>CM038621.1:44606813-44975159 GCA_021554675.1 Leuciscus idus | reverse complement strand
TTGTCACCGAATGAGGATTTGGCGCCACCAGGTGGCTTACGTACCACACTGGTCCGATCCACTCGTCCATGATTTTGTTGGTGAGTTTTATGGCTGCGCCTCGTTCGACCATCTCATGGATCTGGGTAGCATATGCCATTTTCCAATCTGGCTCTCTGCTTAGTTGCTTTTCCATCCTTAAGAAACAAGCCTGGACTGCACCTTTGTTGTTTGGAAGAGAGGCTGGATCTACCATCCAAGGATACATTGCATCCCAATGTGGAGCTGGTGTGTGAGCATCCCCCTTCTTGTAGGTGAGGCCTCCTTTAATAATCTCCAGTTCCCTCTCCTCTGCCAGGGTCATTTCTTTTCCTCCTGGTGGACAGTTTCCACATCGGCAACCTCCACATCTTGGCTCACATGCAGCTCCGATGCTGTCCCAGTGCCACCACTCAAGGAACTCACGGTTACTGGCAGCTGTAAAATTGGTCTGAGCCACATCCTCCTGCTGTAGCTGAGCTGTGACAGTTGTTGGACTTGTGATTTCTTGATATTTGACAGCTGCTGTTCTCATGGAGCGAGCGAAGTGTGTTTTGGACTCATATGCTCCAACCTCCACTTCTTCAAATAAGTCGGGATGTGCTCCACCCACCGTCTTCCCCAATGGACCCTCCCACAAGACGAGGTCTCCGATGATTTTTACCCTCTGGGGAGCGAGTCTTCCCTCTCGGTGGCTAATGAGAAGTTCAACCTCTTCTGGCCTTTCCAATTCTTTAAGTTTGACTTCTGGAAAGAATTTTCTCAACTTCTCAGGTTCAATTACTTGATGCACTCTGGCGATTTCATCCAAGCCGTAGCAGACCATTTCATGAGCTCTCTCTGTTCCTTTAGGTGTCTTGACTCTGACTTTGAGGAGATACCTTTGTGTTTTCACTTCCATGGCCATACCACCAACCCCATGCACAACTAAAGTTATCTTCTCATGTCTTAACCTCAGTCTTTCAGCAGCCTTATGGGTAATATAATTTGTATCTGAAGCAAGGTCAATTAAAGTCCCAATCTTCTGCCCTGCGTTTGCAGTGACTTGCATTAACATCATGATGACAGGAAGTTCAGAGAGCCCATTCCTCTGCAGTAGCTCAGACTGGCCTGAAGCATCGAGTGTCACTGCGGTTTTGCTGGTGTTGGTGAAAGCCTTTCTGCATCTATCTGCCATTTCTGGGGAAAGTTCAGACAAGATCTCCTCTTGTTCCTCCGTTAGTTTGTTTTCACCTTTGCCGTCTTTTCCACGCTTTCTCTCTTCCCCTCTTTTGACTTCTCCTTTTGGGCAGAGGAAAAAATGGTGGTCTGGGGCACCACCTTCCCTTTTACAGTCTTTATTTCTGCATAGGAAAGTGTCTCTGCAGTATCCATCTTCATCATGGCATCCGAGACATTTTCGGCATGCTCCCAGCTTTCTCAAAACAGCTTTTTTTTCAGGTAGCTTAAGTCTTTTGAACTTTCTACAGAAGAAGATTTTGTTGTTGTGCCCACTATCACCACAGACACCACATACCTCATCAAGCTCTTCTTTCTTTGTGGTTTTTGTTGAGGCAATCTTTCGATCATACTTCTTGTCTGAACGATCTGATTTCTCCACCTTCTCCACAGTTCTGAGCTGTTCGAGTCTCTCTAGTATTTCTTCTTGACTTTTCAGGAACTTCAAGAGCATGACAAAGTGGTTGTCTGATGTGACATTGTTTCTGGGTTCAACCATGAACATCACCCAGTCTCTTTTAATAAAGTCAGGCAACTTGCTTTCAATGGTCTTAATTACCAGTGGGTTCTTTATGGCTCCAGAGTTTCCTAACTCTGTAAGATCTGCTAGGGCTTTCTCTACTGACTGTATGAGATCAATGACCTTTCTTGGCTGGTTCCCTTTCACATGTGGCATCTTCTCCAGCTCCTCAAGGATTTCCACTATGATGGTTGACTTGTTGCCATATCTGTTTTCCAGGACTCTGAACATGTCACTGGCAGTGGTGTAGGTTGAAAGTCTGAGGTCCTTTGAGATTTTGTCATCCACACTCCCCAAGAGTTGAATTTTCTTCACTTCAATTGATCCGGATGGCTCTCCCTGCTTTTGCAGGCTTTCCCAGTCTTCCCTCCATCTGTGATATTCTCTCTTGCTTCCATTGAAGATAGGTAGAGAGGTTGGTTTGATTCTCACTATTGGAGTGGATGTTGCCGGTAGGGGTAGTAGTTTCCCTCCTGTGCCTTGCTCGTTGATTGTCCGTGCAGTGGCAAATTCGGCTTTCCTTAACTCAAGCCTGTAGTAGGATGCTCTTATGTCCTTGACTCTTCCATCTAATTCGTCCTTTAATTCTACAGGGATCCATCTCTCCCATGTTGACATTGCTGAGCTGGCCTCTTTTATTCTTTTTTCCAAGAGAGCGAGGTGCACTTCATAGCCCTCTAAATTGGCACTTTCCACAGGTACATCAGCCGCTTTATCATTAGCTTTTTCTGCTTCCAGGATTGCCACAAGAAGTTCACTCCTTCCATACCTCGACCACAGGTTTGTTTGGACCATGTCCCTTATCTCCTCCAACTTTGCTTCACCTTCATTTACAGATCTATCAATGTCAGCCTCTTGCTGTTCATCAAGACCTGCTTCCTCATCTTCAGTCTTAATGTCAGCCTCAAGTCCAATCCTGTAGTCATCATTGGCATCGAGCATCTTTCTGAAACAGACTGAAAGCTTAGTGAATTCTTCCCTTAACTCCACTTGAAGCATGCTGCTTGCTCCTCTTGAAATGAAGTTGGCTTGTCTGGTGAAGCTGCTTTTTGCAGTGGTCCTCTCCTTTTTGAGCTGCTGGACCGACTTCCCCAGGACATCTTCCGCCATCTTGACTTCCTCTGCGTCAACAGCTTATTTCTGGATCTGAAGCCGTTTATCCTCAGGGCCAGGCCGCTCCGCGTGGTTTACAACTGTCAAGTCCTACTCTTGTTCAATTTCCAAAGGACACAAGGACAACTCAAATTTCCAACTCAATCATTTTTATTTTGGCTTTGCCAGTTGATTGGTATGTTCAATGAATTAGGTTGTAAACCTTTAAAGACAGAGAACAAAAGTTATCATTTTAACTAAACATTTCAGTTAAACATTTTTAATGAGTTTAAACGTTTAAATAAACATTTTAAATACATTTTATGATTAATTACCCACTTAAGCCTTTTACATTGAATAACACCATTTCAAACACCATGAAAGTAAATAAAATATTTCACCAACCATTGGCGTCTTTGGACCGAACCTACGAGTGAGTGAACTTGGAGTGTCTTCTCTGTGAAGTTTGTTCCTCTAAATAACTGAGGACCTCCAAGTCTTCACAGGTGCTCCAAATCAGTGATGATTGATCAGGTGACTAGCAGCCGGTTTGCTGCTGGTGCATTCTGGGAAGTGTAGTTCTCTGAGACTCATTTCTGAGATTCAGCTCAACAATATTCTTAAGTTTTTGTGAAAATAATAATAAAAGTTAACAAAAAAGGAGGTTAAAAATAATGTGACACTAATATTTTCTCTCTCTCTCTCTCTCTCTCTCTCTCTCTCTCTCTCATAAGCCCTATTCGCACGGGATAAGTATTACCTGGTGACCTCTAGTAATTTGTAATAATTGCGGAGATTGTCTGTGATCTTAATCCCGTGCGAATCGGTCATGTCTGTAATTTGTAAAGTAATAATTCCCCCGCAAATGACCTACCATATTTCGCCGAAAACGGAGGTCCTGTGATAATATTAGTCCCGTGCGAATCGGCATCTCTGATTTGGCCGGGATTTGGCAGGGCTTTTTTTTTTTTTCAAGGTAGCTATTTCTTTCTTTTGCGCCTTTTTATCCATCTTTCGCGAAGAATGGAGGGTGCGTTGGAGTGTTTTGACAGTGTTTTGGGTGCTGGGTCATGTCGCTATACACCATATACAATTTGCAGAAAGAGAAAGATGAAAACCACCACAAGTGCAAAGAAAAAAAGAATGATTTGATGGAGATGGATGACATGTATAGCAGCATGCGGTAAGTATAATTTTTTATGTTTGTAGGCTATCATACATCTAGAGATAACGACAAGACATTTCCAAGCAATAGCTTATCAAAAATAAGGCACAATCAAGCCAGGGCTCACTTCATAATTAGGAATAATGTTACAAATAAATCAAGCGTAAAGCTTAAGCTAATGGATTTGAACCTGGTGAAATGTTTTTTTTATCCATCTAACCGGACCCTCAACCATACGCAAAAAGTGTACAGTGCCATATAGTCGCCCATTGAAAACATATTTCTACTGGGCTACAAGAAATGTAATATGGGTATAAACTATTTTTATATGTTTATAGTTATTTTTGTAAAGTATTTTTGTTTATTTATCATTGCTATCCGTATCTAATAGCCTACATGGCACATTTAAATAATAATAGCCTATGAATAATTATTATAAAAAATTATAATAATAATGCTTGCCCATGTGTAAACTGTAAAGATACAGTGAAGAATACGGACTACCGTACATGTAATAAAAATGTGCTACACAAATGCAAGCAATATTGGCAGTTTTTTTTTTTTTTTCTGGTGGTCTACTTGTATAGTTATAAAGTGTAGTCAGTCAGGGCTGGGTTTAGGTATTAACTTTAGATTACCTGAAAATCAAAATGTCATTCTTAAATGTCTTAATACTTTTGATGTTATTGTTCTCATTTGAATCGTTTTCTGTAGTTTAGGTACTTAAATTTGTAAAAAAATGTGGGCCTTCCTCTGATTTTGATTACTTACATCTGTGTTGAATATTAACACTGCAAACTGACATTATGTACTGATGGCCTTCTCTCTTTCATAGCAAATTCATGGTACAATGAGAGAACAACACGGGAGCGAGGCCCTTCCTTTTGGGAAACAGAGGTGCTCCAGAATTTTCAAGACAATGATTGGTACCTCAACTTCAGAATGCCCAAAGAGACCTTCAATATTCTTTGTGACCAGCTGCACCCATACATCAAACCCCAAACTACCAACATGTTGGATCCAGTACCTCTAGAGAAGAGGGTAGCAGTTACAATCTACAAGCTTGCCAGTAATGTTGAGTTCCACGATGTTGCCAACCTGTTTGGTATTGGAACCAGCACCGCCTGTAATATTTTCTGGGAGGTGTGTGAGGCACTGAGCAAACTCAGGAGGGTTTTTGTGAAGAGGCCAAAAACTGTCCCTGAAGTCCAAGCCATCATCACAGGATTTGAGAGGATGACAGGATTCCCCATGTGTGCTGGGGCTTTGGATGGCACACACATACCAATCATAGCCCCATCAAGCTATCCCACCGACTATTATAACAGAAAAGGATGGTACAGTGTTCTTCTTCAAGGTCTTGTAGACCACACTTACAGCTTCCTTGATTTTGATGTTGGCTGGCCTGGGAAGTGCCACGATGCATACGTTTTTGAGTGTTCACGTCTGTGCCGCAAGCTGGAGGATGGTACCTTTTTCCCTCCAGTCAGCAGGAACATCCAAGGGGTAGACATACATGTCCTGATTGTGGCCGATTCTGCCTACAGCTTGACTAGCAACATAATGAAGCCATTCCCGGAAGGTACAGCGAGGGGTCCCAGGGCAACCTACAACGCCTCCTTGAGCCGTGCTCGTATCCACGTTGAACACGCATTTGGCCGCCTCAAGGGCCGTTGGAGATGCATTATGAAAAGAAATGACTGTCAAACCCACAATGTGAAGTATGTTGTGTCTGCTTGTGTAGTGTTGCACAACTTCTGTGAAATGCAGAAAGTTGCTTACCAGGAACCCCTGGAAGATGTGTTGGATCAGCCAGAGGCAGGACCAGAGCAGCAGATATTTTCTGCTCTCTCCCCAGCAGAGCACATCCGGGAGGCCTTAGTAGTGCAAAGAAGCTTTGGAAGCTCATACACAAACTATGCAGTCAAGACGCACGTGAAATTGAAATCAAACATTTATTTATAGTGCAGAGCATCCTTCATTTCTGAACTTGGCAATTCACATAAGTTTGAATTTTTGTTCAACTTTTTTTTTCAGTGTTTTGTAATAAAATAAACAATTTTTACAAAATATAAAAGAAATGTGCAAATATTGCTTTCCTAAAAGAAAAAGGCACATTCGGAATTTGTCCAGCCGAAGTTTTTTTAACACACCTTTTTCCCTACATAAAATGTGCTAAATATTGCTTTCTGTAGGGAAGCACTGAAACCATACAAAAATCAAAGTAAAGTGAAATAAATAAAATGGTGAACTGCCAGACCTTCTAAACACACTAAATCTAAAAGGCCTAAGAACAAATAATGCTTTCCTGCAAGATGTTAAGGCACAAAAAGCTAGTTGGGTGGGTCATTGTAGTAGTGCACTTGATATGCTGCTGGGGCAGGGGGTCCAGGGGTTGTGGGTGGGAAGTCCATGCTCTCAGCTGATGGGCGTTGATGAGGTGGTGCATAAGGGTAATGTGGGGCTGAAAAAGGTGAATGATGGGACTGGGGCCTAAAGCACTGAAACATCTGGAGCATTAGTGCCCTGTTCTCTTCTGCTCTCTTTTCATCAGCTTCCATCTTCTTTATTTCAAAATCAAGACGTTTCCTTTCCAGCTCCATTTCTCTCCATCTCTTTCTCCCATTCAAACCGCACCCTATCGTAGTCATGGGTGTTCTCATTTTGCAGGAGACGGTCCAGACCCTTGTCAATTGCCTCCATTATCTGTGTTTTTCGCCCCTTTCTTCTGCGATGTGCTGCAAAGACAAAACATTTATTTCAGCAAATTGTGATGTTAAAACCTATAAATACTGGGAACATTCAATGCTACAGTGATTCATTTAAATTCCTTTGGTAAGAACTATGTAAAGGTCAATTAATGGTTTGTGAATACACCTTTGGGACATTTCTTGTGGTTACATCTGTGTGCCTGGCAATGTCAGTGCACCACGCAATGTGCCAAAGTTCAGTTGAGTGATGCACTTGTTAAGAAATGGATGTATTTGAGCTCTCATAATTCCTTTTATTTTTATTCTCAATTAAAGTGATGCTGTGATGTGTGGTCTGTGCTATACTGGTCGTAGGCTACTATAAGCAGGGTGAGGGAGACGGTCCTGGGATTTTGTAAGTGCAGGTTTATTGCACTTAATACAAAAACAAACCTTGTTGTATTATTTTAATTGAATACTGTGAAGCTGCTTTGATACAATCTGCATTGTGAAAAGCGCTATACAAATATACTTGACTTGACTTGACTTATTGCCGTCCACCACAACATAGACCAGACAAGTCTTGTTTCACATTCTATTCTATTCAAACATGAAAATGCACACACAACAAAGCATCACTGTAGATGAGAAAAACAATAAAAGTTATTATGGGAGCTAAAATACAATTTCCTGCTCTTAGCAGGTGCATCACTCAACTGAACCTAGTGTGTGGTAGTGTACCAAAGGTACATTGACAAAATATTGATACTTTTAAGTATCACAGTACAGCTAACCAGATCATCCATTCGCTCCTAAGTAACTACCTAAATTTGTGTAGCTTATTGAAAACTATTTTCCAACATGAGAGCCATACCTTGTGGCTTGGGTTCAGCAGCAGGATGAGGTGGGGGTGGTGGTGCTTTGGAGGCTGAGCCATGACTGGATGCCTCATCCTCTGCATCATTTTCCCTTGAGGTGTTGTGATCATTAGGGCTCTCAGATGAACCTGCTGAAAACAAAAGAAAATCAAGCAGGTTTACATTTACATTTACATTTAGTCATTTAGCAGACGCCTTTGTCCAAAGCGACTTACAAATTAGGACAAAATTCAGCGAGTCATCATAAAGAGGCAAAAGCAACAACAACGCAAGAAGTGCTCAAAATACGAAGTTCAGGTATTATTCAGAGTAGCATAAGCCTGATAAGTGATGTTTCAAAGGGAAAGGAAATTTTTTTTTTTTTTTTTTCTATAAGGTTAAGTGCTCACGGAAGAGATTGGTTTTCAGCTGTCTTTTGAATGTTGTCAGGGATTCTGCATTCCGGATGAGGGTGGGGAGAGCGTTCCACCAGCATGGAACTGTGAATGAGAATGTTCTGGAAAGTGATTTTGTGGCTTTCTGTGATGGAACCACGAGACGTCGCTCGTTGACCGATCGTAGGTGTCTGGTAGGGATGTAGACTCGTAGGAGTGAGTGAAAGTAGGAGGGAGCTGAGCCTGTGATAGTTCTGTAAGCAAGCGTCAGTGCCTTGAACTTGATGCGAGCAGCGAGAGGTAGCCAGTGCAGAGAGATGAACAGAGGAGTGACGTGGGCCCTCTTGGGCTCGTTGAAGACAAGACGAGCTGCAGCATTCTGGATCATCTGTAGGGGTTTGGTTGCACATGCTGGAAGTCCAGCCAGAAGAGCATTGCAGTAGTCAAGCCTAGAGATGACCAGGGCCTGGACGATAAGTTGTGTTGCATGCTCAGTTAGGAAAGGCCTGATTTTCCTGATGTTGTGCAGTGCAAACCTGCATGATCGAGCTGTCTTTGAAATGTGATCTGTGAAGGTCAGCTGGTCATCAAACGTTACTCCAAGATTTCTGACCGATCTTGATGGGGTGATTAATGATGACTCTAGCTGGATGGTGAAGTCGTGCTGTAGAGACGGATTGGCAGGGAGGACGAGAAGCTCAGTCTTTGCCAGGTTGAGCTGCAGGTGATGTTTCTTCATCCATGTGGAGATGTCCGCCAGACAGCTTGAGACCCGTGCAGCTACTGTGGGATCATCTGGTTGACTCAGGTTCACTCAGTAATGATTTACTATGCTTCTAAGCAGGTGTATTGTTTGCCTTGTTAGTGAACACACATATATACATATATATATATATATATATATATATATATATATATATATATATATATATATATATATATACAGGTAGAGCTCAGAAAGTCTAATTTTGGAAATGGAACAAGGAAGACGGGTTCGTGGAGGGAGAAGGGTGGCAGGGAGAGGGCGGATGCGTGGAGGAAGACAAAGAAGACGAAATTTCAGATGAAATAAGGGCTACACTTATAGACCATGTCGTGAACCATGCTGGGCATATTTACACATTTCAGCACATACACACATTTGCAATAGATATTTGCAAGCACTCTTCGTTGATGATAATGAGGCAGCATAAACACTAGTCAAAATATAATCTAAACATACATAATATTTTCTAAATTAATTTCAAAATTCTAACTTTCATACAGGCCTATAATCTAAACGTTGTACATATATACAGCATGCCTAGGCTATGCTGTATAAAGTCTTCTGAAGGCACGCGCCGAAACGCGTTTGTGCAAATAAGTTTATTTATGCATGAAGCCTCTCTCCTACTTTATACAGCATAGCCTAGACCATTTAAATATAAATTACTCTGAATGGAAAGTATGGAAATGGTCCAACCAGTAAAATCTGTAGCCTACGTTTATTTAAAATAGCTTGTCAACTAATTTCTCTGTACTGTAGGCTAATTGGCCTACGTGTTGTAGCCTAGTCATTAAATAAAACAATTTAGTTCATATTTAGGTTTAAATAAAATCATTATTTTTTTTTATTTCATTTATGTTGATTATATGAAAAGTGAAAAGCATGAGTAAGATCATGCGCAATCGCGAGACAAATCGAGTGGGCAGACAAGATTTTGACCATTTCATTAAGTTTATTTTTTGTATAAAGCCTTTCTTTAAAGTGAATTTCGTTTTGTATTAATTGTATCTTAATTTTAATAGTTGTTTCATCAACCAATTGCCTGTATTTAATACATAAGAATTAAAAATAGCAGGAACTGGAGGCCTCATAAATGAACCCACACTCATAAGCTTTGCCTAAAATACCAGAGAAATATATAGAAAGCTCGAAATGTGTTATTTTAAACAAAACTATTAAAAACGAAAGAAAACAGACTGCATGAAGCCTCTCTCCTACTTTATAAAGCATAGCCTAGACCATTTAAATATAATTACTCTGAATGACAAGTATGGAAATGGTCCAACCAGTAAAATATGTAGCCTACGTTTATACAAAATAGCTTGTCAACTAATGCAAGTAAATTTAAAAAGACTTCCTCATCCAAAATATTATCCACACCTGGATCAAGTCGCTCTTCAAAATACAAACGTTCGTTGTCAGAGTCCTGTTCTTCTTCTGAGGAAAAAGTGAACTCTTCATCGCTATCCAGGACTAGCTGAAGGGCTGTGTGTCATCTTCCAACAGCGCAGGAAAGTGAATGAATGAAACTTGCTGGTTTTAAAGCATTTCAGGGGGCTTTTTACCTTATTTTGCATAGATCACCTCAGCACATTATCTTATGAATAGTGCGCTCTGCGAGTGGGTGTGAACTCATTTCAGGGGGCGTTTACCTTATTTTGCATAGATCACCTCAGCACATTATCTTATGAATAGCGCGCTCTGCGAGAGGGTGTGAACTCATTACAGCTAATTAGATGAGACGGGAGAAACTGTACTTCTCTTTAGTTTCATACAGATTACATTGCAGGAGAATATTTGTTTTGAATGTGAACTGTTTTATTTAAAAGTAGAAATTTAAAGCTTTCTTTAGACACATGTTTCATGGTTGTGTGATAAGTATTCGCTGAGTTTCAGTTCATTTTCCAGACTTGTTTCAGAAAGATTTTTGCGGAGACAGAGTGAGCTGAAAGCGCACCCTGTTTATTTTATTTATTTTAAAATAAAAACAAGGTTTTGATGTTAATGTGAGTGTACACAAAAAAAAGAAGACCCTCTATAGTTTATAATCATGTATTTATTTTATTTATATGACCATAAATGACGGATTTTTTTAAGTTTATGTTGCTGCTATGTGAAAAAAATCCAGCAAAACGCGTCGGCGCGTTTCTCGACCTCAGAGGGTTAAAGCCCAACGCATCAATCGTTGATTATGGTTGTACATTTTGCTCAGAAAAACCAGCGGATTATGATCCGTGTAAACAACGACAGGAGAAGAACTAGACCCCACATAAACGTTAAAATGTTGTAATGCTAACAACATAGCTAAAGTTTCTTTTTCGATCGTTGAGTAATTCAACTGATGACGGTTAAACTTAGTTGAAAAGTACGATACTGGGTGGCCTATTTCGTCAGCACCCTCCTGCAGCAGAAAAAATCATGCTCCCACTCCAACCGCACTAGCGTCCACCTCAAGCTGGAATGGACGAGTCACATCTGGAGCAGACAGTACAGGTGCACTACAAAGGAGAGATTTTGCAGAGAGAAATGCCTGCTGGCACTCATTAGTCCAATTGAAACAAACTTTAGGACTGCACAATTTCGTTAAAGAGGCAACAACACTCGAGAAATTTTTACAAAAGCACCGGTAGTACCCAACCATCCCCAGGAATCTACGTAGTTCTCTCCTCGTAGTAGGTACTGGGTAGCTGAGGACAGCAGCCACTTTTCCGTCCAATGGCCGTACCTGACCGTTTCCCACCTGCTTCCCTAAATAGGTGACAGAAGCCTTAACAAATTCACATTTTTTAAAATTTAACGTTAAGGAAGCAGCTTCTAATCGGCGAAACACGTCATGTAAGGTCAACATGTGTTCAACCCATGTAGATGAATAGATGACCACATCGTCTAAGTAGATATTGCAGTTAGGAACCTTGCCTAAAACTATAGACATTAAACGTTGAAACGTTGCTGGTGCGTTCCGCAAACCGAATGCCATACGCGTGTACTGCAGAAAAGCATCAGGGGTTACGGACGCGGAGATCTTAGAAGCGTGCTCGGTTAAAGGCACCTGCCAATAACCTTTCAAAAGGTCTAACTTAGTGATGTATTTCGCACCCCCAAGACTGTCAATGCAATCGTCCATTCGCGGTAACGGAAAAGCATCAGCCACAGTGACGGAATTTACCTTTCTAAAGTCAGTACAAAAACGTAAAGACCCATCAGCCTTTGGTACCAGAACGCACGGCGAGCTCCATGGACTATTACTAGGAACAGCGAAACCATTCTGCAATAAATACTTAACCTCACTTTTCATTGCTTCTCTCTTGCTTATTGGGCCACGATAAGCATGTTGCTTAATTGGAAGTGCACTACCGACCTCGATGTCATGCTGGATGATATTAGTACCGGGAGGAACGTCGTTGAACAAACTCGGGAAACTGTCAATCAACTTCATTACGTCTTCTTGGTGTTCAGGCGATAGATAGGATAGTTGATAGGGAAGCGAAGATAAAACTTCAGAGTTTTCAAAACATCCTCCTTTTAAAGCTTCCTTAGATACATTCAACCCGTCATCCTCAGTGTCGGTAGGCAAAGTATAAGTTAGCAGTGAAACATGCTCAGTGGTTAACTCAGTCACCGGTTCACAGACCAAATTCTCAGTGTTCTCTTTTGGTTCAACACGACATAAATATGGCTTCAACATATTCACGTGACATAAACGAGTTTTTCGCCTCCGTTCTGGAGTGTGTAAGATATAGTCAGTTTCACTCAACTTACTTTTTATCACGTAAGGACCGGAAAAACGTGCAGAGAGAGAGGATCCAGGAATGGGAAACAGCACTAGAACTTTCTCTCCTGGCAGATAACACACACTGTCACTCAGAACACACTGAGAGTAAAAACACTAGCATCAAACACCAATACAGAAAATACTAACTTTTCATCTTTACAGTTTGAACAATTTCAGTGACTTCATACAAAGTAATATTTTCTTCAAAGAAAAGAGTGACATTCTTTCACATGATTTATTTAAATTTTTAGAACATAACAATTCTTTAAGGTAAATGAAAATTACACAGTAAATTCCACAGTGTTAAATCAACACTGCTCAGAGCAAATATGGTCCCACTCTACAGAGTGTTAAAGTAACACTAAAGCGGTGTTAAAGTTAATGAGATAATTAAGTGATTAATTTAGTGATGATTGAACATTATTGAAGACACCTGCAGTTAACAAGCAGAATCACTGAAGGAGAAAAGCACAAATTGTAAGCCACCGTTATGGTGATGGGTGTTTGCTTTAGTTGGGCTCTTGACCCTTATATGTTTACTTTAGAGTTAGTTTGGCTGTTGTATCTGAGTTATAACTGCCAGATGAACAAAAAAAAAAAAAAGTGATCTGATGGTGTTGGTTATATTATGAAATTCATCATTTGAACTTGATCACTGAACTCATTATGATCCTTATTTCTGACTTCGATTTATGTTGTTGGTTACAAAATAACTGTGAATCTGCATAAATATCCAGAATTTTTTATATAATATAAAGGATTTCTTAAAAGTTGTTTAAAACAAAAAAATCTTTCCTTTAGGCACACACAGACGTCAAGATTCAGTCTATGCATCTCAACAATGGTGACGAGCAGAATATTCAATTAGGGAAAGTAAATTAAATAGACAATTCAGATCATAATTTATTCATACCGCAATGCATGATGGGAGCCATTAATGAGTTGTGATTGGTGGCAGCCACTGCAACATGCTTTATTATTGTCACCATTGTTGAGATTCACAGGCTGATTATTGATGTCTGTGTTTCTAAATAAATTAATTTGAAAGTGTTTTGATCAGAACAATGTTTATAAAATATTTTGGATTATAAGTAAAGTATTGATAATCATATGCTGTTAAAATCACAAAGCTGCTGGTAACAAGATAAACCAAACTATCTCAATAAGTTTCATTTTTCAGATCACAGCATGATTATGTCAAAACATAACCAACACTATCAGATCACACTTTTACTTTGTTCATTTGACTGTTATACATCAATAACAGCAGACAAACAACAGTAAAATTTAAAGTAAACATATAAGGGTCAAGAGCCCAACTAAAGCAAACACCCATCACCATAATGGTAACTTACAATTTATGATTTTCTCCTTCAGTGATTCTGCTTGTTAACATCAGGTGTCTTCAATAATGCTCAATCATCACTAAATTAATCACTTAATTATCTCATTAACTTTAACACCGCTTTAGTGTTACTTTAACACTCTGTAGAGTGGGACCATATTTGCTCTGAGCAGTGTTGATTTAACACTGTGGAATTTACTGTGTAGCAGTTTGCTTCAATAGTCATGCCACTGTGGATCTTTGCAGATTGGGTTGCACCCTCAACCCTGCCTCTCTCAATGAGAGACCACCCAGATAGCAACATTGTTTCGGCCCAGATCCGGCCCACATCTGGCACTTGTGGAATGCGGATCTGGCCCACATGCAGCGTGGAATGACGGCACTTGGGTGGCCCACTCCTGTTTGCCAGATCTGGGCCACAAGCAGGCCATAGCAATGCCACATGTCAGCCAAGAGCAAAGAAATAAACCAGAACTGGACCTTATCTGAGCCATAAAATCTGTGTATATTAAATATGGAGTCATCCCAGCTTTAATAAGCCTGTTAACAAGCAGAATCACTGAAGGAAAGAAGAGAACAGAAAAAGAGACAAGCAGAAACACAAGAACTACAACTGACTTCAGACACAGCCTTAGATGAAATCAACTGAAGAGAAAAGAAGACATTAAATCTGTGAAGATCTCAGCAGAGGAGGATTAAACAACTCCACAAACAGCATTACCAGCTTCACTTATTACTAACCAGACTGACTTTATTTCTGTCAGACGTCTAGAAAAGTTTTTATTGAGAATGAACAGAGGTTTAACTCTAATGTGTTTCATTTGAAGTCACCATAAGAGTGACTAGTGTTTCCATTAGTTGGGCTCTTAACTCTTATTATATCTTTTGTCTTATTTGGCTGCTGTGACAGTGTGTTTGTCAAACACATTTACAGCAGCAAAGAAAGCTAATGTGAAATGAGATCAGGTGATGATGGTTACCTGTTGATGGTTTTTTAATCATCGTGAAATAACCTCATTCACTGATGTCTTTGGAATCTAACAATTGTGTTGATCCATTAATATCTTCATATCACAAACCCTGTGTTACTGCATAATGAGATCTAGCAATATTATAACAGTCAGTTTAAAGCTTTTATCAAACATGAGATAAAAAAATTAGCCTAAGCTGACACACACAGATATCAACAATCAGCGTATGAATCTCAACAATGGTGACAATCATATTTTGATAAAAATAATAATTCAGAACATCACTGAAAAGCTACTAATTCACAACAGAAACAACAGCAAAAAAATTAAGCAAATATTTAGAATCAAACAAAATTATAGGACAATTCAGCTGCATAATTTATTCATGTTGCAATGCATGCTGGTAGTTTTGTACTATGCTGGTACCCAGCATGCATTGCAGAAAAGTACTTTTGATTGTCACCATTGTTGAGATTCATACGCTGATTGTTGATGTATGTGTGCGTCTTATTAAACTGACTTTTTGGTGCTCATGCTTGATAAAGTCTTCTAACTTGTTATAATATTTCTGGATCTCATGCTGCAGTAACACACAGAGTTTGTGATATGAAGATATTAATGGATCAACACAATTGTTAGATTCCAAAAACATTAGTGAAAAAGGTTATTTCATGATGATTATAAAACCATCAACAGGTAACCATCATCACCTGATCTCATTTCACTTTAGCTTTCTTTGCTGCTGTAAATGTGTTTGACAAACACACTGTCACAACAGCCAAATAAGACAAAAGATATAATAAGAGTTAAGATCCCAACTAATGGAAACACTAACCACTGTTATGGTGACTACAAATGAAACGTATTAGAGTTAAACCTCTGTTAATTATCAATAAAAACGTCTGTAGACGTCTGACAGGAATAAAGTCAGTCTGGTTAGTAATAAGTGAAGCTGGTAATGCTGTTTGTGGAGTTGTTTAATCCTCCTCTGCTGAGATCTTCACAGATTTAATGTCTTCTTTTCTCTTCAGTCGATTTCATCTGAGACTGTGGCTGAAGTCAGTTGTAGTTCTTGTGTTTCTGCTTGTCTCTTTTTCTGTTCTCTTCTTTCCTTCAGTGATTCTGCTTGTTAACAGGCTTGTTAAGGATGAGATGACTCTATATTTAATATACACAGATTTTGTGGCTCAGATAAGGTCCAGTTCTGGTTTATTTCTTTGCTCTTGGCTGACATGTGGCATTGCTATGGCCTGCTTGTGGCCCAGATCTGGCAAACAGGAGTGGGCCACCCAAGTGCCGTCATTCCACGCTGCATGTGGGCCAGATCCGCATTCCACAAGTGCCAGATGTGGGCCGGATCTGGGCCGAAACAATGTTGCTATCTGGGATCAGGTGTCTTCAGTAATGCTCAATCATCACTAAATTAATCACTTAATTATCTCATTAACTTTAACACTCTTGAGTGTTAATTTAACACTCATATTTTAACACTTTACACTCTTGAGTGTGGACTCATATACACTCCCAGGAGTGTTAATTTAACACTGGAGTTTTTGCTGTGTAGTAAATGCCGCTCCATCTGAAAGCAGGTGAAGGCGATTTACTACTAGTCAAGGAACCGGCTTTACTGACGAGATGCGCCTAACAATGTCATGCGATATATCGCCCAGCCCTATGAAGCAGTTTTACTCACCGCCTGCGGTTCCAACGCACGACCGTGAACCTTTATCATTGGGACTGCTCCATCCTTAAGCATTAGATGATCTGCAAATCCGGCATCGAACTGGGCCTTGTTTATAAAACAATCATCGTCGAAATGCAGGGAATAAACAAAATCCTGTGACTGCAGCGAGCACAGCGCTTAGATGAGGTACTGCTTTCGCTCTCTCAAGCCGCTTGTCCACCAGCGTCCGATCAATTTTTGTTTCCGACGTGACGCCTGTGATGTTTTCGCTGCTTTTCGCGCCGGGAAAAATGTACTTTAAATATGAAACCATAGCAACGCCCATACACAAATTATCGCCGCCGAGTTTCCATTGGCTGCTGCCCCGCGTTTTGACGCTCTCATTTGCATAAAGTATCCACCGAGATACTTTTTTTGCAGCGCCGCTGTTGACCAAATCGACGCGACGCGACCCATCATGCTTTGCGGGGGCGTTTTTGCTGCCTGACGTAGTTCCATAGGAAATGAATGGGCTTAGGCGTCGCGTCAGAAATCGAGACGCCGGTGGACAAGCAGCTTCACTCTGGTCTACGGGTGCGCGCGTGCCCTTCCGGGAGAAGTGCCCCTAGGACCCATATAAGGAAATTCCGCCCCATCTGACGTCACACATGCCCATACTCGAAAAAAAACTTTCCGAAACTTGTGACAAACCGGAAGGAGTATTTTTGGCACAGAAATACTCCATCAAACGTACAACTTAATTTTTGAAACTTTGTCCATGTTTAGCATGGGAATCCAACTCTTTAACAGTGTAAAAAACTCAGTATGCATGAAACAGCATTTCACCCCCACTTTAAGGAGTGATAACCGCATTTAAATGTGGAGTGAACCCGCTAAATTATAGTCCTGTGAGTCATGCATGGCGTCTAATAATGTTATGATTTTTGATACATTTACAATTTAGTCATAAGTTTACACACACCTTGCAGAACCTCCAAAATGTTCTGTTTTTTAATAATAAGGATCATAAAAACGTTTGTTTGTTTTTTTGTACTGCCCTGAAAAAGCTTTTTCACATTACAGATGTTTAAGTATAGCCTAGTCCACAAGACAAATACAAACACAAAATACAAGACATACTACATATTAACTTGAATGATCCACAACTTTTGTTTTTTGTTTTTTGTAATGGTTGTTCATGAGTCCCTTGTTTGTCCCGAACAGTTAAACTGCTCAATGGTCTTCAGAAAAATCATCCAGCTCCTGCACATTCTTTGCTTTTCCAGCATCTTCTGCATATTTGACTCCTTACTAGCAGTGATTGTATGATTTTGAGATCCATATTTTCACACTGGGACTCAGACACAACTATTACAAACGCTGCAAACATTCAGTGATGCTCAAGAAGGAAACATCCATTAAGAGCCAGGGCGTGTAAATTGGTGTAAATTGTTCTTATTTTGTTTAAAAATGCATTAATTAATTTAGTACTGCCATTCAGAGGCTAAATAAGATATTAACATGTAAAAGAAAACACACAACATGTGTCAAAATACCATCAACACCTACTGTGTGTTGTTTTTTAACACATCTCTTTTTAGAATAAATAACATTAACATCCCAAACATTAATGCATCTTCAAAAGAGTTTGAGTTAGATGGTAGCGGAAGTCCCCATAAAATACAAGTGACTTTTCTGACCACAGTTTCCTGAGTTTGCAATGTTTCAAACTCAGATAAGCATTTACAAAACTGAAACAACCAACACCCTTCCTCTTCTCAAAATCCACTTTTTCCCACACAAGACTGTATAAAGAGTTTGTGTGAAAATGTGCACAGATTAATATAATCAAAGATTATACAAAAATAAAAATTACTATAACAAGAGACAATTTCTAACATGGAACGAGGCACGTGAAGCACAACACAGTTCACAATTCACAGATTTGGTGTGAGAATAAAGTGCAAGACTGCATTATAAATAAGCGTTATAATGGACATCAGTCAACTTTTCTCAGTGACTTGTAAAAGACTTGCACTGTCACGTGTGTTTTCAGGCAGACAGAAGAATAAAGTTCCAACACAAAGTTTAATTAGAAACATCCACATAACAGGCAAACAGGCAGGGCAACACACACTTAATGTAACGGTGATCAGACAGAGAACAAATGTGAGGGACCAACTTATATACCAAACACAAATGAGGAGGATGCAGCTGACACATGAATATAATAATAATGAGGAGCGGGAAAACTGAACAAAGGAACATGAAGAAAATGAAAACCAACTAAAAGTCCATGATAATGAAACCAAGAACACAATGGAAAGACTGACTTGTGCAATGATGATTATGTCTAAAAGCTTGGTTATGGTGCAAGTAATGGGTGTGAACATGAAACATAACATGAACTTTACAATAAGATGATATTACATATTGTAATATACAATCATAAAGCAATTTGTTCAACATTCTTATTTAAATAATCTGCGGAACATACACTCCCACAAAAACTACATACAGTAGATCTAAATTTATCTGACATCTCAGTTTGCTTAAATAGCTGAAGGAGGAGCTCAATCTGAAGGTGACGCCCTAAACTTGACAATGTTTAAAAGTTACTCAACCGAAACACTCCTCAATAATCTTCATCATTTACTGGACAGCAGACCTGAATAATTCTCTTAGCTGAACTGTGACAACACAGAATCCAGTGATATTTCTCTAATTCAGCAGATTTCAATGAACCTTGTGTACTGAATTTCTGTGTTTCTAGAGAACGGACAAGGTTAGGAATCTAATTCAGTTCTGTTGAAACTATAAAAATATGGTCGCCTTAATCCAATTGTAATTTATAAAATATATAAATTAACTGTTTCTCATGGAATATTGTTTAAGATGTTAAACATGTATTACAAAGAAAGTTCATATTTAATGCTTGTTACATGGTTTTGGTTTCCAACATCAGATGCAATAATATAAAACTGAAAAATTAATACAATGCAAACGAATTTTAATGAAAACATTTCCATGCACTTGTCAAAACAATATTCATGGTGGCACTTTCACCAGTGTATTATAGAAATGATGTAAAGTAGGTGTATATTGCTCTATTATGCTCCATCACCTGCTGAACACAAAAACTCTTTTTAAGCCTGAATTAAACCTTTTTACTTTACTTTTAACTGTCGGGCTCGGACATAAATATCTGTCGGCCTCAGGTCGGGTTCGGTTACTGCTCTGTCGGACGCGGGCCGTGCTCGGACAGAAAAATTCGGCCCGATCCGCACTCTAGCCCAGATATGGCAAACAGGAGTGGTCTACCCAAGTGCCATTATTCCTCGCTGCATGTGGGCTAGATCAGTATTCCACATGTGCCAGATGTGGGCTGGATCTGGGCCGAAACAATGTTGCTATATGGGTTGCATAACTACTGTGTTCTCTCTGAAGTTTCCAGTGTTCTGAAATTATAGGCTGCGTCCGAAAACGTAGGCAGCTGACTTGTTTCCTCTCTGCCCTGTCAGGCAATGACTAGACAGTTTGCGATCAAAGGTACTTCATGAAACTGGGTGCAAATCTGAGAGTGCAAGTGCATGTCTGCAGCCAGACGCTATTGAAATAGAGCGAGATTTGATCAAAACTAAGTGAATATTAAATGAATATAACACTGTAAATGATTTCTGTTGTTTTCACAGTAGTATACTGTTTTCTTAATATTTTCTTGCTGTATAACCTGTGTACAGTATGTTACAATAGATTTTATTTTCACAGTATGATTTTGTATTCTCAACAGTTCTGTACTGTGCACTGAAAAAAGTGAAACATCAGTGCAATTCATTCAAAATATATATTTACATTGGTCCAATGGAAAATTTAGATTTTCAGTTTATACCTTCTGTTTTCACTTTGCCTCAAAGTAAGTGTTACGCCCTCTATCACTGAAAAAAAATTATATACTTTGGATTAACTTAAAAAAAATTATGTAATTTGTCACAGCTAATTTTTTTAGATTTTCTCAAATTGTATTTATGATTTAGTTAAAACCATACATTTTGATTTAATGTCACACCAAAATTATTATTTTTTTCAAACTCAATGGTTAAGGTAAAACGTTGAGTTGGAAAAAAAATTAATTTTGGTTTGACATTAAATCAAAATTTATGGTTTTAACTAAATCATAAATAAAATAAAAAAAAAATAAAAAAAAATAGCTGTAACAAATTACATCAATTTTTTAAGTTAATCCAAAGTATCATTTTTTTTCAGTGCAGTGACAGTAACATAATCACACCAGCAAATGACACTCTTTAGACTATATGATCAGATGGACGACCGCACCCTTTGTCTGGCAGAAAAACATGTCCAAATGACAAAAATGTATAGCTTTATCACATAAAAAAAAAGTCATGCATGCAGTGAACATTTATTGATGGTACACAGATTATGTGTTGGAAGTCATTTGTCTCCACTGTGGTGTTTTTCCTGAAAGTCATGTGAGTCTTGAGAGTCTTGGTTAGACAGAATGTTATGTTTTATGTCTTACAATAGGCGATTTAGGAATGCTCTAAAATGCTCAAAAAGCTTAACTTAGTTTAATGTATTAATGGACTATATATGTTGATGTCTAAGTGTATATTTTCGGAGGTTGTAGTATTTTTTTAGCATTTTTAAAATTGATAATTGTTTAATAGAAATCTATTGATCTTTTTTGTTATTGTTTTTTAACATTTGCTATACCTGAACCTCTGTCAATAAACAGAAAAAAACAATAAAATTTAGTGGCAATTGACCATTAGCAAAGATCACTTTATGAATTTCATTTAGAAGTTTTACATACAAAATAGCTGATTTTTGTCTGCAATTGTTTTGATCACTAAAACATCAACATCATCAACAATAAATTCTATAGACTTGTACTTTGACAGAAATAAAGTCAGTCTGGTTAGTAATAAGTGAAGCTGGTAATGCTGTTTGTGGAGTTGTTTAATCCTCCTCTGCTGAGATATTCACAGATTTAATGTCTTATTTTCTCTTCAGTTGATTTCATCTGAGGCTGTGGCTGAACTCAGTTGTAGTTCTTGTGTTTTTTCTTTTCTTCAGTGATTTCGCTTGTTAAAGGGATACTCCACCATTTTTTCATATTAAACTATGTTATTCCCTTAACTAAGACGAGTTGATACATACCTCTCTTATCTCAGTGCGTGCACTTAATCGCTCTGGCGCATGAATTTAGAAGTGACCAAACACATCAATGTTTTCCCTATTTAAAAACAGTTACACGAGTATTTATACGACCAAGTATGGTGACACAAAATAAAACGTGGCGCTTTTCTAAGCGGGTTAAAAAGGATAACTATAATGTATGGCGGAATAGCACATTTGGAAGTACTTCGACTGGCGCAGTAAAAAGTCACGTTTGTTCTATTGACAGAAGTGAGAGGAAGAGGATCAGGCGTGACTTTTTACTGCGCCGAGTCGAAGTACTCCCAAAAGTGCTATTGTTATTGCTATGTTAATTTTGCTGGCAATGCACAGCATGAGTGTATGTTTGTAAGTCTAAGTATCAACAGCTTAGCCTGTGACAAAAACAATGTTCTTAAGCTAACAAAATACAAACAAGTATAATATTTCATGTGTTTGAATGCATACCATTAAACATTCACTCAAACACACAACCAATCAGTGACTATTATGCAATTATCATTCAGTTTGTTTGATTGAATGTTTAATGGGATGCATTTAAACATCTATCTGTCTGAGTGATATGTATTAACAAATATAGATTTTATGTTAGCAGTTCAAGGTTTGCTGTTCATTGTTTGTGCATGGCATGATGCATGTTTCTTTTATATTTTGAATTTAAAATGTTGTTTTTGCAATGCAGTACGTAGTCATTTTTGCTTTAGAACAATGTAACTTGGCTCTCTTATGCAATTTTTATGGTTATTTATATATATATATATATATATACTTCTGTTTGATTTTGTTGCAGTAAATTGACAAGCAGAATCACCCCACAACAATCAAAGCTGATCAAAAACAAGGTTAGTTTTATTAGGCTTTCATAAAGACATTAGCTATAAACAACAACCTAAAGAACATTGTCAACAGGTAGTATTATACAATGATTTCCTTTATAAAATGTCTTTACAAATGAAGAATGACACTCTTTACTGTTCATAATTGACTGCAGTGTGTTACATATAGTCTATGTTTACATTACAGTTTAAAATAATTCCTAAGTTTCCCCTAATGAAATTGAAAGACTAACAACTGTGTAGGTGTTCAGCTAAGCATCTAGTTGTTTTAGTAGTATTTGATTTTTTTTTTATATTCAGAATATATGTCAATATGGTATTACTGTAAACATATTGCAAATGTCATTTAATCAATATTCATTTTTAAACTGTGCTAGGTTTTGAACTCAAGTTTAACAGTTTTGAAAAAAGTATGTGCAAATTGGTTTGTATGGTGTTTGTGTGAAAATTTGTGTGACGAATAATTCGTCTAAATTGAAAGATGCATTTATTGAATTCATTGAATGCATTTTGTGCCATAGCAATGATAAATGATCCACAGTTTATTTCACATAGACTGCTGTTATGATCCCAAGTATTGAGAAGTGGGTCTTCGTGATTGAGGGAAAAAAAGTATTTCAGAGCATCAGAAGTTACAAAAAACAAAAAACCTGCTGAGGTGAGTACATTTTTCTGTTTCGGTTGAACCCGTTTAAATCCCAAATTAAGGAGATTTTTGACAAAAACATATATATTTTTTTTCTTAGAAGTGCAGGCATTATTCTAGCCAGGAAGAAGAGAAGATCCTTGGATGAAGACCTAGAAGAAGTAATAATTCCAGATTGCTCCGTTCCTTAACTTTGTTTCTAAGTCACTCTGTTGCATCATGATGAAGTTGTTTCAAAAACAACCTCCTGAATCTGAAAATGGTAAAACCACTCTTGAGAAAGGGGGAAGAGACCCACCTGATTTCAGTTTAAATCAAATAGCTGAGGATTTGTTATCATACATTGGAGGGTCTCCTTACTTAAAAAATGCTGAAAAAGAGATTGAGGAGAAATATAACATTAAAAGGGAGGATAATGATTGCTGGCCAGAGAATGACATCAAACGAGCTTGGGGAAAAACAAAAAGATTGTGTGAACCCATTGAAACCGATGACAACTTAAAAAAAAGAAAACGCTGTGCTCTTGCAATATTCTTGCAGGTGATGAAGCTATTTAAAATAAAAGCAGCTCAGTTTGATCAGAAAAAGGCTGGAGATTCAATCCAGAGTTGTGCTGAGGAGAGCATGGGCAAAATGGTAACTAAAGTAAAGCAAAATGATGACAGCAATACTATAACCACTACCAAGAAAGAGGAATGTCCGGAGCTTTTAGACCAGAGTCTTGCAGAATTGTGTGTCAGCAATAAAGAGAATGTAAAAGGGAAAGTGAATGGTCTTCGGTCAACTAATATTAAGCAGGTTAGTGTCAAAGAACAAACAATAAAAGAAAATCCTGCAGGCGGATCATCTCAAAGCAATGCTGAACTGCAAATAGCTGAGAAGTTAAAGAACATGATGGTTCAGCAGCATTCAGGAGCAGATTCCAGTGGAAATCAACGCGAAGCCACAAAAGGCTCAGTCAATGCTGGATCAGACAGTCTACCTTCAACTTTTACTTCAACTTTTAGTGAAATAAATTTTATAGAGGAAGATACAAATGAGAAGAATTATTATTGGACTCGAAATTCGAAAAGAAAACGTTTAAACAAATCTAGTTCTCAAACCGTCTACATACGGATCCCATTTTCAGTCATGTCTGGAAATGAATCAACCTGTAAGCCAGAAGAAGTTAAAAATGACAGCCCTACCTATAAATTAATAGACCGAGTTCCTAATCTTACTGAAATAAGAAAAAAAAAAAAATCGTATGCTATGTTATACGACAATCGAACTAGGAATGCTGAATGGGTGTATGAGATATTGAACACAAAAACTTTGGGAAAACATATATATAAGAGTTTTTCAGAAGATTTTAAAGTGGATGACTCAATTCATCCATTCTTCCAAACAAAACACGCCATCAATCTAAATAGTAATACTTATGATAGAGGTCATCTTGCTGTGGCTGCCAATCACCAGTGGTGTGAGAAAGCCAACGACGACACTTATGTGCTCAGCAACATCACAATACAGAATCGCGACTTAAACCGAGGAAAGTGGAGACAATTTGAACAAAGATTGCGTGATAAAATTAAAAACAATGATAATATCCGTAATATCCATGTGTACACTGGACCACTTTACCTGCCAAAGTGTGCTGGTAATACATTGCCAGAGGATCCAGAAAATGAAAACTCAAACGTGCCGTATTTGAGGAGAAAAGACAAAGCAGTGCCGACTCACTTCTTTAAGGTGGTAATTGAGGAGAATCTCAATGAATGATACAGTAGAGCTGGAGAGCTATATGGTGCCCAATGAGGGATTAACAGTGGACGTAACTGAATATAAAAAGCCAATTAAAGTTATTGAGAAATACTCTGGGCTGATCTTCACAGAAAGCTTGTGCAATCAGGAAGAGAGATACAGAGACAGTCTGCAGACGGTGACATGGGAAGAAGATGAAGATGGATATCCATGTACAGCTGTATCAAATGTCAGAGTAAGCACAGTGAAACCGCAGGATGATACTGTGCCGATGTCTAACGTGTAACACAGTGAGTTGTGTTTGATCTTCTCTGATGAACTGACCATCTGAAGATGAAAAGAGAGAACATTTGTTTGACTAAGCCTGCAATTATTCTCACTAGTGGTTAAAACCATGTTTGCTTGTCACATGTTTTGATTCATGATTGTCTTTCTGTTCTAGTGTTCTGCAGTCAGTTTGTTAATTAATTCTGGGCCCGTATTTATCAAGCCTCTGAGAAGTACTCACAAGAACACTGCTAAGAATTGACTTACGAGTAAAAAAATTATTGGCTCAAAGCTGCACTTAAAAGTTAATTATCAAGCGTCTCACTCATAATTTAAGTGAAGTGTAGAACTAAATCTTAAGTGTCAGTCTTAGAGATGATTCACAACACTTTGCTGTGCCGCAAATGATTTTGGATGATGACATAAGCATGGACGATCACTGAATAGATTTCCTTATTTAAGAAGATTCTCAGATAAATTAACATTGAATGGTGAAATTTCTAAGAGGAGTTTACATCCAAAACACATTTAACGATAAATAATTTTCAAGAGAATACATTCCCACATAGCAACATTGTGTCGGCCCAGATCCGGCCCACATCTGGCACACATGGAAAGATGATCTGGCCCACATGCAGCGTGGACTTACGGCACTTGGGTGGGCCACTCCTGTTTGCCAGATCTGGGCCACAAGCAGGGCATAGCAATGCCACATCTCAGCCAAGAGCAAAGAAATAAACCAGAACTGGAGGATTAAACAACTCCACAAACAGCATTACCAGCTTCACTTATTACCAACCAGACTGACTTTATTTCAAGATTCAAGATTCAAGATTCAAACAACTTTATTTATCCCCGTAGGGCAATTCAGTTTTAGCCTACCAGTCGTATCAACAAGACAAAAGACAACACTTAATCAAGCATTCAGAAACACTGTTAGTGACATCATATTGCATATGAGCACCAAAACAAAGCAACAAGTACACAGGCCACAATACATAGTCTAAGCAGTGACCAACTTTTATTTGTGACCAACGTTCGGATAAATAATAAACAATAAATAGATAATGATACTAAGTAATACTAATAAATAATAAATACAGAGATTTACGATGCCAGGCACCTATCTAGTTGCCGCTATCAACAGTATTTAAAAAACTGATGGCAGAGGGAATAAAATAATTTGCATATCTGTTTGTTTTCCTTGGGGGGGCAAGGTAGCGTCGTCCTGAGGGCATTAGACAGAATTCCTGACTAAGGACATGGTCAGAATAACTCATGACCTGTCTAGCCTTCTGGAGCACCCGTTTTTTCCAGAGGGAGCTCAGGTCTGTCAGCTGAACTCCAATGATCTTGGAGCAGATTTTAACAATACTGCTGAGGCTATTCTTGTCCCTCACAGACAATCCATTAAACCAACAGATGAAAGAAAATGTTAAAAGACTTTCAATAAATGAATAATAAAAGTTACATAAGATCCTTTGAGAAACATTGAAAGAATTTAGCTTCCTCATCAAGTGGATTCTTTGTTGTCCCCGCTTAGTGATAGACTCTGTGTTTTTATCAAACTTAAGGTTTGAGTCAAACGTGGTTCCTAAGTACTTATACGTCTCTACAATTTCAACATTTTCGCCATGAATAATGCTGGCTTCAGGGTTGAAACGGTTCTTTCTAAAATCAATGATTAACTCCTTAGTTTTTGTCACATTAAGGTCCAGGAAGTTATCATCACACCAACTCACAAATTGTGATAAGGCACTTCCATGGCCCGATTGGTCCCCCTTTAGAAGTGACAGTAGAGCAGTATCATCAGAAAATTTCACAAGGTAGCTACCCAATTTGGAAAGTCCTGCAGCTATCAGTGTACATAATAAAAAGCAAGGGAGAAAGGACACAGCCCTGCGGAGACCCTGTGTTTGAAGTAAGAATACTGGACATGTGGCCATTCACAAGTACCTTCTGTAGTCTGTCTGTTAAAAAATTTAAGAGCAACAATAAAATCTGATCAGGTAAATTAAAATAAGAGGCCAGTCCCTCAATTAAAATATGAGGCTGCATCTTGTTAAAAGCTGAAGAAAAATCAGTAAATAAAAGTCTTGCATGTGATTTAGGTCTTTCGAGGTGCTTGTATAATCTATCTAAAATGAAAATCTTAGAGTCATCCACACCTTTCCCAGCTTGATAGGCAAATTGTAGTGGATCTAATTTTCCATCAATTAGGGAGACAATTTCATCTTTCAATATTTTCTCGAAAGTTTTCATCACAAGTGATGTTAGTGCAACTGGTCTGAATTCTTTCATTTCTCTTGGATTATTAGATTTAGGGACAGGTATTATAATTGATGTTTTCCATATGGCAGGAATCTGACCACACTCGATACACCTCTGAAAAAGTGTTGTAAACACCTCACTGGTCCGCACAATAACACAAAACGCGTCCACAGATGGAATCAGGGCCAGCAGCTTTACGTATGTTTACTTTCTTAAAAAGATTTGTGACATTACCTTGTGTTATCACTAGACCATTTTCGGGAACCAAAGATTCCCGCATTTCAGAGATATTATTCAGAAAATCAGACCTTTCAAAACGAGAGAAGAAAGAATTAAAGCCATTTGCCAAGTCAGCATTATCCACACCATTTACATAAATGACCTGCTTGGTCTCACAGGAATACTGATTAATTGATGCCATGGATTTTATACCTGTCCAGGCTGCCCTAAGGTCCCCTTTACAATACAGACTTTCAATTTTATTTCTGTAATTCATTTTGGCCTTCCTTATTTCGGCCTTAACTTCTCTAGAAGCTGTTTTTTTCTCCAGTGGGTTTCCTGAATAAAATATTCTTTTCTTTTTATTGATGGCAGATTTAAGTTCTTTGGTCACCCAAGGTTTATTATTTGGGAAAATAACCACTTTTTTAGATGGAATTACTGAGTCCACGCAGAATGTGATATATGATGAAACAGTGTCTATAAGTTCATTATTATCATCACAACTATCATAAAAACATTGCCAGTTTGTACACTCAAAGCATGCCTGGAGAGAGGAGATACTGGCCTCTGACCAGATTTTCACTATCCTTTCCTCACGCTCTAGGCGCCTAAAGGATGGTTTGTATACAGGCATAAGATAGACACTGCCATGGTAAGAATCACCAAAAGAAGGCATAGGCAAAGATTTGTAAGCCCCGCTTACTGAGCCATAGCATAGATCTAGCATAGTGTTCTTGTGTGTTGTAGAACAAGTCACATACTGTTCATACGTCTTCAAAGTCTTTTTTAAATTACAATGATTAAAATCTCCAAGGATAAACTTAGGTGCCTCTGGGCAGATAGAGTCCAGTCTATGCGTAACGTCAGCGATCAGCTGGGCAGCAACTGTGGCATTGGACCGTGGGTGAATGTACACTAATGTGTAAAAGAGCTGCCCAGCCAGCACAGCCATGTGGGGCCCAAATGGGTTTGACCTGGGCTATCTAACTGGGACCCAGCCAGTTTTGTCCTCGGTTTCCATGTAGGCCCCACATGGGTTTGCCCTGATGAAATGAACACTGCTTAGTGTGCACACTACAGGCTGTTTAATGTAACACTGAATCAGTGTTGGAGGTAATGAGATAATTAAGTGATTGAATAATGATAGTGCATTATTGATGAACACCTGCTGTTAACAAGCAGAATCACTGAAGGAAAGAGAAACACAAGAACTAGGCCTACTTCCAGCCACTGCCTTGGATGAAATCAACTGAAGATAAAATACATTACATCTCTCAAGATCTGATTAAACAACTCCACAAACAGCATTACCAGCTTCACTTATTAGTAACCAGACTGACTTTATTTATGTCAGACATCTACAGAAAAGAATTAAGAAGAGGTTTAGATGTTGATTACTTATTTGAAAGTAATAGTTTGATTTGATGTTACCATTGTGGCGATCAGTGTGTGCTTTAGTCAGTCTCTTGACTTTTTAAACATTAGTTTTTCTCTGGCAGCTGTGTCTGTTTGTTATGGTGAGAACAGCAAGAGAAAATATAATCAGATGCTGTAAGCTGATTGATGATAAGAATATAGTCATCGTCATGTAGTGGCTTAACTCACTGATATTATGTGTGAGGTTTATACAGGTAGTATGTCATTCATTTTGTTTTATTGTTGTGATTCTACAGCAAGAGATCCCGTACAGTTTAATCAGAACTTCAAATGATTTTTAAAACCCCATTTACACATGTTGGACTACTGAAAGTTCTACTTGCACACAGACATCAAGAATCAGCATATGAATCTCAACAATGGTGACATGCTTCATGCTGCAATGCATTCTGAGTGCATCATATGAAATAGGGCTGGGCGATTTAAATCGCGATATTGTTATGCGCATCTCGTCAGTAAAGCCGGTTCCTTGATTAGTAGTAAATCACCATCACCTGCTTTCAGATGGAGCGGCATTTAGGGCTGATGAGATAATTAAGTGATTAATTTAGTGATGATTGAGCATTATTGAAGACACCTGATGTTAACAAGCAGAATCACTGAAGGATAAAATCACAAATTGTAAGTTACCATTAAGGCGATGGGTGTTTGCTTTAGTTGGGCTCTAGCCCATTATATGTTTACTTTAATATTTACTGTTGTTTGTCTGCTGTTATTGATTTATTACAGTTAAATGAACAAAGTAGAATGTTATCTTATAGTGTTGGTTATGTTTTGACATAATCATGCTATGATCTGAAAAAGGAAACTTATTGAGATAGTTTGGTTTAACTTGTTAGCAGCAGTTTTGTGATTCTTCAGCCTATGATTATCAGTACTTTACTTATAATTCAAAATATTTAATAAACATTGTTCTGATCAAAAGACATTCAGATAAATTCATTTAAAACACAGACATCAATAATCAGCCTGTGAATCTCAACAATGGTGACAATAATAAAGCATGTTGCAGTGGCTGCCACCAATCACAACTCATTAATGGCTCCCATCATGCATTGCGGTATGAATAAATTATGATCTGAATTGTCTATGTAATTTACTTTTCCAAATTTAATATTCTGCTCCTCACCATTGTTGAGATGCATAGACTGAATCTTGACGTCTGTGTGTGCCTAAAATAATGATTTTTTTTTAAACAACTTTTAAGAAATCCTTTATATTATATAAAAAATTCTGGCCATTTATGCAGATTCACAGTTATGCTGTAACCAACAACATAAATCAAAGTCAGAAAGAAGGATTTTAATGAGTTCAGTGATCAAGTTCAAACGATGATTGATTGTCATAATATAACCAACACCATCAGATCACTTTTTTTTCTTTGTTCAACTGGCAGTTATAACTCAGATACAACAGCCAAACAAAATCTAAAGTTAATAACATATGGGTCAAGAGTCCAACTAAAGCAACCATTGATCGCCATAACGGTGGCTTACAATTTGAGATTTTCTCCTTCAGTGATTCTGCTTGTTAACATCAGGTGTCTTCAATAATGTTCAATCATCACTAAATTAATCACTTAATTATCTCATTAACTTAAACACTCTTGAGTGTGGACTCATACACTCCCAGGAGTGTTGATTTAACACTGGAGTTTTTGCTGTGTACAAAGAGCCGTAGTTAACTGACAAGCTGAGTCATATCGCATTAATTATCGCTGGCGATACGTCCGCGATATTAATGCGATATGGCTCAGCTTGTCAGTTAACTACGGCTCTTTGTAGTAAATTCTGCTCCATCTGAAAGCAGGTGATGGTGATTTACTACTAATCAAGGAACCGGCTTTACTGACGAGATGCCATAACAATATCGCGATTTAAATCGCCTAGCTCTAATATGAAACTTATCCATAGCTCCCAGAATGCATTGCACCATGAAGCATGTCACCATTGTTGAGATTCATATGCTGATTCTTGATGTCTGTGTGCGAGTAAATCTCACAGGAGCCCAAAATATGTAAATGGTGTGTTAAAAATCATTTGACGTTCTGATTAAATTCTATTATTCTCTTGCTGTAGAATCACAACAATAAAACAAAATGAATGACATACTACCCATATAAACCTCACACATAATCAATGAGATAAGCCACTACATGATGATTATACTCTTATCATCAATCGGCTTACAGCATCTGATTATATTTTCTCTTGCTGTTCTTGCCATAATAAGCAGACACAGCTGCCTGAGAAAAACTAATGTTAAAAAGTCAAGAGCCTGACTAAAGCACACACGGATCGCCACAGTGGTAACATCAAATCAAACTATTACTTTCAAATAAGTAATCAACATCTAAACCTTTGTTAATTCTCAATAAGAACTTCTGTAGACGTCTGACAGAAATAAAGTCAGTCTGGTTACTAATAAGTGAAGCTGGTAATGCTGTTTGTGGAGTTGTTTAATCAGATCTTGAGAGATGTAATGTATTTTATCTTCAGTTGATTTCATCCAAGGCAGTGGCTGGAAGTAGTTCTTGTGTTTCTCTTTCCTTCAGTGATTCTGCTTGTTAACAGCAGGTGTTCATCAATAATGCACTATCATTATTCAATCACTTAATTATCTCATTACCTCCAACACTGATTAAGTGTTACATTAAACAGCCTGTAGTGTGCACACTAAGCAGTGTTCATTTCATCAGGGCAAACCCATGTGGGGCCTACATGGAAACCGAGGACAAAACTGGCTGGGTCCCAGTTAGATAGCCCAGGTCAAACCCATTTGGGCCCCACATGGCTGTGCTGGCTGGGTGTTGAAATTCGCGAGGCAGATAAAAGGGACGGAGAGAAATAGTCAACAATTCCACATCTGTGGTACATATCTTCTCTCTGATCACGACAGTGTTACAGTACCTTTCGTTCACGTAGAAGCACACGCCTCCTCCTCGGTTCTTGCCGGTGATCTCCGATGACCGGTCCATACGAATTGGGCTTCCAAACCCAGTTAAGTTCAGGTCCGAGTCCGGGTTTGCATCACTGAGCCATGTTTCAGTAAAGGCAAGGAGACAAGTGTCTTTTACTTCCCGTTTAAACTTGGCATATGTTTCCAGCTCATCTAACTTGTTCCTAATAGACTGTACATTAGACAACAGGACCGAAGGAAGTGGTGGTAATTTGCGGCGGTTGTCAAGCCGAAGAGTCTTAAGTCTCCGACGCAAACCACCTCTTCTTCCTCGTTTCCGATGACCTGACGACTTAGACGGCCTGCAAAGTTCCATCGGTATGCCCGATGATACAGTTCCCACGGCAGAAGTCCGTAAGGAAAGGAGAAGCTCACGGCTTACTTTCCCGTATGCGCCATGTCCTACGGCGTGACTGGCAAAGCCCAGAAAAAGCGTTGACGCGCAAAAAAGTGCAAAAAGCTCCACGAGTAATCCCATAATCTGCATTACTGAAACACTGACAAGTATTTCTTTCATACACACGCGCCACAGTTTAAGACGTTAAAACAGTTTAAAACACAATTAAAAACAACAAAAACGACTGGGAGACTACTGGGTCGCACACTAGGAAGCGCCCCGGAAGTAATAATAATTCTGTCAGACGTCTACAAAAGTTTTTATTGAGAATTGACAGAGGTTTAACTATAATGTGTTTCATTTAAAGTCACCATTACAGTGAATAGTGTTTCCATTAGTTGGGCTCTTAACTCTTATTATATCTATTGTCTTCTTTAGCTGCTGTGACAGTGTGTGTGTCAAACACATTTACAGCAACAAAGAAAGCTAAAGTGAAATGAGATCAGGTGATGATGGTTACCTGTTGATGGTTTTATAATCATCATGAAATAACCTGTTTCACTGAGGTAATTTGAATCTAACAATTGTGTTGTACCATTAATATATTCTCATCACAAACCCTGTGTTACTGCAGCATGAGGTCCAGCAATATTATAACAATCAGTTTGAAGACTTTAACCCTCCGGGGACCAAAAACGCGCCCGCGCGTTTTGCTCGTTTTTTTTTTTAGCAATGAAAAATAAACACAAAATGCTCTGTTAATTTTGATCTTTCATTTTCGTGTAATACATCAATCGATCCTGTTCAGTTTCTATTTTTTTTCTGTATACTCACAATACAAATAAAGTGTTTTGCTTTTTGACAAATAAAGAAAAACTAACATGATGCTATTTCTGCCTTCTCTCTGTCAGTAAACTCCCATTTGAAACGCGTTCGAAAATTATCTATAACTCCGCGAAAATTCAGTCAAACAGGCAAACAGACCCACGGGCATAAAGCTTGAGATCGCAGCTTTTAAATGAAGTAATTTATATAAAAAACAAATATTATCAGCTTCTGTAATCTGTATAAAAAGAGAGCGACTCCAGTCGAGCTCATTACGAGCCATTCAAAAGTAATTTGACCACGCCCCGGAGAGCGCGTGCTATTCAAACGCAAATTCTGAGAACCATTTCAGTCTGTGAAACGCCCCCACATCAGCTGTAAACAAAGAGGCATAATATAGCCTACCTTATGGAGAAAATTTTCCGTGCTGATATGAGGAGCAGATCCCGCTGAGGAGTGAGGTAGGCTAAGTTATCCTTTCTCAAGTGTTAATGTGGAATAACGTTATGGAATAACGTTGTAGGCTTATGTAAACAAAAAGATGAATCGCGTTTCTATAATATGAATCGCGCGTCTATTTGTAAAGAGTGTTTAGCCTAAATATGAATCGCGCGTCTGTGTGTGAAAGAATAAACTGCTTTTACAGTTACAGTTACTGCGTTACAGTCAGGCGAAGTATGAAAGACAACATTTTGTTGACTAGATTTGGGTACAGTTTTTACTGTAGAATATACTGTCACATCAAATAAGCTTTTCTGCTCATATATATAAAATACTATTTTGTCAAAAATAAAGTCATAGACTAAGATGTTCCAATGTTGGCTATATTCAAACTAATGAATACATATGATAAAATGTAGGCCTATAATCTTTTTTTTTTTTTTTTTACAAAGAAAGAGTACTTTTTTGCAGAAATATTGCTGAAATTGTAATTATTGTTGTAATTGTAACCTTTTTAATAAAATAGCAAAACATATTTACAAGATAGATGTAAGCAAAATCTTAAATGGTCAATATAAGTCTTCTTCAAAATATATATTTTGTCCTTGCATTGTGGCTCAGTCAGTGTCACACCTGAATGAATGGCTAATTATGCAGAGTCATTATGCAGAGTGGGTGGGACTGGGTAATCTAAGGTGTAAACTACTCCTCCCCCTCGCATATTGGCTTTCCAAGCAAAACCTGTTTTACACCATTTAAATCAATGTATTTTTTTTTGTGAACGATAAAGCAAGACTATTTTCACATAATTTTGAAGCTAGAACTGAAAGGGACAACATCCATTAGTCAAAAGTCTTGTGGGCACATATTTTGTATGAGTTTTGTGGTCTTATTTCAGCAACTTTCATTTTTATTTTTTTAAATAACCACGCATAAACATTATTCTCTTAAAAATACAAACATCTACATACATGTTGCTCGCATATTATGGTAGGCCTGTTTGTACTATATAGAGTGAATTTACACCTTTGCCATTAACATGTTTATAAATAACTGAAAAAAGCACAAATGTCAGAGCATGTCAAAACATCTCAAGGGCCCCAAAAACAGCTTGGTCCCCAGAGGATTAACAAACATGAGCACGAATCATTACTGTTCGATGACAAACACAGACATCAATAATCAGCGTATGAATCTCAACAATGGTGAGAATCAAAAGTACCTTGCTGCAATGCATGATGGGTACCATCATTGTACAAAACTCCCAGCATGCATTGCAACATGAATAAATTATGCAGCTAAATTGTCCTATTAATTTGTTTAATTCTAAATATGTACTTTTATTTTTTTGCTGTTGTTTTTGTTGTGGCATTTAGTAGCTTTTCAGTGATGTTCTGAATTAATCTAAAAAAAATATATATATTGTCACCCTTGTTGAGATTCATGTGCTGATTTTTGATATCTAAGTGTGTCACCGTGGATTTTTTTTGTGCTCATGTTTGTTAAAGTCTTCTAACTGATTGTTATAATATTGCTGGACCTCATGCTGCAGTAACACAGGGTTTGTGATGAGAATATATTAATGGTACAACACAATTGTGAGATTCAAATTATCTCAGTGAAACAGGTTATTTCATGATGATTATAAAACCATCAACAGGAAACCATCATCACCTGATCTCATTTCACTTTAGCTTTCTTTGCTGCTGCAAATGTGTTTGACAAACACTCTGTCACAGCAGCCAATGAAGACAATAGATATTAGTGATGTTACGTTCGTGAACGAATCGTTCTTTTTGAACGAATCTTTTAGGTGAACGAATCGTTCTCGTTCACGTAATCCATTGACTCATATTTCTCGTTCACTGAAATTCCTCCCTCCACAGCCGCGCGGCGCTATTAGCAGCGCATGCGCAGCTCAGTGAACCGGGTAGCTCTGTGTTTTCAACCTGTCAAGAATGACTAAACCTCAAGCCAATAGCCTTCGAGTATGAGATGTGACGGAGCATGTGATTTGTTGGATGTAGTGAACGAATACGCCCTTCACTGACTGTGACCGAGTTGCTTTTGAGTCTGAACGAGAGAGAGAGATCTTCTCGTGAACGAACTGGTACATGTCGTTCGTGAACGAAAAGAACCAATTGTTTGAACGATAATGATGGCGAACCGATAGAGCTGGGTTTGTGTAGTCAGCATATTTGCATCAAAGAAGGAAATTTACACTTTACCATTGTAATGAAAACAATTTAATAACGCAAGCATGGTTAAATATAGGCTTACAAAGACAAATTAACATTGTCATTTTGTACTTGACTGTTTACTTGATTTAAATTTACACTTCTCTTTACCTGCTTTTCTTTTCTTTTGTTTGTGTGTTTTAATTAGTTTTGTGTTATTTTGCACTTTGAAAAATTTACTTTACTACTTGTGTTCATTTTGTATGATCAAAAATGAATTAATTACGTTTTATTCATGTCATTTGCACTTCTCTAAAAACTAAAACAAACCAAAAAATATGACAGTATTGGTGGGTCTCATTTGCGTAACGTCAGCAAATAACATTTCAGTTCGGGCTGTGAAGGGGCATGTAATTGGTTGGATCTACTGAACGAATACGCCCATCACTGACTGAGATCGCTCTGTTTCGAGTCTGAACGAGAGAGAGAGATCTCGTTCGTGAACGAATTGATCAAACTGGTACATTTCGTTCGTGAATGAGAGTACTGGGTAGATCGGTCATTTAGCATGTGATTCAATCTCATTCAAAGCGCAGTTATAGGTGTGCATATAATTGTTTATCATATTTAACATACCATAACTCAACGTTTAATATAATCCCAGATTTATAAATGTGTATGTCTGTCTGACCAAACAATTAAAATGTTAATTATGCAAGAAAACCTTGGTTAGGTCATCTGAACCTCTTATTTAGACGTATTTTATTAATTTAGTAAATAAGGCACAAATTTTAACAAAGCCAAATCAGTTTTTCTGTAACAAGTAAATACGTTCGTTAAAACATAGCATAAAATACACTCTTTTTCGCCACCTGCTGCGGTATTTATGTAATAGGAAGAAATTGTCACTGAACGAATCAGTGAACGAATCTGAACGAATCATTTTGGTGAACGAACTGAAAATGAACGAGTCTCTGGAAAGAATCAAAATTTCCACCACTAATAGATATAATAAGAGTTAAGAGCCCAACTAATGGAAACACTATTCACTGTAATGGTGACTTTAAATGAAACACATTATAGTTCAACCTCTGTTAATTCTCAATAAAAACTTTTGTAGACGTCTGACAGAAATAAAGTCAGTCTGGTTGGTAATAAGTGAAGCTGGTAATGCTGTTTGTGGAGTTGTTTAATCCTCCAGTTCTGGTTTATTTCTTTGCTCTTGGCTGAGATGTGGCATTGCTATGGCCTGCTTGTGGCCCAGATCTGGCAAACAGGAGTGGCCCACCCAAGTGCCGTAAGTCCACGCTGCATGTGGGCCAGATCATCTTTCCATGTGTGCCAGATGTGGGCCGGATCTGGGCCGACACAATGTTGCTATGTGGGTTATGATATACAAAAGAAAAACATGTTTTCCAACATGTCTTAATTACACATTTTAAACCAGTGTGCTGTTAACGGACATTTGTATAGCTTAAATTTTTGATCCAGCAATATTATAACAATCAGTTAGAAGACTTTAACAAACACAAGCACGAAAAAATTGCAACACGATTAAATTATGCAGCTGAATTGTCCTATAATTTTGTTTGATTCTAAATATTTGCTTTTATTTTTTTTGCTGTTGTTTTTGTTGTGAATTAGTAGCTTTTCAGTGATGTTCTGAATTAATCTGTTTATCTAAATATTTGTGATTGCCACCATTGTTGAGATTCATACGCTGGATTGTTTGATATTTGTGTGTGTCAACACAAGCTTAGTTTCTAATCATGTTAGGTAAAAGATTTAAACCAATTGTTATAATATTGTCGTATCTCATACTCCAGTAACGGTTTATGGTGTGAATATGTTGGTGGAACAACATAATTGTTAGATTAAAAAGCCTTTTGGGGGATTTTGCTGTGTACAAATGATTTTTTCTTATCTCCAGTTTGTGTTACAAAATGTATTAACCATATATTACCCACGTCTTCCAAGCCACCTGCAATGTATCTACACCGTGCCTCTTTTATTAATTTGTTAAATAATGTTTTTAAAATAAAGCTGTTTTTAATTTTCATGACTGATTATTGCAGTGTTCAGGCATATTAGACTGTTATCATTTTAATTATATGCCTATAATTCATTGTAATCATCCTAAATGTTTTAGACAATTTTCAATAAGGAGTAAGCTTCTATGTAATATTTTATTATCCTCACAGCGCGTTGGTTATGCAGTGATGCGCTGTGAAATTATTGCGTGGCAAATTAATTATAATTGACACATTAACTTTGTTTTGATGGTTGCTATCTATCTGAGCCCTAATCAAGCACGCCTGAACCAGCTAATCAGTGACTACGTTTACATGCAGCCAATATCCGGGTTATGGTCGGGTTAGGGTCACTATTTGGGTTTCTGAAACATTCGGAATAACGCGTTTACATGCGTGAGCAGAGAGAGTTACTCCTGTATACATGGAATTTACAATATCCCGATGTAAACGGCGACGCGCGGTTAGCGTCTGGACGTACGGACTTCCTTAAGACGCAATATGCGTCATTTCCGATTCTTTTTCCTGTATCCAAAGACAACAACAACACCCAGATAGCAACATTGTTTCGGCCCGGATACGGCCCACATCTGGCACTTGTGGAATACGGATCTGGCCCACATGCAGCGTGGAATGACGGCCCTTGTGTGGCCCACTCCTGTTTGCCAGATCTGGGCCACAAGCAGGCCATAGCAATGCCACATGTCAGCCAAGAGCAAAGAAATAAACCAGAACTGGACCTTATCTGAGCCACAAAATCTGTGTATATTAAATATGGAGTCATCTCAGCCTTAATAAGCCTGTTAACAAGCAGAATCACTGAAGGAAAGAAGAGAACAGATAAAGAGACGAGCAGAAACACAAGAACTACAACTGACTTCAGCCACAGTCTTAGATGAAATCAACTGAAGAGAAAAGAAGACATTAAATCTGTGAAGATCTCAGCAGAGGAGGATTAAACAACTCTACAAACAGCATTACCAGCTTCACTTATTACTAACCAGACTGACTTTATTTCTGTCAGACGTCTACAAAAGTTTTTATTGAGATTTAACAGAGGTTTAACTCTAATGTGTTTCATTTAAAGTCACCATAAGAGTGATTAGTGTTTCCATTAGTTGGGCTCTTAACTCTTAGTATAACTTATGTCTTTTTTGGCGGCTGTGACAGTGTGTGTGTCAAACACATTTGCAGCAGCAAAGAAAGCTAAAGTGAAATGAGATCAGGTGATGATGGTTATCTGTTGATGATTTTATATTCATCATGAAATAACCTTTTTCACTGATGTTTTTGGAATCTAACAATTGTGTTGTTGCATTAATATTGTCACAACACAAACCCTGTGTTACTACAGAATGAGATCCAGCAATATCATAACAAGATAGAATACTTTATCAAACATGAGCACAAAAAAGAAGTTTAATATGACACACACAGACATTAACAATCTGCGTATGAATCTCAACAATGGTGACAATCAAAAGTTCTTTGCTGCAATGCATGCTGGGTACCAGCATAGTGCAAAATTCCCAGAATGCACTGCAACGTGAATAAATTATGCAGCTGAATTGTCCTTATTTTGTTTGATTCTAAATATTTGCTTTTATCTTTTGCTGTTGTTTTTGTTGTGAATTAATAGCTTTTCAGTGATGTTCTGAATTTATCTGTTTATCTAAATATTTGTGATTGTCACCATTGTTGAGATTCATACGCTGATTGTTGATATCTGTGTGTGTCAGCATAAGCTAATCTTTTGATCTGATTGTTTGTTAAAAGCTTTAAACTGATTGTTATAATATTGCTAGATCTCATTATGCAGTAACACAGGGTTTGTGATGTGACAATATTAATGGACCAACACAATTGTTAGAGTCCAAAATCATCAGTGAATCATTCTATTTCATGATGATTATAAAATCATCAACAGGTAACCATGATCACCTGATCTCGGTTCACTTTAGCTTTCTTTGCTGCTGCAAATGTGTTTGACACACACACTGTCACAGCGGCCAAAAAAGACATAAGTTATACTAAGAGTTAAGAGCCCAACTAATGGAAACACTAGTCACTCTTATGGTGACTTCAAATGAAACACATTAGAGTTAAACCTCTGTTCATTCTCAATAAAAACTTTTGTAGAGATCTGACAGGAATAAAGTCAGTCTGGTTAGTAATAAGTGAAGCTGGTAATGCTGTTTGTGGAGTTGTTTAATCCTCCTATGCTGAGATCTTCACAGATTTAATGTCTTCTTTTCTCTTCAGTTGATTTCATCTAAGGCTGTGTCTGAAGTCAGTTGTAGTTCTTGTGTTTCTGCTTGTCTCTTTTTCTGTTCTCTTCTTTCCTTCAGGGATTCTGCTTGTTAACAGGCTTATTAAGGCTGAGATGACTCTATATTTAATATACACAGACTTTGTGGCTCAGATAAGGTCCAGTTCTGGTTTATTTCTTTGCTCTTGGCTGACATGTGGCATTGCTATGGCCTGCTTCTGGCCCAGATCTGGCAAACAGGAATGGGCCACACAAGGGCCGTCATTCCACGCTGCATGTGGGCCAGATCCGCATTCCACAAGTGCCAGATGTGGGCCGGATCTGGGCCGAAACAAAGTTGCTATCTGGGCAGCAGCAGCACGCGGATAATGACCCAGATAGCAACATTGTTTCGGCCCGGATACGGCCCACATCTGGCACTTGTGGAATACGGATCTGGCCCACATGCAGCGTGGAATGACGGCCCTTGTGTGGCCCACTCCTGTTTGCCAGATCTGGGCCAGAAGCAGGCCATAGCAATGCCACATGTCAGCCAAGAGCAAAGAAATAAACCAGAACTGGACCTTATCTGAGCCACAAAATCTGTGTATATTAAATATGGAGTCATCTCAGCCTTAATAAGCCTGTTAACAAGCAGAATCACTGAAGGAAAGAAGAGAACAGAAAAAGAGACAAGCAGAAACACAAGAACTACAACTGACTTCAGACACAGCCTTAGATGAAATCAACTGAAGAAAAAAGAAGACATTAAATCTGTGAAGATCTCAGCAGAGGAGGATTAAACAACTCCACAAACAGCATTACCAGCTTCACTTATTACTAACCAGACTGACTTTATTCCTGTCAGACGTCTACACAAGTTATTATTGAGATTTAACAGAGGTTTAACTCTAATGTGTTTCATTTAAAGTCACCATAACAGTGAATAGTGTTTCCATTAGTTGGGCTCTTAACTCTTATTATATCTTTTGTCTTTTTTGGCCGCTGTGACAGTGTGTGTGTCAAACACATTTGCAGCAGCAAAGAAAGCTAAAGTGAAATGAGTTCAGGTGATGATGGTTACCTGTTGATGATTTTATATTCATCATGAAATAACCTTTTTCACTGATGTTTTTGGAATCTAACAATTGTGTTGGTTGCATTAATATTGTCACATCACAAACCCTGTGTTACTGCAGAATGAGATCCAGCAATATCATAACAAGATAAAATACTTTATCAAACATGAGCACAAAAAAGAAGTTTAATATGACACACACAGACATCAACAATCAGCGTATGAATCTCAACAATGGTGACAATCAAAAGTACTTTGCTGCAATGCATGCTGGGTACCAGCATAGTGCAAAATTCCCAGAATGCATTGCAACGTGAATAAATTATGCAGCTGAATTGTCCTATAATTTTGTTTGATTCTAAATATTTGCTTTTATCTTTTGCTGTTGTTTTTGCTGTGAATTAATAGCTTTTCAGTGATGTTCTGAATTTATCTGTTTATCTAAATATTTGTGATTGTCACCATTGTTGAGATTCATACGCTGATTGTTGATATCTGTGTGTGTCAGCATAAGCTAACCTTTTGATCTCATGTTTGTTAAAAGCTTTAAACTGATTGTTATAATATTGCTAGATCTCATGCTGCAGTAACACAGGGTTTGTGATGTGACAATATTAATGGATCAACACAATTGTTAGAGTCCAAAATCATCAGTGAATCAGTCTATTTCATGATGATTATAAAATCATCAACAGGTAACCATCACCTGATCTCGGTTCACATTAGCTTTCTTTGCTGCTGCAAATGTGTTCAACAAACACACTGTCACAGCGGCCAAAAAAGACATAAGTTATACTAAGAGTTAAGAGCCCAACTAATGGAAACACTAGTCACTCTTATGGTGACTTTAAATGAAACACATTAGAGTTAAACCTCTGTTAAATCTCAATAAAAACTTCTGTAGACGTCTCACAGAAATAAAGTCAGTCTGGTTAGTAATAAGTGAAGCTGGTAATGCTGTTTGTGGAGTTGTTTAATCCTCCTCTGCTGAGATCTTCACAGATTTAATGTCTTCTTTTCTCTTCAGTTGATTTCATCTAAGACTGTGTCTGAAGTCAGTTGTAGTTCTTGTGTTTCTGCTCGTCTCTTTTTCTGTTCTCTTCTTTCCTTCAGTGATTCTACTTGTTAACAGGCTTATTAAGGCTGAGATGACTCCATATTTAATATACACAGATTTTGTGGCTCAGATAAGGTCCAGTTCTGGTTTATTTCTTTGCTCTTGGCTGACATGTGGCATTGCTATGGCCTGCTTGTGGCCCAGATCTGGCAAACAGGAGTGGGCCACCCAAGTGCCGTCATTCCACGCTGCATGTGGGCCAGATCCGCATTCCACAAGTGCCAGATGTGGGCCGGATCCGGGCCGAAACAATGTTGCTATCTGGGGAATAGTTCGGGGCAGATAGCGATCGCCTTTGTTTGCGCTTTCCTCCTCGCTCCAAAAGTGTGGTGCTGTGCTGCGTCTCGCCATGTTTACCTCTACTTCTTGTTTACTTCCGGTATACTGCACGCGGGTTTCTGTATGCGCCGTCTCTCCTCAAAAGACCAAGATTCCTTGCGAATAGAACATGCGCCCCAGATAGCAACATTGTTTCGGCCCGGATCCGGCCCACATCTGGCACTTGTGGAATGCGGATCTGGCCCACATGCAGCGTGGAATGACGGCCCTTGGGTGGCCCACTCCTGTTGGCCAGATCTGGGCCAAAAGCAGGCCATAGCAATGCCACATGTCAGCCAAGAGCAAAGAAATAAACCAGAACTGGACCTTATCTGAGCCACAAAATCTGTGTATATTAAATATGGAGTCATCTCAGCCTTAATAAGCCTGTTAACAACCAGAATCCCTGAAGAAAAGAAGAGAACAGAAAAAGAGACGAGCAGAAACACAAGAACTACAACTGACTTCAGCCACAGTCTTAGATGAAATCGACTGAAGAGAAAAGAAGACATTAAATCTGTGAAGATCTCAGCAGAGGAGGATGTCAGTAAAACGAACTAACTTTTCTGTCATACGGCTGACAGCCGTTGTATTGTGCTTGCGGTACGCGCAAATGCGGCGTGATTTAGCCGTAGTTCTGTCGTCAATTAACTCATGTAAGAATCAAAAAGGCGATTAAAGCTGTCAAAACTGCATTCATGTATTTGTTATATATGCATCACATGTGTCTGGATTAAAATATTCTGCTATGTGAGATCACAATATAAGGCACAAACTGATATGTAATGTTTTAATGTCCAAATGAATGTGAGCACTGTGCATTTGTACTAGACGATATTAGGCATTCATTTTGCGTTAATTTGTAAAGGACAAACAAAAATGGATCATTTTTAAATCCATAAAACAAACAACTAATTTCACATTCTGGCAACATTACATTATGAAAAACATAACATTTTACATTATGTGCTGTTGACTTCCGCCTTGTTCACATTCTTGCACATGGGGATTCAAAAGAGAACTTTTGTTAACCTTTTTAATTTAGGCATGATAGACCTGTTGCAATTATTTATTTTGACAACTAATATAGAAGTTTTTTTTTTTTTTTTTTTTTTACAAACTCAGAGTTGGTTGAAGAGTTCATTGATTATATAAAACACATTGAAGGTTGAATAATCTTTGGACTACAGTATTTATCTGCATGTTATCTCATCCATGAAGATGCAACAATGTAGAACAAGCTATTGGATATTTTGAGAACCAGAACCAAGCTTACTGAGCAAATTGAACTTTAGCTATAGTGTGTGCCCTTTTATTACCATTTAATTAATTTTAATATGAGGTGGTGGGTAATAATAAAAAAATATATAAAATTCGCTCAGTATTCCATGATTCCTAATTCACTACTATATCAATTACAATTAAGTACAAATTAACTTTATTCAGTTGTGTAGGCACTAAAACAGTCCAATACATTATAGTCAAATGTAGCATATGGACAGGACTCATGATTACTTGTCATTATACATTTTGTGAAAGCTTTTAGCTTTTAACCTGGTAAATATAATTCACTAACTGGAGCCGCCTGGTCTGTAAGAGACATCCTCCTGCACAGCAAAAACTCCAGTGTTAAATGAACTCTCCTGGGAGTTTATATGGCTCCAGACTCAAGAGTGTTAAAGTGTTAAAATAACACTCAAGAGTGTTAAAGTTAATGAGCTAATTAAGTGATTAATTGAGTGATGATTGACCATTATTGAAGACACCTGATGTTAACAAGCAGAATCACTGAAGGAGAAAATCATTTTTTTTAAGATACCGTTATGGTGATCAGTGTTTGCTTTAGTTGGGCTCTTGACCCTTAAACTGTTAACATTAGATTTTATTTGGCTGTTGTATCTGAGTTATAGCTGCCAGATGAAGAAAGAGAAAAGTTGATCAGGTTGTGTTGGTTATGTTTTGACATAATCATAATTTATCCTGAGTCACTAAACTCAATTAGAGTCTAATCTCTGACTTAAATGTATATTGTTGATTACAGCATCACTGTGATTCTACAGCATAAGATCCAGAATTTTCTAAATAATCTAAAGGTTTTTTTTTTAAAGTTGTTCTGATAAAACAAAATCTTTCTTTTAGGCACACACAGACATCAAGAATCAGTGTATGAATCTCAACAATGGTGACAAACAGAATATTCAATTAGGGAAAGGAAATTACTAAGACAATTCCGTTCATAATTTATTCATACCGCAATGCATGATGGGGAGCCATGAATGAGTTTTGATTGGTGGCACCCAGAATGCACTGCAACATGCTTTATTATTGTCACCATTGTTGAGATTCACAGGCTGATTATTGATGTCAGTGTGTCTAAATAAAGTAAATTTCTTTCGGTAATTGTCTTTTGATCAGAACAACTTTCAAGAAATATTTTGGATTATATTGAAAATGCTGATAATCATTTGCTGTAGAATCATAGGGCTGCTGTAATCAACAAGATAGACATAACTCTCTAAATGAGATTTGTGCTTCAGGTCAAATTATGATTATGTCAAAACATAACCAACACCACCTGATCAACTTTTCTCTATGTTCATCTGGCAATTATAACTCAGATACAACAGCCAAACAAAATCTGAAGTTAATGATTTAAGGGTCAAGAGCCCAACTAAAGCAAACACCGATCACCATAACGGTGTCTTAAAAAATTAGATTTTCTCCTTCAGTGATTCTGCTTGTTAACATCAGGTGTCTTCAATAATGGTCAATCATCACTCAATCAATCACTTAATTATCTCATTAACTTTAACACTCTTGAGTGTTAATTTAACACTCATATTTTAACACTTTAACACTCTTGAGTCTGGAGCCATATAAACTCCCAGGAGAGTTCATTTAACACTGGAGTTTTTGCTGTGTGGGGTGTTTTATGACCCCCCCAGAAAGCAAAGAATAACACCAAATGGACCCCGAAGAGCTCCGAAAACCTTGGTCAAATTGCTTTCTGACACTTTCATGCCAGCATGAAATTTAACAGAAACCCTCGCTAGGGTCCTCACTGGCAGATCACAAAGATTGCTATCAATCTTCCCCCTTTCCCTGCAAACGAAGGCCCAGGTGGTCTGTCCACACACACACACGCACACACGCACACACGCACGCACACACGCGTCTGGTTCACTATCTTTGTGGGGACTCCCCATTGACTTAATGGTTTTTATACAGTACAAACTGTATATTCTGTCCCCTTACACTAACCCCTAAACCTACCCATCACAGAACACTTTCTGCATTTTTACATTTTCAAAAAAATATAATTTAGTATGTTTATTTACCCATTCCCCTCATGGGGACCGCTGGCTGGTCCCCACAATGGAGGTGATCTCAGGTTTTACTATCCTTGTGGGGACATTTGGTTCCCACAATGTAATATAAATCAAACGCACACACACACACACACACACAACACACAAAGACACACGCTCACCCACAAACGCTGTCTTTTCATGTAATGTAGAATAGAAATATTCTTTTAATGTATGCATATTCCTATATTCATGTGTGTGATTAGTTTTGCTTTATAATAGAGGTGTGACTTTCTAATGCGTAGCCTTGAATCATAAATGTTCTGGTTTAGGAATGTTCACTAACTTTCTCTGGCAACTGCCTTCCTCCCCCCACCCACTTTGGTTAGGTTGATAAAGATTTTTATGGCCCTAACAGAATGACAGCAAGCCAGGAATCTCACTGAGATTCTGGCAGAAGAGCCGAATGAAAGTGTTCATCCTAGATTTTTATATGTATAATCATTGAAGAAATATGTAAACCTGAATGTAATTTCTCTTTTCCACGATTGTTCTTCTCTGTGATGTGTTTTTGTATTCTTGTAAACCTTAAAGGAATAATGTTTCAGAGGTGCACACTGTTGCGAATTCATAGGTATGTGTCATGTGGTCTTTTTAAAGTCAAAATCTCCATTCCCATTCACCAATGCACATCACATTTTAGGTTAATCTTATTCCTAGTTTGTTAATCGAACTTTTAATACTTATCTTACAGAGTAAGAAGGTACTTCTAGGCCGTAGCTTTTAAACATACAAAATTTGGTCTTGAATTGAACGTCTATATACCCGTAGGAAAGATATGGGTATCAAATTATGATAAAATGCATTTTTACTACAGTTATAATTGTTCAACGTAGAAATGGCATGATCCTAAGACTGCCATAAAACATGCAAATCGAACTCATAGTGAGACAAAGACTTCTTTTTCCCGCCTGGAATTTCGCGTTCCAATTGGCCCAAGCCCAGGGAGGAGTGAAATTTCTGTACCCTAGAAAAGCGGTTACACTCCGCGTCCAGTGGAGTTCTGTATTCTTTTCGTTCTGTATTCTCTTTCGTCTTGTTTGGTTCCTGCTTTTTCGTTATTTTTCTTTCTCGTACGAGTCTCTTCATTTTGTTTTACTTTCACTTTGTTTTGTTTTAGTCGTAACTCCGACTTCTTGTTTTAGTAGTCTCGTGTTCATTCAGTTCCAACTACGAGTGAAACGAACTTTAAAACTTAATCCTCTGGCAACTCTTACAAGTCGACCGTTTCGAATCTCGCGCAACGACGCGCGCTCAAGAAGCACCCAATAAGAACGCTTCAGCTTCGACGGACACGCACCTTGAAGGGCAAACGCACGCTGTCCTGTTTCAACCACAAGGTTTCAATGCAAGTATTTTAAATATCTTACCAATAAGTAAATGCGTATTACATTTCCCTGTTTAAGGTGATTTTGATACTTTGATGGTTCTCAGAGGTAGTCATTGTGATTTGTTTGCTAGTCTAATCTGTGTTTTTCCTTGCTCTGTATTTTACTTTCCTTTTACTGTCCCATATATATATTCTTTGTTAGATGTAGTTGTAACGTTACCTTTATAATCGCATTTTATTAAAACTGATTATACTCTTGATTGTCTCTGTTTTGCTGCTCACGGAACAAAGCCTCTTAAATGTGTTCGATCTTATAGCTACAAGCTCTATAAATTCGTGAGTGACCTACCAGTTAATAATCTTGTAACAAGACAGTTATTCTCTGTGGCCAAGGGAATATATTTTCTTGAGAATTTATAAGAATATCTCTCATTGAGAGTTGATAAGAACGTATCGCATAATTCGTCTGGCGGACAGACGGATTATCTGATACAATTTGATTTGGTAGGCATTCACCAGATTGGATATAGCCCCTCTGTGTATTTATAATTAATTGTAATTCGTTGTGATTGATTGTTTATATACAGAGATCCAACTATATGGGCTGTGTATTACCTTTTGGATAATTTTAAATTGTGTAAGCAATAGCCAGTATGATTAGTTATTGATTTATTAATAATTCATAAATGAAAATTGGTAAATAAATAACTATACTTTCCCCTCACTTGAGCTGGTGTTCTTACACAAATAATTTTTTATGATAAAATAATTAAGATTTCTGTGCCACCCTTGCCTGGCCACCCCTATGAAAAAATCCTGGCTCCGCCACTGAGTACTGATAATCATATGCTGTAGAATCACAAAGCTGCTGCTAACAAGTTAAACCGAACTAACAAATAAGTTTCATTTTTCAGATCACAGCATGATTATGTCAAAACATAACCAACACTATCAGATCACACTTTACTTTGTTCATTTAACTGTTATAAATCAATAACAGCAGACAAACAACAGTAAAATGTAAAGTAAACATATAAGGGTCAAGAGCCCAACTAAAGCAAACACTGATCGCCATAATGGTAACTTACAATTTGTGATTTTCTCCTTCAGTGATTCTGCTTGTTAACATCAGGTGTCTTCAATAATGCTCAATCATCACTAAATTAATCACTTAATTATCTCATTAACTTTAACACTCTTGAGTGTTAATTTAACACTCATATTTTAACACGTTACACTCTTGAATGTGGACTCATATACACTCCCAGCCCCAGGAGTGTTCATTTAACACCGCTCCATAACAATGGATAACAATATCGCATATTGTTCGATAGCGCATAACAATATCGTGCGATATATCGCCCAAGCCCTACCAAAAACACTTGATCATCTTCCTCTTGGCTCTTTCTTGCCATAACAAATGTATTTTATAAACTCACTGTTACAGCAGTCAGAGAGAGAAAAATGGTAAGGAGTCAAGGGACAAGAGACCAACTAAAGCAAATACTGATCTCCATCATGGTGACAACAAACTTTATTATTAACTAAATCTCTGTTAATTCTCAACAAGAACTTTTGTACATGTATGAAATAAATAATGGTAAACTGGTTTGTAAACTGGTTTCACACTCAGTGTTGCTGGAAGTCAGTTGTAGTTCTTGTGTTTCTCTTTTTTCTGTTCTTGTTTCTCTTTCCTTCAGTGATTCTGCTTATCAGGTGTTCATCAGTGTCTCAATTCACTCACTTCTTTTCATTCACTCTGTCAAGTGGACTATATTAGTGAACTAATGTAGGGAATAGTGAATGAGGGTATAGGGTGTGATTGTGAAAACAGCCACTGAGAGTCGATTTTGAGCACTGTTAATTCACAGTATATTCCTGTAGGCTATTTTTGTTTTATACGGTATATTACTGTTTTAATGGAAACTGGTATGATATTGTCAGAATTTGGCCTTTTTTTACAGCAAGGGTTAACAGTGTGGAATAAACATACACTGTAAAGAGGTTGCTGTAAATTTTACAGTAACTTACTGGCAGCTGGATGCCAGTAATTTACTGTAAAATGTTTACAGTATTATTACTGTATTTTCACTTACAGTATACTGTACCATTTACTGTACTTGCATTTACAGTATTATTACTGTATTTTCACTTACAGTATACTGTACCATTTACTGTACTTGCATTTACAGTATTATTACTGTATTTGCATTTACAGTATTAGTATTGAGTTTATTTTTATTTGTAATTTTCATCATTTAACCCCTTAGCTGTCACCCCCCTTTTTGAGAATGGACATTAAAATGCACTATTCAAGCTTAAATGGTTGTAATTCAAGAATGCTTTGGAGTATAGACCCAAGTTTGGTCTTGTTCTAAAGTGAACAAAATGCAGATTATTACTGAGGTGAAAGCACTTCAAAAAATTAAAGTATGAAAAAGTTATGGAAGTTTAAATTTACATTAAATCAAATATAATTTATTTAATATTTTTCTTTTATATAAAATATATATTTTACAAAATATGTTTTACAAAAAAATTACTATAAAATCAAAGCCATATATCTAACCAAGTTGTGTTCCAAATTTGAAGTTGATATCACAAAAATTGAAGTTCCCATGAGATTTTGTTTAGGCGTATTACCAAAAATAGCCACCGGGTGTCATTGAATTCCATTGAATTTAACTGTATGCATTCTGCCATAACAAATTAATAAATTTCTGTCCAAATATCACTTCTGTCACAAAATATGCAACCTTGAGACTCAGACCTTTCTGACAATATGTGTTTTGTCAAGATTAGAAAATATTTTGATCATAAATTATGAAACATGATGACGCCCAAAAGGGGAGGAGCCTGATAAAATAATTTAGAGTACCGTTTCTATGGTAACACAATGTCAAATTTCAAAACAGTTTTCACAGGATGAATTCTGAGATCGTAAGCTTTCAAATGATACCTAATTTATGATATGTAATAAAAAAGGCAATAAAAAAGATAATATTATATTTTAGAGGATAATATGTATATTATACTTTTTAGAGGATAATATTATTTTATAATTTTTTTTATTCACAAATACTAGATTAAATGTTTTATTATTAACTTTTAGCATGAAAACCAAAGTTTCAATTATTAAAAGTGTGTGCGTCGACTTTTTGTGACAAACGCCAGAAACGCCTGTTATGATGTAGATTTTTTGAGGTGCGCTCTTGTCATAAATTCATCTATTACTGTTCCGGCATAAATTGTAACAAAAAACAGTGCTGAAATATCTATTAAGGAGTCTTAGACCTTTCCAACGATATATAGTTTGTAATGACTAGATTAGGATTTAATAGTAATATAGTGAAGTAAATTTAGGTTGCCCGTATACGGGCAGGTGACTTAAACCACAACCAGAGGTGGGTAGAGTACCCAAAAACTGTACTCAAGTAAAAGTACAAGTACTTATAGAAATATTTACTCAAAGTAAAAGTAAAAGTAATAATCTTAATAGTTACTTGAGTAAGAGTAAAAAAGTATCCAATGAAAAAACTACTCAAGTAGCGAGTAACTTACTTCGGATCATATAGGCCTCTATTTTATATATATATATATATTCATTTATATTTATACAATATATATATATATATATATATATATATATATATATATATGAAGACTTCAGATGCAAAAGCCTCTGAGTGCCATCTGAAACTTTCTTCTAAAACAAGCATTTTTATCAAGCTTGTATATTTAAGTTCAGTAATTTCACTTTTAATGACAATTAATAGGTACTTTTCATTGCCATTTAAGTGAAATAACTGAACATAAACATACAAACTTGATAAAAATGCTCTTTTAGAAGAAAATTTCAGATGGTACTTAGAGGCTTTTGCATCTGAAGTCGTCATATATATATAAAATAATATTATTTAGATTTTTTTTTTTTTAAATGACTATTATTTTCATAAGTAGATTGGCTCTCTTTGCAACAAAAAACATTATTTCTGCCATCTGTAGCCCGAAAATCATTGCCTGTCCTTTGGTTTGTATAATAGTAACTTATACAACTACATTTGGATTATTAGACAATGTCGAAATGAAGTGAATCTGCAGAGTGTTGCATTCAAAGGCATGTAATTGACACAGAGAAGAAAGAGTTAAAACTCTTCACATGTGCTCGCGCTCATGACTGCTACTGAACATCTGAACACAAAAAAACAAACACAAGTACATCGACGGATCTTTTTCTGTCTGTTCTCCAAAATATAATCAAATGTATATTTCTGCAAGCATCTTTAAACTGGTTAACTGTGTGTACGGCAGGCAAAGGCATTCGTTTTCAAGTCGAGTTCGTACGCCACTGCGCAACAATACACACAAACTACCGCAGGATGGCGGGTGTTCATAAACTGTGGACAATGGTAGCTTATTTAATGTAGAAATGAATGTATTATGTCCAAAAAACGGGTAATGTCATCCTTTCTAGTAGTGCTATCATGGCATAATAATCTGTTTGGTTGTAAAATGTATTACCTGAGTTAAATGAAATCGAATGTATCGTCCTGTGGAATCATTCATTCACAGACAGCTTACGAAGATGTTCAACTAATAAAGATCTTCATCGCTGGCAAATACCCAGCCAGCACAGCCATGTGGGGCCCAAATGGGTTTGACCTGGGCTATCTAACTGGGACCCAGCCAGTTTTGTCCTCGGTTTCCATGTAGGCCCCACATGGGTTTGCCCTGATGAAATGAACACTGCTTAGTGTGCACACTACAGGCTGTTTAATGTAACACTTAATCAGTGTTGGAGGTAATGAGATAATTAAGTGATTGAATAATGATAGTGCATTATTGATGAACACCTGCTGTTAACAAGCAGAATCACTGAAGGAAAGAGAAACACAAGAACTACTTCCAGCCACTGCCTTGGATGAAATCAACTGAAGATAAAATACATTACATCTCTCAAGATCTGATTAAACAACTCCACAAACAGCATTACCAGCTTCACTTATTAGTAACCAGACTGACTTTATTTCTGTCAGACGTCTACAGAAGTTCTTATTGAGAATTAACAAAGGTTTAGATGTTGATTACTTATTTGAAAGTAATAGTTTGATTTGATGTTACCACTGTGGCGATCCGTGTGTGCTTTAGTCAGGCTCTTGACTTTTTAACATTAGTTTTTCTCAGGCAGCTGTGTCTGCTTATTATGGCAAGAACAGCAAGAGAAAATATAATCAGATGCTGTAAGCCGATTGATGATAAGAGTATAATCATCATGTAGTGGCTTATCTCATTGATTATGTGTGAGGTTTATATGGGTAGTATGTCATTCATTTTGTTTTATTGTTGTGATTCTACAGCAAGAGAATAATAGAATTTAATCAGAACGTCAAATGATTTTTAACACACCATTTACATATTTTGGGCTCCTGTGAGATTTACTCGCACACAGACATCAAGAATCAGCATATGAATCTCAACAATGGTGACATGCTTCATGGTGCAATGCATTCTGGGAGCTATGGATAAGTTTCATATTAGAGCTAGGCGATTTAAATCGCGATATTGTTATGGCATCTCGTCAGTAAAGCCGGTTCCTTGATTAGTAGTAAATCACCATCACCTGCTTTCAGATGGAGCAGAATTTACTACAAAGAGCCGTAGTTAACTGACAAGCTGAGCCATATCGCATTAATATCGCGGACGTATCGCCAGCGATAATTAATGCGATATGACTCAGCTTGTCAGTTAACTACGGCTCTTTGTACACAGCAAAAACTCCAGTGTTAAATCAACACTCCTGGGAGTGTATGAGTCCACACTCAAGAGTGTTTAAGTTAATGAGATAATTAAGTGATTAATTTAGTGATGATTGAACATTATTGAAGACACCTGATGTTAACAAGCAGAATCACTGAAGGAGAAAATCTCAAATTGTAAGCCACCGTTATGGCGATCAATGGTTGCTTTAGTTGGACTCTTGACCCATATGTTATTAACTTTAGATTTTGTTTGGCTGTTGTATCTGAGTTATAACTGCCAGTTGAACAAAGAAAAAAAAGTGATCTGATGGTGTTGGTTATATTATGACAATCAATCATCGTTTGAACTTGATCACTGAACTCATTAAAATCCTTCTTTCTGACTTTGATTTATGTTGTTGGTTACAGCATAACTGTGAATCTGCATAAATGGCCAGAATTTTTTATATAATATAAAGGATTTCTTAAAAGTTGTTTAAAAAAAAATCATTATTTTAGGCACACACAGACGTCAAGATTCAGTCTATGCATCTCAACAATGGTGAGGAGCAGAATATTAAATTTGGAAAAGTAAATTACATAGACAATTCAGATCATAATTTATTCATACCGCAATGCATGATGGGAGCCATTAATGAGTTGTGATTGGTGGCAGCCACTGCAACATGCTTTATTATTGTCACCATTGTTGAGATTCACAGGCTGATTATTGATGTCTGTGTTTTAAATGAATTTATCTGAATGTCTTTTGATCAGAACAATGTTTATTAAATATTTTGAATTATAAGTAAAGTACTGATAATCATAGGCTGAAGAATCACAAAACTGCTGCTAACAAGTTAAACCAAACTATCTCAATAAGTTTCCTTTTTCAGATCATAGCATGATTATGTCAAAACATAACCAACACTATAAGATAACATTCTACTTTGTTCATTTAACTGTAATAAATCAATAACAGCAGACAAACAACAGTAAATATTAAAGTAAACATATAATGGGCTAGAGCCCAACTAAAGCAAACACCCATCGCCTTAATGGTAACTTACAATTTGTGATTTTATCCTTCAGTGATTCTGCTTGTTAACATCAGGTGTCTTCAATAATGCTCAATCATCACTAAATTAATCACTTAATTATCTCATCAGCCCTAAATGCCGCTCCATCTGAAAGCAGGTGATGGTGATTTACTACTAATCAAGGAACCGGCTTTACTGACGAGATGCGCATAACAATATCGCGATTTAAATCGCCCAGCCCTATTTCATATGATGCACTCAGAATGCATTGCAGCATGAAGCATGTCACCATTGTTGAGATTCATATGCTGATTCTTGATGTCTGTGTGCAAGTAGAACTTTCAGTAGTCCAACATGTGTAAATGGGGTTTTAAAAATCATTTGAAGTTCTGATTAAACTGTACGGGATCTCTTGCTGTAGAATCACAACAATAAAACAAAATGAATGACATACTACCTGTATAAACCTCACACATAATATCAGTGAGTTAAGCCACTACATGACGATGACTATATTCTTATCATCAATCAGCTTACAGCATCTGATTATATTTTCTCTTGCTGTTCTCACCATAACAAACAGACACAGCTGCCAGAGAAAAACTAATGTTTAAAAAGTCAAGAGACTGACTAAAGCACACACTGATCGCCACAATGGTAACATCAAATCAAACTATTACTTTCAAATAAGTAATCAACATCTAAACCTCTTCTTAATTCTTTTCTGTAGATGTCTGACATAAATAAAGTCAGTCTGGTTACTAATAAGTGAAGCTGGTAATGCTGTTTGTGGAGTTGTTTAATCAGATCTTGAGAGATGTAATGTATTTTATCTTCAGTTGATTTCATCCAAGGCAGTGGCTGGAAGTAGGCCTAGTTCTTGTGTTTCTCTTTCCTTCAGTGATTCTGCTTGTTAACAGCAGGTGTTCATCAATAATGCACTATCATTATTCAATCACTTAATTATCTCATTACCTCCAACACTGATTCAGTGTTACATTAAACAGCCTGTAGTGTGCACACTAAGCAGTGTTCATTTCATCAGGGCAAACCCATGTGGGGCCTACATGGAAACCGAGGACAAAACTGGCTGGGTCCCAGTTAGATAGCCCAGGTCAAACCCATTTGGGCCCCACATGGCTGTGCTGGCTGGGTATATGATGCATTTGAAGATTTGCTCTCACTTGACTGAACTGTAGGTCCACGGCCACTTCATCCAACGCTCTTGATGTCCTTAAATCGATCCTGTTACGACTCCGAGTCGAGTGTGAATTGAAATCGCTTCAGACGATTCAGTGCGTGCAGGAACTGAACAGAATCAGGAACTGAATCATTCAAACTGATTCGCGAACCGATTTAGACAGATCTGCCAACTTGTTTGATGAAGTCTTTGAACAGAATCGACTCAAAAGAGTGATTCATTTGTGAATTGAGCATCGCTCAAGCCCAGAAAAAAAGATACAGCGCGCTTGGAATAAACTACGCATTTAACAACACATATTGCATTAAAATAAAGTAACGAGAAGGACGTCGCACAACGTAACGAAGTAAAAGTACAGTTTTTTCATTAGAAATGTACTCGAGTAAAAGTAATAAGTACCCACATTCAAATCTACTCTTAAAAGTACAATTTTTCCAAAAAAATACTCAAGTAAGTAATGTACTTCGTTACTACCCACCTCTGACCACAACACATAAACATAGGCACTTACAAGAAACATCATGTGTATTTCCTTTACTGAGTATTACTAACATAACCACACACACACACACACACACACACACACACACACACACACGCACACACACACACATACACACACACACAAACACACACGCAAAGATGAGGACATTGCATAGACTTCCATTGATTTAATATCAGGTTAAAGACATTTTCTATGGCCTGACACCCCTGTCCCTAAACTTACCCATCACACAAACATGTGAAACACTAGATTTAAATAAAAACATGTTTTGGCTGATTTATAAGTCTTTTAAAGTTTAGATCAGTAAAATGTCCCTCACTAATCGGTTGTCACAGTATTTAAGTGAGGACATTTGGCCCTCGCAAGTATATCCAAACCTTTCAACATCATACACACACATTTTCCATTTAAAAGTGTGTTTTTTTCCAGTCATGGTTGGGGACTTTCCATTGACTACTATAGGTAGCTAGTCTAACACAGAGATTTGCAAACTATATTTGAGGTTGTGACCCATTTGTGGGTTGCAGAGTGGGAAAGGTGGGTCGCACATCACTTAAGTGAATCTGGTAATGCTTTTCTTGCTGTTTATCTCTCCTCTGCTGAGATCTTGAGAGATCTGTTAGTGTGTAATGTTCTGCTGGGATAAACAATTTTTTTTGTTATCTGAGTTCTCTTACGAGAGGTTCTCTTGTACTTGCGTAAGATATCTTACGCTAGGGGAAAACCTCTTTTCCTCGAGATATTGAAGCCAAAAATTATCCTTAATTTTGCAATAATGTAAAACGCATTGCGGCAGCATGCAGACATGGGCGAGACAGCTCGCGCGCCCATAGGCTGCTCTGCGGCAACTGCATCAGCCTATCGATAGAGGCCCCTCATGACGTCAGAACCAATGAGGGCGCTTCGCGCCCAATACGTCATGTCCCGCCGAAAGCGGGTGGGGCTAGGACTATAAATACGGCCCCGAGAGGCTGGTTTGGTCAGTTTTTCATCTCTTCAGCGGACTACGCATCGCTGGATCCTGAGAGGAAGCCGCGCCGTCTGACTCAAGCACCCAGCGGGATTTATCTGCATCTGAAGCTGCCGGTCGACAACTCGCCGCCTTCAGTCGCCTTCCTGCTGACGCTTTCCGGCGTACCTATATCCTTTCATTGCTGTGTGTGTGTTCGCCGCTGCGACACGCCCACTTATTTCCTAAAAGAGCACGAAGCGTCTTTTTCAAGATGCCTCGTTCTTCCTGCGGCTCATGCCGAGCTCCACTCAGCGACGGGGACTACCATGTCATCTGTGTTTCCTGCCTGGGTGAGGATCACGCAGCTATCGCGCTCGCCGAGGGCGGCTGCCCTCACTGCGAGTTAATGTCTATGGTGACTCTGCGGACTCGCCGGGCATTCTTTCTCCAAGCTGTGTCTTCGCCCGCCGGGCTGCCGCGCCGTAAAAAGCGCCGCGCTCAGCGGGTCCCTGAACCTCCTCCATCCCACGAAAGCTCGCCGGTGCGCCCGCTAGCTTCGCCGCCTGCTTCACCCGAGTCTCTCACCGCCGGTCAGCGGTCGCCGTCTGCCGCCGCTGCCGCCATTGAGGATTACGGGGAAGCCGTACAGGTGGAGGACGACAGTTGCTCTATCCTAGCGTCGGGCAGTGAGGACTGGTCGAGCTCCGCGGACCTCGCACCATCTTCTCACCCGCCCTCTGGGAAGAGAGCCAGCATTGAGGCGGAGCTTATGCGTCTCCTCGAGCAGGCCGTCGAGAGCCTCGGCCTTGAGTGGTCGACGCCCCAGCCGCCTGCACTCAACCGCCTGGACGGCTGTTTTCTGCAAAGGGACCGTACTTCACAGCCTTCAAGACCAGCCTTCAAGACCAGCCCCCTTCCTTCCTGAGCTTCATGAAGAGGTCGCTAAGTCTTGGAGCGCTCCCTTTTCAGCTAGAGTGCGTACCCCCGCTTCCGCAGCATTCTCCGTAGTTGACGGTGCTAAGGAAAAAGGGTACCACTCTCTTCCTCCCGTCGAGGAAGCGGTAGCCGCCCATCTTTGCCCGCCCTCTGCTGGACGGCGTGCTAAGACGGCGCTGCCATCTAAATCCTGCCGCACTACCTCAGCTTTGCACGGTCGCGCTTACACCGCCGCCGGGCAGGCTGTTTCGGCGCTTCACTCAATGGCCATACTCCAGGTCTTCCAGGCCAACCTTCTCCGAAAAATGGACGAGGAAGGACCGGAAGCTGTGAGCCTAACGGATTTAAGGAAAATAAATCCGCCGCGCAGGCCATGGGGCGGAACATGGCTTCTCTCACCGTTGCTGAGAGACACCTGTGGTTAACGCTCTCGGAGATGTCGGACTCGGAACGCTCTACGTTTCTCGACGCCCCCTTCTCCCCCGCTGGCCTCTTCGGATCGTCTGTCAAGGACTTCGCAGACAGATTCGACGAGGTTCAGAAAACATCGCAGGCCATGAAACATTTCCTGCCCAAGCGCTCAAGCTCCGCAGCAGGTCGCTCAAAACAGCCGTCTGCTCGCAGCTCCCAGCCGCAACCCTCAGCTGCCGCCTCCCCGCAGCGCCGACAGCCCAAGGATCAGAGACCGCGCTCCCGCTCTGCCGGCCGCCGCCCCCCGCCGCGTGGGCCACGGCCAAAGATCGAGGTAAAGCCCGAGGCCTCTAAGTCTTCCTAGCCAGTCTACGGAAGCGACGGTGTTCAAGTCCCGCTGCGGCCGGACTTCCACCAAAAATTTTCGCTCGCTCAGTTCCAGTAATTGCGACTGTTCCAGCGTATTCGGCAGTAAACAAGTCGGCAGCACAGCCCGCTTGCCTGCACACAAACGCCGTTTTTACGGCGACCCAGATAAATCCCAAAAAGAGTGTATTTTCTGGTATTCCGGCCACGGCTGATGGTGTTATGAGTGTAGTAAAAATGCCCACTGCCCAGTGCCCATTCCTACACACAGACACGGCCCGCACGAATAAAATCGACTTATGTCGGTTGTGCACCAAATGTAGTGATTGTGCCCATGTCCCAGTGCCCACAAACACTACATGCTACATGTCTCACGGTTTCTGTAAAAACGAAACCAACACACATACAGTCTGCCCAAACAGACGGTGTTTTCAGCGTTATAGATGGGCCCGTTGTCCCGCGCCCTCATTCGCTCACAGACATATTACACCCCACAGGGCTCACCGCGCTCGCTCTCTCTCAGCGCACCGCTGCAGAAGAACTGAGCGCGGGCAGGCTGCCCGCTGTGATCAGCGCGCCCCTAGTCTCGCAGCGCTCATGTTACAGCACACCATTGCTCTCCGCTCGCCACTGCATTGCGACCAGAGCCCAGATATCATTCTACCCCTAGCCACTCACGCGAAAGCGTGGGCAGAGCTCCCAGGTGTATCAGAATGGGTGCTGAACATTATAAAAAGAGGCTATTCGCTACAGTTCGGTCGACGCCCGCAACGCAAAGCGGCGCGAATCGAGACTACGGTAAAGAAGGAAGTAGCTCACCTACTTCGAGCCGAAATAGCGAAGTTACTGAGCAAAGGGGCTATAGAACCTTTATCACAAGCTCAGAGCGAAGGGGGCATGTACAGCAGATATTTTCTGGTACCCAAAAAAGACGGGGGTCTCAGACCCATTCTAGATCTAAGACGACTAAACAAAGCACTTCTGAAACGACGGTTCAGAATGCTCACGACCAAGAAAATCCTCTCGCAAATTTGCCAAGGGGACTGGTTCATGTCGATAGATCTGAAAGACGCCTATTTTCAAATACAAATAGCGTCACGTCACAGGCGATTTTTGAGATTCGCCTTCGAGGACCAGGCATATCAGTACACAGTCCTGCCATTTGGCCTATCCCTGGCACCTCGCGTATTCACGATGTGCATGGATGCAGCGCTCGCACCCCTCAGGCTCCGAGGCATACGAGTGCTGAATTATTTGGACGATTGGCTGGTTCTAGCTCGATCACAGTCGGAGCTCGTAGAACACAGGACCATATTACTCGATCACCTCGAGAATTTAGGTCTCACAGTCAATTGGGCGAAGAGTTCGCTGTCTCCCAGTCAGAAAATATCTTTCCTGGGCACAGATCTGGACTCGCTGTCTATGACAGCACAGCTGTCGCCGCAGCGCAGACAAAGTATTCAGCGCATGACAGAGCTTTTTCGCCACGGCGCTTTAGTCCCGCTCAAAAGGTTTCAAAGGATGCTGGGTCTCATGGCTTCAGCATCCTCAGTGCTTCAGCTGGGTCTGCTTCGCATGCGCCCGCTGCAGTATTGGTTGAAAGCGCGCGCGCCGCGCAGAGCGTGGACCTCCGGTCTCGCGCGCCTCAAGGTCGATCAGAAATGCGTCGCAGCTCTGAAACCTTGGACAGTGACCGACTGGTACCGGTCAGGTGTAAGCCTGGGGACTTCCTCGAGTGTAAAGGTGGTGTCTACGGACGCCTCAACCTCGGGATGGGGAGCGCTGCTCGAGGGCAGACCGTTATTCGGCCAGTGGTCGGAACGGGAAAAGCTTCTGCATATAAACTGCCTGGAAATGATGGCAGTCGACAACGCGCTGAGGCGTTTTTGTCCCCAGATAAAAGGACGCCACGTCTTGGTCCGTTCGGACAACATGTCAGTGGTAGCTTACATAAATCACCAAGGAGGTATCAGATCCAGAATCCTTCACAGGCTGACGGAACACCTCCTGGTCTGGGCCCAGCACAATCTGCGCTCGCTCAGGGCAGCGCATGTGCCCGGCCATCTGAATGTGGGACCAGACAGACTGTCCAGAAACAATCTGCCGGCAGGAGAATGGTCTTTACATCCACAGACAGTCAAAATGCTATGGAGGACATTTGGCAGAGCGAAAATAGACCTATTTGCATCTCAAGAGAACGCTCATTGTCAGGAATTCTTCTCCAAGAGCAGGGATGCGCTGGCTCACGTCTGGCCCCGCTGCCCGCTCTATGCGTTTCCCCCTGTCACGCTCCTACCCCAGGTGTTAGAGCGAATCAGGGAGAGCGGATGCCCAGTGCTACTCGTCGCCCCATTTTGGACAAACCAAGCCTGGTTTCCAGTCCTGATGCAGTTGACAAGTACCGCCCCGTGGCCGATACCGGTGAGGAGGGATCTCCTCTCGCAGGCAAACGGTTCGATCTGGCATCCTCACCCGGAGCTTTGGTCCCTACATGTGTGGGCCATCAACGGGTACCCGTTAACCTCCCAGCGGGAGTGTTAAACACGATCACACAGGCTAGAGCTCCATCTACGAGGAGGCTCTATTCCTCAAAATGGTCTGTGTTTACTAGCTGGTGCACAGCGAGTGGCACTTCACCCTCACGCTGTGGAGTGCCAGAGGTTCTCTCCTTTTTACAAGAGCTTCTGGATAAGGGCAGAACCCCATCCACGCTCAAAGTTTATGTGGCGGCCATAGCAGCGTTCGCTGAACCACCGCTTGGCCAGTCATTAGGAAGGAACGATCTGGTCATCCGCTTCCTTAGAGGAGCTAAGAGGCTGAACCCTCCCAGACCACCCTCAGTTCCCGTTTGGGACCTTTCCACGGTTCTGGAAGCCATGAAAGGTGCCCCATTCGAGCCAATACAGTCAATAGACCTGAAACTCTTGTCTTTCAAAACAGTGTTTCTTCTGGCTCTCGCTTCAGTGAAGCGCATAGGGGATTTGCAAGCGCTCTCAGTGAGCGCGACGTGTATGGAGTTTGGGCCGAATGACTCGAGAGTCATACTCAAACCAAAGCACGGATATGTTCCTAAATCCCTCAACACACCGTTTAGGGCACAGGTTATCTCCCTGTCGGCCCTGCCGGTATCTGAGGAGGAAGGGGACGCAGGCTTCCTTTGCCCGGTTAGGGCATTAAGAGCATATGTGTCTCACTCATCTGTTTTCAGACAGACGGAGCAGCTCTTTGTTTTGTTCAGCGGACGTTCTAAGGGACTAGCTGCGTCAAAACAGAGTCTATCCAGATGGATAGTTGATGCTATAGCGCTAGCTTACACATCCAAGGGCCTGCAATGCCCGATAGGTGTCAAAGCGCACTCCACAAGAGGCATGGCCTCGTCGTGGGCTTGGTCCAGTGGGATTGCCTTGCAAGATATCTGTATGGCGGCAGGCTGGGCCTCCCCGTCTACATTTATAAGGTTTTATAACCTCGAGGTCCCCGCTTTACAAGCTAGATTGCTCTCGGTCTAAATTTTCAGCATGGCCCGCCCGAACGCCGTACTAGCGTAACATCGGTTCTCTCTAGAAGAGGGAACGAGTACTTGCGTATCTTGCCGTGCATGCGTCACGTTCTGATTCGCTTCAGCGATGAAAAACTGACCAAACCAGCCTCTCGGGGCAGTATTTATAGCCCTAGCCTCACCCGCTTTCGGCGGGACATGACGTATTGGGCGCAAAGCGCCCTCATTGGTTCTGACGTCATGAGGGGCCTCTATCGATAGGCTGATGCAGTTGCCGCAGAGCAGCCTATGGGCGCGCGAGCTGTCTCGCCCATGTCTGCATGCTGCCGCAATGCGTTTTACATTATTGCAAAATTAAGGATAATTTTTGGCTTCAATATCTCGAGGAAAAGAGGTTTTCCCCTAGCGTAAGATATCTTACGCAAGTACTCGTTCCCTCTTCTAGAGAGAACCGAGGTTACGTTAGTAACCGAGTACGTTTTGTGTTTCTCCATTGTGCTGAAGAGTAGAGACTGTGCTTTGGTTCAGAAGACCAAGAAACACTGATAATATGCTGCATGTTGCTTTATTTAAAAGGATAAGGATCAGAGTATTTCATCGACTGTATATAACTACTGTATGTTTATTTATTATAATTATTTTAATTTGGTTAAGTATTAGACATGCACAAAGTAGGGATGGGCAAATTAAGCCTCATGAAGCACTGATAGCTTTTTGCTCTGTAAATCTGCCTGGTGGTCTAGTTTGATGGTTTTAAGTGGGATTTGCCACTTTTCTAATCGCCCAATCAAAAAATATCAGCTGAAACGAACCAGTCAAGATGGTTTTCAGTAGTTGTTAATAGTCTAAATGATTATCTAAATTCATTTTGGCCACTGGTAAAGCATCTACTATAATACTTACATTTGCAATTCACGTATTTGTGATCAGAATAAATCATAGATCTTGATGATTAAGTCAGAGAATATGAAAGAGATTGTGTTGCTCATTGTGACTTTAGCACAAACTCAGTGAGGAAGTGAGTAAACTGACGGTTGAGGTGAATGTGTGGAGGAGGGGCGGAGTATTGCTGACACTGACAGTCAATGACAGAATACACACACTTTTACAGCAAGGGTGATTGAACTTTATCTCTTCATTTGTCTTCCATCACAAGATGCATCTCCACGTCTCAATTGCTCTTCTCTTCATTCTTCTCACTGAAGGTACAGAAAACATATACAGTATATTGAAGATATTAAGGATGTAAATGGGTCATTGAATGTTTATTTTCATTGTCATTTCAGGATTCTCTCTAGAATGTTATCAATGTCGTGATGAACTAGAATTTACATGTAACGAAACTATGAGATGTTACTATGAAGAGAGCAGATGTGCGAGTTCAAGAAGCGTACGATATATGGGTAAGTCAAGAGTGCACGTTTACTTTTATTGACCTTGAAAATACTTTAAATGATTGCAACATCTTATTTAAAATAGTTTTAGAAGGTATAGCGTGTTAAGTCGAACAACGCTTTTACAAAGTATTTCCAGTTAGTTACCAATTTTAGAGGTATAGTGATACACACACAGACAGACACACACACACACACACACACACACACACACACACACACACATGCTGTCTGGCGTGCCGCCAAGGACGCTGAGTTTCTGATTGAGAACCGACTGAAAATCACGGAAGATCTGTCACCGGCCGATAGAGCGAGGAGGATTACGCTTTGGCCCATAGTTGAAAAGGCCCGAAAAGAGAACAAAAGAGCTTTTTTCGTCGGCGGCCGAGCATTTGTAGATGGTACGGAAATATTTCCTCCTGCTTAAAAGGTAGTGCTAACTGATCTGAATTCCGCATTGACTGATGCTACACTGACTTGACCTTGGAACTGATATGTGCGTGAATTCTGGAACTTCCACTTTGAGCCAAAAATGCCGTTACCCACTTCTGACGGTGATGCGCTTATTTTTCTTCCCTGAACATATTTTTTTTATTTATTTTTTTTTACATCTTCCTGAGCCTTTTTGTTTACATCCACTTAAAAAGAAATAGGATTATTTCAGACTTTCATCGATTTAAGTAAACAATGCGAATTATTTCAACCCCTTAAAAGGGGGAGTTATAGTTGTTCCTCAATTGTACATATTTATTTTCTAGATAGATTAATGAAGGGATTGTTGACCTCATCCCTTGCTTATTCTGACCGGTTAGGTTCTCTGTCTCGGTGACTTAGTCCTTATACTTGTTCTTAGAACTAATTCTCTCTTCTATTACTGTTCTGTTCTTTTTCTTCTTCTCTTTATTTTTCTATGTCCTTATCTGTTATTTCTTTAAATTGTAGAGGGCTACGAAACATTCTTAAGTGTAAAGCAGTCTTTCTGTATCTTACTGTAAAAGTCTCAACACAGATCTTTGTTTTTTACAAGAATCTCATTCAACTTTGCAAGATGTCAATTTATGGAGATCACAATGGGGGTTGGAATTGTGGATGTCTCATGGAAATGAATATTCTGCCGGAGTTTGTATTTTAAAAAATAATTTTGGTGGAAAGATTCTGGCTACTGATTGTGACATCAATGGTCACTACATTATACTTGCTTTTCATTTTGCAAATATGACTTGTATTACTGCTAATGTCTATGGATATAATTCACCAAAAGATAATAAGTTTTTTTTTTAATAAATTAGAAATGCGTATATGTCATATGTTATCTAAATTTCCAAATTCTTCCTTAATATTCGGTGGTGATTTTAATGTTGTTTTGAATTGTACCTTGGATAGATGCCCCCCCCCCCCCCCCCCCAATCTACTAATACTAATTCTGAGTATTTATTACCCTTTATGCAAAAAATTTCTGTTGTTGATGTGTGGCGAGAAACCCATCCCTTGCAAAAAGTATTCACATGGAACAATAATTCCCTTTCTAGACAATCCCGACTTGATTTTTGGTTGACCTCAGCAGAGTTATCAAATATAAAGACTGATATACTTCCCTCACCATTTTCTGACCATAAGGCCATTTCTATCTGTATTCCATTTGTATCCGCTCCATCACTGAGTAAAAGATCCTCATATTGGAAACTGAACACCTCAATTCTTCAACACAACGTAGTTCTCACTAAGATTAATAACTTAATTTCCTTTTATTGGCATAAAGCTAATAAAGAGAATATGTTTTGCATTAATTGGGAACTTCTTAAATACGAAATTGGGAAGTATTGTCGGAAATACAGTAGTTCGTTAGCAAAATAAAGAAAAAGTAATGAAAACCAGATTATGGCTAGAATTTCGGCATTATCATGTAAAAATGTAGATGATCTAACAGACTCAGAAAAAATTGAGCTTGTTGATCAAAAACATAATTTAGAGGATATATATAAACGGAAGGCTGAAGGCGCCTTCATCAGATCTCGACGGAATTGGCTAGAGGAGGGTGAGCAGAATTCTGCCTATTTCTTTAGGTTAGAAAGGCAGCGAGTAAAAAATTCTATTCAGCAACTATGCATTGATGGGAATGTAACTGATGACTTTAAGATAATTGCAGACTTTTGTGCTAAATTTTATAATGATTTATATTCTTCTAAATTTTGCCAGCAGTCCACCACGGAATTTTTTTATTCCTTATCTCACATAAAACAAATTAATAATGAAGATTGTAGTCTGTGTGATGCACCCATTAGTCTTTCAGAAATTCTTGATTCTATAAATAATTTAAAAAGTAACAAATCCCCAGGTACTGATGGGCTATCTGCAGAGCTTTATAAAGCATTTAGTAAAAAATTAGCACCTTTTTTACATAAAATGTTTTTAGAGAGTATTGAGAAAACAACGCTTCCTTCCTCTTTATGTCAAGGGCTAATAACTTTGATTCCCAAGCCCAATAGAGATCCCCTTCTATTAGAAAATTGGCGCCCGATTTCCTTATTGAATACCCGATTATAAAATTATTGCCTTAGTTTTAGCAAAAAGGCTAAAACTTATTCTTAATAATATAATAGATGAGTGCCAATCAGGTTTTATACATCAGAGACATATTTCTAATAATATACGCTTGATTTTTGACTTGTTGGATTATTCAGATCTAATTTCTACTGATAGTTTTATCCTCTTTCTTGACTATTATAAAGCCTTTGATTGCTTAGAACACGAATTTATGTTACAAGCCCTGCACAGATTGGGTTTCGGTAATTTTTTTTGCAAATTAATTAAAATGCTTTACTGTAATGGTAATAGCTCTATCCGACTCAATAATGGCACTTCTCCTAGATTTTCTTTAAAGCGTGGTGTAAGACAAGGTTGCCCCATTTCCCCATATCTTTTTCTAATAGCTACACAATTTTTTAATTTACATATTAAAGAGAGCCCTGTGAAGGGAATTTATATTGCTGGTACGGAATTGTTTATTAGCCAACTGGCAGATGATACAGCATTGTTTCTAAGAGATGTCTCTCAGATTCCAATTGCTTTAACCTCTCTTCAGTCTTTCTCTAATGCATCTGGCCTTTTGCTTAATGTTAATAAATGCGAATTACTCCCGATAAAAAAAATGTGCTGCAACTTCTATCTCAAACATTCCCATCAAAGAAAGTGTCACCTATTTAGGAATAAAAATAATAAAAGATACTAAACTAAGATGTAAGATGAATTTTAGTTCAGTTGTGGAGAAAACACACAAAAAATGTAACCTTTGGTTGTTAAGAGATCTATCTTTGAAAGGCAGAACTCTGCTTACTAAAGCAGAAGGGATTTCCCGCTTATCCGCTGCTCAGTCTTTATTTGTGGATAAATCTACTTGCAAGTTGATTGATGTAATGTTGCTAAAATTTCTTTGGAAAAATAAAACTCATTATATTAGAAAATCAGTTATTTTGAATTCTTATAATAAAGGTGGCTTAAATTTAATTGATTTTGATTCTCTTAACAATACCTTAAAAATCAATTGGCTTAAACGTTTCCTTCACAATCAATCTTCTATTTGGAGTATAATCCCAAGATATATATTTTCTCAATTAGGAGGTATACATTTCCTTTTAATGTGCAATTATTCAGTCAGTAAACTTCCTGTCAAACTTTCCAATTATCATCAGCAGATGCTTATGGCTTGGAGACTTATTTACAAACATAATTTCTCGCCACACAATTTTTTAATTTGGAACAACTGTAATATTCTACATAAGAGGAAATCTTTATTTCTTGAAAACTGGTTCAATAATGGAGTGATGTTAGTAAACCAGCTATTTGATAGTGAAGGTAATTTATTTAATTATTCCGATTTTGTTTCAGGATACCAATTCCCAGTATCTAGTAAAGAATTTAATAGTTTTCAAGGCCATCTCTTTGGAAATCTGTATGCTGTTTAGAAACAATAACAGTGCTACAGTGACTTCTGTTGATCCCCCTAGCCCTGAATCCACTGTGGTTGGTTCTATTTGTTTTTCAATACATAAATCCAACTATAAAATCAGGTCATTATTTTTGGACCCTGTTACTTCAATTTCTTCCTCCATTTCTTATTGGAATAACCTTTTTGATGATATTAAATGGTCATATGTTTGGTCACTTCCTCAGAAATTCTTTCTAACAAATAAAGTTAAAGAAATATCCTATAAAATTATTCAAAGATTGTATCCAGTTAAATACTTTTTAAAGAAATTTAGAAGTGATATTGATACTTCTTGCTCTTTTTGTGAAGCCTCTTTTGAAACTGTTGATCATTTGTTTTGGGAATGTCCTTTTGCTCAGTCTTTCTGGAATAATATTGATGCTCTGATTGTCCAAAAGGTTTTTTGTAACTTTTCTTTATCATTTAGACACATTCTTTTTGGGTTTTATGTCAAAGACAAGAATCTAATTAATGCAAGTTTTTGTATAAACCTTCTTTTATATATTGGAAAGTTTCATATCCATAAATGTAAATATATGAAAAGTAAACCCCACTTTAGCTTTTTCAAAGAAGAATTGAAGATGTATTTAAATACAATTTCAACTTCTGTTAACAAGAAAGCAATGAAAACATCCAGAATTTGTGCCATGTTTAATATTCTCCCTTAATATGTTTTTTTTTTCTTTTTTTGTGCCCTCTTCTTTCTTTTTTCTTCTCTTCTCTCTTTTTCTTTAAGACTATTGTTGAATAGATTTAAATTTCTTTCACATTTCCTCTTTTAATGTATACTGAACCATAATTTCTCTTTTGTTTTGAAAGATTGTTTATATTTCTTGTATGTATCGACTTGTTCTGTTTGTTAAAATTGCAATAAAAAAAATTAATTTTTTTTAAAAAAAAAACACACACAATGCTCTGAAGTTATGCTCTGAAGGTTCAGTTTAAACCCAAACTGTTACTTCATTCTTTCATTTCCTGTTTTGCATTTAGCTGGTGTGAAGGACGTAACTTTTGAATTAGCTTGTGTTGGAGCAAGTGAATGTAAAAGCTGGTCTATTACTGCAACACCTCTCAGAATGGAATATCCTGTCCAGTGCTGCGACACCGACATGTGCAATGACAGCCCTGCGGCTGCCCCAGGTATGCTTCTTTATTTAGTCATGAACTAATGCCCATTTAAGTGTACCTATATACACAGCTACACTGTTAAAAAAAACCTGTGAAATTTACGGTAAAAAAACGGCAGCGATGGTTGCCAGTATTTTACCATAAAAAATATGGTGGCAACCTTTTATGTTTTACGGGATTTAAATTTACGGGCAAAAAAGCACAATGTAAAAAAAAACTGTGAAATTTACGGTAAAAAACGTCAGCTTGGTTGCCAGTATTTTACCGTAAAAAATATGGTAGCAACCTTACTTTAAAACAAAAACAACCTTCAGCAGGATTTAAATGTGTGGTAAAAAAAACATCAGCTGTGGTTCCCAGTACTTTACCATAAAAATACAGTAGGAACCTTTTAGTTTTCACAGGACAACCGTTATATTACATAAACCAATAAATGTTATTATTAAATTTCACTAAAGTATTAAAGTCTGCTTTATATCTTCGTAATATACGGATAACCATCATAAAAATAATACAGGTGGTAAAAAAGAAAAGCACACAATGATTTAAGTACACCATTAGTTTTCCACAAACTGAGGCACATGATAACTTTAAGAAGGTGCACAGTGTCATACACACAAACACAAACCACCATCATGGTGACACACACATGACTCCAAATAATGCCATAAACATTCATTAAACAATATATGATGTAATATAAACCCCAAATGTATAAAACTGATAACAAAAACCAAGAAGAAACATAATTATTTAAATGAAATAGCATCAAATGTGAAGTGTCACACAGGGAATTCTGGGAATGTCAATTTAGAGAAACAACAAGAACAGAAAAAAAGAGACGAGCAGAAACACAAGAACTACAACTGACTTCAGCCACAGCCTTAGATGAAATCAACTGAAGAGAAAAGAAGACATTAAATCTGTGAAGATCTCAGCAGAGGAGGATTAAACAACTCCACAAACAGCATTACCAGCTTCACTTATTACTAACCAGACTGACTTTATTTCTGCCATACATCTACAGTTCTGTTTGAGAATTAACAGAGGTTTAGATGTTGATGATTTATTGTGTCATTTGAAGTCACCATGATGGAGATCAGTGACTGCTTTAGTTGGGCTCTTGACCCTTGACTTTCTAACATTAGTTTTTCTTTGCCTGCTGTAACTCTGTGTTTATAAGACATGCTGATTATGGCTAGGAAATCAGAGAGAATATGAATCAGGTGATGTTGGTTGTGTATCAATGGTGGAAATCACCATGTTTGAGTCACTGAGCTTTCACAGAGTCTTATCTTTGATTAGATGTGTCATTATTATACATTATTGATTGTAGTAGCTCTATCCCAGCTAACAATTTTACGTTCTGGGAACGTTCTGGGAACGTTAGTTTTTGGTTCCCAGAACGTTCCCGGAATGTTCCCAAGAACGTTCCCTATTGGTTAGCCAGGAAAGTTTTCTTTACGTTAATAGAACGTTCCCTATAGGTTAGGGGAACGTTCCCGGAACGTTGCCGAAAGGTTCTCGGAACGTTCCCGGAAGGTTCTCGGAACGTTCCCAGAAGGTTCTCGGAACGTTCCCGAAAGGTTCTCGGAACGTTCCCGGAAGGTTCTCCTAACGTCTACACATCCTGATATGCCTGTACACAAATTATAGGTCTACAAACAACATATTCTACATTGTTTATTGTTCAAACACTTAAAAATCCTATGAATATATTATTACAATAAATTGAATTTACAGAAACTATCATTAATAAGTAAATCAATCAGTTTGTATTAAATAAATAAATCAGCACACAATCCATGTTTTTGTTGATTCATTGTTTAATTATCAAACTAAAATAAGTCATCAAAAACAGCGTTAGCAAAATGTATTCAGGAACAGTAATTTACATTTAATATTTCAAACATGAAAATATTTCAATAAATAAAACTGCACAAACATTTTAATTAAAACTATCTTTTTGCAAACTGTAGCCTATAACTTAGAACAAAATTGAAAAAGTCTTTATTTATATACAATATACATGAATGTGCCAATCTTCACTCCGCTCAAAACATTTAAACTCCCAAAACCATCTGCAAATTTAACAAGAAAATAAAAAGAAAACGGGTTACATGTACACACAATCCCATGCCAAAATTCAAGCCCTGTAATGGCATTAATATTCATCCGGAGCAAATGAAAAGAGTGAGGTGGGATTGTGTGTCACAAGCTGTAGGAGATATGAGAGCACGAGCACTGCTGGTATCGTGTAATTATTCAGATATTTCAGCATCAATGTGTATAGAAAAATGTATATATTTGAAAACACTACATTGCATTTATTTATATTGCACTATTTATTATTTCAGACTACAAATCAAAAAAGGAATGTTTTATATAGGGGTAAGGATATCCATTAAGCCTATGTACCCTTTAAGCCCACTTTCAACTCTGAAGTCAAATAAAAAACAGAGAAAATAATATTTAAGTCTAGTGAACTCTGACCTGCGAATTCGCTCTACATATAACGTATAAGTCTCACCTCCAATGAAGAATTTGAAAACCTGTAACTGCTGTGTTGTTTATGAGAGAGAAAGTGAAAAAAAGTTTGAAACTACTATCAATTTTTTTTTTTTTATCTCTGTGACTTTACACCTACAAATTCCACTGTCACAGGTGCTCAGTTTTGCTATAATGATGCCCTCACAGAACATGGTAATAATCAGCCATCCATGCAAAAGCAAAGGTCAGTGTAGTTTACAGGAACATCTGTCCAGGCCAACATCTGATGCCTTGATGCCTTCCGCTGGGATCCCAGAAAACCTGAAATAAAAAAAATAGTACAGTTCAAAATCTATCATACATACATCTCATCTGGTATCACAAATTATCATTCCAGGTTCACTTTAAGATATGCTCAATATTAGTGCTGCACGATATTGAAAAATTTAGAGTTTATTTAGAGATATCAGCCGTATGGTTTAGTGCATGCGCGGCTCCAGGTTTGTATCTCGTAAATTACCCCACTAATAATGCCCAGAATGGCACCAAACTTCTACAGTAGTACAAATAGGTTCTGTACTCATTAAACGAGGCATTGGAAAGTTTGTAAGTACATCAGGAGTTTATTTAAATAACACTTGCCTGATGGCTAATGCTACTGCTGACGCGAATGTTGATGTCACTTTATGAGTACAGAACCCATTTGTACTTCTGTACTACTCATTTTCCCCGACATAGAGCAGATCGGCACACAACAAAAACTGCTGTTCGGATGTTCCCTTTTCTGATATTTTAGCATTCGTGACATTTTAATTAAAACAGAAATAAGAATTTTAGTGTAATAAGTGAAAATTAACAGTAAACCGAGATCACCTACCGCTGCAGATGTGTACAGAAGTGAAAAGCGGAAATGCTTAGACCTCTTTCCGGTTCGACCGCTGGGCGCTCCGCATAACCCCTATTGGGGGGATTTTGTAGAGGAGTGAACCTGCATAGAAAATTACAATAGATAACAAGCATTGATAAATACAATAGAAGAAAAACACAGTTGAAATAAGCAGTGCATTATGTTTTTCAGTTAAATCTGAAAACATCAGGTACAGAAATGGAATTATCAAAATGTAAAATAAGTCTTCACTGTAAAAATAAAATAACTATAAATTAATTAAATGTATCTTTGCTAAAGCTACAAGTCATTTTCTCTTTTGATGTTTGATCACCATTGGCGACACAAACAGCTGCGGGTACGTTAGGCTACTGTCCCTTTAAGACGAATGCGCAGACCTAATATAAATGACACGCATCTGTTTTCTTTCTGTTTAAAACACACAAGACTGTTTACGAGGAAACTCGCCAAGATGGGCATTTTGACAAGATGGGCTAAACTCACCTTCTTCATCTACTGACTATGGATGGCATCAAGGTCTTGTCCTGAAGAATCACAGGGCCAAACAATAGGGATTATATCTCATCTGGTAACAAGAGCAAAGCCATAACTTTAAGAACTCTAATGATATATTTACCCCCTGATATTGCATTGGGGGTATCAATTCAAACATTTTTAAAGGCTAAGAGTATGAGCCACAGCTGCCCAAGATATCTGTGAAAAATAACTGCCTAAAGTTGTCGACCCCCTGAACCACATTCAGCATTTAAAAGTACAAAGAATTTCAGTATTGATCAATAAAAAAAAACATACAAATACATAAATACCTTTGAGTTGGACAGTATGGTGTCAGTCTCATTGGCCAACATAATTCAAAACAGACCTAAAGAAATAAAATAAAATATACTAATGATCAGGATATCATGTTATCATAATAGTTAAATGAATTATTATTATAACTATGACCATTATAATATTGTATTAGTCGCCTATTATTTAGCTGATTATTTAGCCTACAGGCTTCTCAAGGACAATCTCACTGAAAAACCCTGGGGTTAATGATTTTAAAATGTGAGACTTATTTCAAAAGCATAAATCTTACAGACCCCAAACCTTAGAACAGTAGTGCACTGTATGTTTGAGGTGGTTTTGCTTACTAGTCATATGGTTCATAGCCATGGAGATTGTCTTGGACAGGGGGTGCAGCAGGCCATCACAGCATGATGATCTAGGAACATAACAAGCTATTTGTCACAGAGCCAACAATATTACATGGGATTGGTTTAATAAAAGGAACCAAGCTAGAACAGAGGTGAAATGCAGAAAAGATAAATATATAAACATCTTAAGATAATATATTGTGAAATAAATGCATATGGAATTATTATCATGATTAAACAATAACTCACCCCTTGTTGTAGAGGATTTTTTTTCTCTCTCGCTATTCTGAAATCACATTTTAGCAATATTGGTAAGTGACGTCACTGATTAAGTTAACAATACAGTGCATTCTTTTAGGTTAAATAAATTAGCTTACTTCCAATCACCCATTGACAAATTACCAGCAAAACTATAAAAAACTGTTATCTACACTTAATATGTGTTTAAAAACCCAAACTTTCATAAATAAGACCTTAACTTAACGTAACTTAGGCCTAACGTTCTCTTCTGAAACCGGTTAGCTTAGATGCTAACGGACTTTTTCAAAGACACAAAACCATTTCTTTAAAGTAAATATTCAACAGAAGCGTGTCAATTACACGTAAGAAATGTGTCAGGGACGTTTGTGTGTATTATTTGTGAGATTTTGTTGACTAAACTTACCTGAAAGCAGTGAAACCAACAGCGACAGACGGGAGTTTTGTTGTTTGTCAGTTGTTGATGACGTTTCTGGTTTCCATCTGCTGAGGAGCGCACGTGCGCGCTCCAGTGTTTGATTCCGCGCATGCGCATTAAAACACTTCAAAGTCACGCAGCATTTAAATAAACATATAGAATTAAAATGTATAACATAATTTAAAATATCATTAATAAAAAGTTATTGCGAATAGATCTGAACGTTGTTGGTTATCTTATAACCTTAGGGGACCGTACTGACGACGTTGTCAGTTGGTAATCTGCCTGTTAAGTGATATTAAAATAATAACCTGCAGAGAACGTTCCCAGAACGTTCTCTTTAGGTTATAAAAATAAAACCTAATAATAATTAACTAAAAAAGACTGCCTACAAATGAGCAAAGTTATTGATTACTTAGGCATTATCTACTGCCTGATAATGGTCATGTAATTAAGCATTTGATAAATGGTGTTAAAGCACAAAACATTGCAAACCATTCAATTGGTTTAAGAAAAATAGAACCTAAAAATAACTTACAGGGAATGTTCTCTTTAGGTTATAAATTAAACCTAAAAATAACCTACAGGGAACGTTCTTGGAACGTTCCCTTAAAGTTATAAAACTTGGTTGGACGTCACCACGACAGACCGGTACATCGACCGCATTACTGCAGAAGCTGCAACGATCCGTCTGTCAATCTCCCGTTCCATCCTTCCCTCACTCGCGAACAAGACCCCAAGATACTTAAACTCCTCCACTTGAGGCAGGAACTGAACCAACCTGCGTGGGCAAACCACCCTTTTCCGACTGAGGACCATGGTCTCGGATTTGGAGGTTATAAAAAGTTATAAAAATAGAACTTAAAAATAACCTGCAGGGAACGTTCCCAGAACGTTCTCTTTAGGTTATAAAATTAAACCTAAAAATAACCTACAGGGAACGTTCTGGGAACGTTCTCTTAAAGTTATGCAGATAGAACCTAAAAATAACCTACAGGGAACGTTCCCAGAACGTTCTCTTTAGGTTATAAAATTAAACCTAAAAATAACCTACAGGGAATGTTCCCAGAACGTTCTCTTTAGGTTATAAATTTAAACCTAAAAATAACCTACAGGGAACGTTCTGGGAACGTTCCCTTAATGTTATAAACATAGATCCTAAAAATAACCTACAGGGAACGTTCCCAGAACGTTCTTGTTTGGTTCCCAAAAAAATAACCAAATGGGAACCAAACGGGAACGTTAGGGGAACGTTCTGTGTTTGCTGGGACGTTAGGGACACGGGTTACGGTCATAGGCTTACTGCAACCTCATAAAATAAATAAGTTATCTCTGTGTGTGTTTTTGTACTGCTTCACCATTAGCATGTATTTCAATGTAAGTTAGTACCATCCGACATTGCTGTGTTTTGTTGTTGGTAACGTTAACTTATGTGTTTAATGTTGTCAGCTAACGTTAGTTTAAAAACGCATGAGAGGTAACGTTAAAAAACGTGGGAATGAGTAAAGTGGTGAAACCGTCATTTATTCGTTAGAAGTTTACATAACCTCTTCAAACACTGATAACGATATTGAAAAGATATTTGTTTAAAACATTTTTTACATCAAGCATTGGAATAAAATATTTATCGGGGGAGAACACCCAACAGAAAGACCCATTCACCAAGTACAGTAGCTGCTAAGTCAATTTTACCCACTGTTCGAAAACCTACACTGGGATTAATAGTATTAAGTATGATTTTCATCTTTAAAGTAAGACATTTAACGTTACTGATAGAAAGTCTGAGTAACTTTTTGTCCTTTTGTCTTTCTTCTGCTGAAGTGGCGCACTGAAAGTGGATTCATGTCACCTTCATCAGTCCTTTCTTTAATCACTGGAAACCATTAAGGGAAAGACCCTCAGATGTGTCATAATAGGATAAATGCGGCTGCAGGTAAAATTATTTGATGGTTTGATTTTGGTGTACCATTTGGCTTTTTTGTGTGTGCTTCCCTTGCTATGATACACATTTCTGATGGGATTGCCATGCTTTAAGTGTACGTTTACATTTTTAATCATGCAATACTAACAGTCTCAAAGATGACATTACTCAGTTCATGTTGTGTGAATGTTATTATTGCCATAGGCAAACGTTTTTACAATTTAAATCAATTTTAAGATTGTTTAAAGGAATGGTAAAAAAAATACTGCTTTTTAAGGACTTTTCATTGAATAATTTCTTCTTTCCTCCCTTCAGATTCGCAAAGGATCCAGCTGATTACTGGCAATTTGGTGGAGGATTATTCTTTAGCTGCTAGTCACCTCTGGTGTGGATTCATTGGCCTTTTGTGTTATTTTTTTGTATTTTACTTGATTTAATAAATTACTTTTAATTAGTACAATGTATGGTTAGGATTCTGAATTAAAACAGTGTAATGTTCTCCACAAATATTATCAGAAATATATAATTGTTGAAACAATATAAACCTGCATTGAAAGCTATAAAGAACAACAGACCTCAACCCTCTCAGCTCAACACCACAATTTGTTGATTTCTTCATCTGTTTTAAGGATGAAATCATGACCTTATGATTATAGTAACCTTAACTGACACATGGGAGTAATATTACATTTTTTACAATTCCACCTTGGGGCTCTGAATAATTTCTTGTGTAAATGTACATCTGAATACATAAAATATGTGTTTTAGAATGGATAGTGTTGTATACTTTGTTTTCTACCTGACAAATTGAACTGTAAAGTGAAAATCTTGTACATGATTTATTTTGTATTCAGTGTTTTCAGTTTTCAGTGTTTTTGCTTTTATTTATAGGATAGTAGCAGACAGCGGGCAAGAAGTGAAGAGGAAGTGATGGACCTCGAGCTGGGACCCTGTCGGAGCACTGCACAAGGCTGTCACATTTTATTGAGAATTGAGAATACTTTACATTTTAAAGGTGAACTAAGTAACTTTTTTTACCTTAACTGAACAGCTTCGGAGTCATTGGAATGGTTATATTACTTATTTCGGGTTGAATGGTGGTCGTTTCGCACCCCCCTGGTGCCCGTGAGCGGAAAATACGCACTTGCAACTTTGAGCCGGCGGGCCGCCGGCCGCCGCGTCAGGAAGTCTCGCGTGATATCAGGTCTCGCGATGTAAACAATTGCTTTACGGCCAAAAGAAATCTGCTAAAATGCTGTCATTATTGCGCTCCCTCACGCTGTCCGAACCCGAATGAAGAAGACGTTTTAAAGAACGTCCCATCTGCTTTGATGTCGTTGATCTATAGCCTCTGGTGTCTGAGAATCAACAACGAGTTTTTACGACAGTGTTGTCAAATATCTATTCCGAAGCTGTGGGGGGAGCTCTAGAGAGAAACCTGCGAGCAAAAAGCGAGAATACAGCGAAGAAGTCCCGAAGTTACTGAGTGCTGCTTTAAATATTAAATGTTTAATTTAAGGGTTACTGTAATTGAACAAAAACTGTCTTTAAATATTCCATTTAGATGTTTACTTCTACAGGTTTTTAACATTACTTCGTAAACGCTGCAATTTAAAGTTTGAGATGTTTTTCATCTGTTTTAGAAAGTATTTTTAGACTTGTTTTTTCAGAATAAAACTTGTTTTACAATCTTGAGCATGTGTTAACTCATTATTTAATGTGTTTAATTAAGCCATTGCTGCCAGTCATTTGACAGTTAACAATTTTTAGTGTACAGTATGGACAGTTAATCACAAATTCAGTCAGCATTGTCATGACTCATGTTTCAACTGCAAACTAGGTTGTAATTGAATGTACAATTGTATTATCCCATGATGAAAGGTAAGACGGTGAAACAACGTCACGATATCAACGTTGATTCAATTTGCAAAATCGAAAGGTAATTCAACGTTGATTCAACGTCGACAAAAGACCATAACCCGAAAGGTAAGAGTGAAACGACGTCGCGATTTCAACGGTGAATCAACGTTGTTTCTTCCGCGGTGAAACGACGTCACAATATCAACGTTGATCCGTTTTGCAAAATCGAAAGGTAATTCACCGTTGATTCAACCATGGTACCTGACGTTGTTTCAACGGTGAATCAACGTTGAAATGCCGGCTGGGTTACTTCACATTTGTACGTGAATATTTAATGAAATATGCAGTTCCGAAAATTAAAGTCCCATATCAGTTTGAAAATTAAAGTCTCATATAAGTTTGATATGTCCCATATCAAAGGGCGCATCTGAAGCGCTCGGACCGGTCTAGGACTGTTCTTGTCGCCTGGCAACCGTGACAGCTGCCGATGACGAGCGCGAGAAATACTGGACTTTTTATATTCAATTGGGTTTTATATTCAAACAGGGCTAAACCAAAAATACATGACCTGGCAGCGCCGGGGCTGAAACATCCTCACCATGTCCTCCAGTAAAATATAAAACATAAAAATGACAATAGCCAATTCTGGCTCCATAGCTGTTTACTCAATTAGGCTATATCAAATGAATTATCAGGATGGCAGCTGTCCTCTCGCACCGTTGAGGAGCGGTGATCAGAAACACCTGGTTGCGCAATTAGGAAATCCTATGAAGGCTACATGGTGCATCCTTCAGAGGACGCACAGGCTGCATACTTGAAATCTTCAGTCCTTCGAAGGATGCAGCCTTCACATTAGGACACAGCTTGTGTGTCTCTGATGCATATTTGTAATTGTAGCAATCCAAGAGAAACTCAGATCAGATGATGTTGGTCATTTTTTAGTGATAATAGTCATCATGTAGTGTCCTGCTTTATTAGTACCACCTAAAGTGAAATATCTGATTTTAAGTCGTTAAATATTAGTCGTCCATTTTGCATGACAAAACTGCTAAACCTGCAGTGCTGTGATACTCAGATTTTATGATGTCATTATACAGAAAATGTTTTAACAAGATCATATAGACTCACTCAGACATCAAGAATCAGCGTATGAATCACAACAATGGTGACAATGAAAAAAAATCTGAATTACTATAAAGTCTCAAAAAGGCTTTGTTGGTTGTCACAGTTATTTTCTGTAAAATTAGGATTTTTTTTTTACAGTGTAGACACAAGGCAGTGTAGACACAAAACCTATCAGCTGATCACATGACTGACATCCAGCACTACAGCAACACTGATACTTTCATATTGATTTTATTCAATAGTTCAATGATTAATGAAATTTAATGATTTTAGACACAGACACAGACACAGCCTTTGTCGCAATTGGCTTTTGGCCTGCTTAGTTGGGGACATTTAATAAGGTTTGGGGGGAAAAACGCCCCAAATCAATTTATAGAGGGAAATATCACCACGACCACGACTGTTGCCTTTGGCTTGCTCAGTTGGGGATATTTGGGGATATTTGGGGATATTTAATTTAATGAATCAATCAACAATACTATTGATCAGCATTACCAAACGTGGACGTTTTCCACTAGATACAAAAATTGATGTATTTTTTAATTTAATACTGTGAAGCTGCTTTGATACAATCTGTATTGTGAAAAGCGCTAAATAAATAAACTTGACTTGACTTGACGACCATGGGCACGACAGGTGCTGTTTGAATGGGCATGATGATGATGCTTCTGTGCTCCAATGCATGGCGTGAGATGCGTGGCTCACTAGCTGCGTTTACATGAGCCCCTTTTGTTTGATTTAAGAATAATTCCAAATTGATGACATGTGATTAATCAGTATCTAAGAGCAGTATCTATGAAATATGGGTTGTGTTTTAAGCATTTGAATTGTCACCTGTTATGCATACAAAATTAGGAAACGCAAATGTAAACTGTGTATTGAGTCGCGTTTCAAACTCATTGATCAATATGCTTGCGTAGGAGTCAGTGAAATGTGCGCTGGTTTCTCTCCGCGTTCTGCGCTGGTGTGCGAGTCTCATCGACAATAAACGCAAGCCAAACGCCAGCTCTTATCAGCCCTATCTACCGCATTTACATTGTTATTAATAGTGGATACTTTCATGCGCTTCCATGTCCAAGTGTCTGCTATCAGACCCGTTGAAGTGAAGTTTCTGTTTATGTGTGCTATGTGTGTGTTAAATAGGTATACATCATCATATACAGTATGCCAATGTGGCAGGTGGAATATATATATATGGCTGGGCTTAGACCCAGACAAATAGCAGACTACGCCACGATGGGACTTACACCCAAAGACTTAATGGTTTTTCGCTAACAAGGCACTCAGGTTCGTGAAGGGATCAGCCAGAGACAGTGGTCAAATACAAAAATATAATTTTATTATTATTAATTTCTCTTCTTTTACTTTTTATAAAAATGTACAACCAATGGAGCCATACACACCAGAGTCACTCCAAAAATTCAAGATTTCACAACAAACATATAGTACGAATTTCACAGCAAATAGAATGTAATTGACACCAAATCAAATAAACACACAATATACTCTAGTCCCAATGTACACACACACACACATACACACACACACACACACACACACACACACACACACACACACACACACACACACACACACACACACACACACACACACGGTGAAGCTAGGGCTGAAACTTACCAGTGGGAGGCTAGTGGCCCAAGCAATGAACATCCATAACACAACACCCCACTCACACGTGATAGATTTCACACACGCACCACAAGGGAAATGATCACATTTGGTGAACGCACCGCCACTGCACACACCAAGGGACCCACCACCACAAGGGGCACTGCTCCCACTGGCGGTCTTCAGCACCTAGACAAAAGACAAACACGTGAAAATCAACCAAAACTACACACAACAATTGCAAAACACTGTTAAACCCAAGATGGTACTAGAGTTAAAGATATGGGTAGCAATTAAATCACAAATCGAAATACAAATTAAACAAACAAAATATCATAGCCCATCCAGCACAATGGGGCAAAAATGCCCTCTGGCTTAACGATCTTTGGTCGGGGTAGACAAAGCAAAACAAATAAATAATCAACCCAAATAAATCAAAATAATGCTCTTGTATATCAGCAGCAGACAAAAGCCTCCATACAAGAGTTTAAATAAACAAACAAAACAACACTGAGCCTATAAAATATAGACAAAAATAATTACAGTTAGTGGTGTCAGTCCATCCAACACTCCACACTTAAACCATGAAACTGGCCATATGATGCTGAATGAAACCAATTCACGGCATAACAGGAGGAACGAGATCACCAGGAAGCTGCCGATTAACGTGAGCAAACCACGGTTCCACTTATTCTAGGTCCCGGGTGAAAAAGGCAGCCGCAGTTGTTGACATGAGCATATTATATCCGCAAACAAATCGTGACATTAAAAACGTAAGCAAAGCAGCAGGCGTTCGGCGCTGATGTCGCCCACTGGCCGCTACACCCCGGCTATAAAGCCTTCCCTGAAATACAAAAAATGTCTACTTATAAACGCATCTCACCGTAACATTTATCTATTAATTATCGTAGTCACATACCTTTGCTAAACAGCATCCAGTCACGGCCCCAGGCTCTGATCACCAATAACCGGGCACAACTTTAGCTGCTAACAGGGCTACTACAGCAACGGGGATTCTAAAATTAAAACATTCCCTATAAGCCCCAGTCATAAAGTTAAAAGAGTGGAAGCAAGGAACCAGAGCTTGTCCTACCTGTAACGCTAGGATAGAATAGATGACCAAGGCAGACCAAGACAGACATCAGACGGATAGGCCGGCAGGTAGACAGGACAACAGTCGCATGTCAATGACGTAGCTTGTCAAACGAAAGGTCCCGATTTATATAGGGACTCGACCATCGCGGTTGGCTCACTGTTCACTGCCCAACACCACTCACAGCACTGCAAATGAATTGCCATTTGGCCAGACAGCTGTAGCCTGCTACAATCTGCCCCCCCTTTCTAAATCGTTGACCCAACGATTAAAAGAAAACCCCATTACAACACTAAACGACGCTAGGTGGTGGATTCAGCATTTAGCGCCGAAAATACACACCGATTCCCAGGCCTGGAAGACCTCTGTAACCGGAACTCGTACATGTTATGGCAAATGATGGATATTAGAGTGTTTTCCAGCCGTGGACCGGGATGTTTTCCGTCTGGTCACCTCACCAGTATCCAAGCACCCCGAAGGAAGAACTGCCAAAGAGGTGGTTAAATCCTCCGTCAATTCAGGATGAGGTGACTGTGCTAAAGAACTAGGTTCTGGCAGGGATATACCTGGAGGTGAATACTGAAGGTGTAATTCTGGACTAGCTATGACGACCGGTCTGCTGATGTCTGGCAAGCCAAGCACGGCAGGTTCTTCATATCTCCAAGCCATCAGGTCAGAGTCGCAATAAGAATCATCATCAGTAGGCCGGGGCGAAAAAGAGGGATTAGCGGAAATAGGTTCACCTAGGCTGACTGGGACAGAGGAAGGGTTCTGTACCACAGCCTTCAGGAGAGAGCGGTGCACATGACGAGCCCTGTTAGGGTCGGCTACGGGTGCCACCGTATAAACCGACCCACCACCCTTAGGTGCCCTCAAGATTTGATGCACCACTGGGCTCCACAGGTCGCAAATCTTATGGCGTCCACGGATGTTAAAGTCACGCAAAAACACTTGCTGACCCTCCACCAGTGGAACATCTCGAACGTGTCGATCATAGTTCCTTTTCCGGCGTAGGGCCGCTATGTCCAACCGCTCTCTGGCCCCCTGAAATGCAACCTGTAGTCGGGCCTGGTGTTCCTGCACCCACTCATGAACCGTACCACCAACCGAATCCTGAACCCTACCCAAAAGAAAATCAACTGGTAATCTAGGCTCCTGCCCGAACAAGAGGAAGAATGGAGACTCTCCAGTGGACTGGTGGGGGGTAGTGTTATAGCAATAGAGTACCTGTGGTAAACAGGACGGCCAGTCCCTCTTCCTCGAAACAGGCAGGGTCCGCAACAAGTTGTGAAGGGTCCTATTAAATCTCTCGCATTGACCATTGCCAGACGGATGATATGGGGTTGTTCGAGTCTTTTTAATGCCGTAAAAACCACATAACTGCTGGATCAGGGCACTTTCAAAGCTGCGGCCCTGATCAGAATGAATCCGAGAAGGAACCCCGAACTTGGAAAACCATTCGGTCACCAATACACGAGCCACAGTGGGAGCACGCTGGTCATGGGTGGGAACTGCCAAAGTGTACTTACTGAAAACATCAGTCATCACTAAGACGTTTTCCACACCTGTCCTACCAGGCTCCAGGGTGGTGTAATCAATGGCCAGAATCTCATTCGGCTGCGAGGCCAACAAATGCCCCATGAAGCTGTGGGCCACAGGTTGAGAGTCCTTGGCAAGCTGGCATCGCTCACATGCCTGACACCACTGTGCCACTTCCGTGGACATACCCGGCCAAAAACACCGTTGGCGCAGCAACTCCAGTGTTCTCTCCACCCCCTGATGGCCGTGCTCCTGATGAACTTGAGTCAGCACATCCTGTTTTAATGAGACAGGCAGTAATAATTGAAGCACTGCCTCTTTTCCATCAGGGCGCAGTACTTGGCGATATAAGACCTCACCAGTTTCCAGTAGCCGATCCCACTGGCGAAGCCAAGCCAACACAGTTGGGCACACCTGCTTCCGTTCCTCGGAGTTAGGCCGCTGTTTACGTCGCCAAAACCACCAGAGTTCTCTAATAGCAGGGTCATCTTGTTGGAGGAGTGAAACCTCAGCTGGCCAACGGCAGGGCAAGGCAGTGATGGTCGCCTGCGCTGCCTCCACATCTCCCAGGGACAATACCTGCTGGAGTGGTTTAGGCAAAGGTGTACCAGAAAGCATCGCTTGCATTTCCAAAGGGCCTGTGGGATGTTGGCGAGACAAAGCGTCTGCATTCCTATTATTCCTACCGGAACGGTATTTTAACTCGAAGTCAAAAGCAGCAAGCTGGGCTGCCCAACGCTGTTCGGTGGCACCCAGCTTTGCCGATGTTAGATGACTAAGTGGGTTATTGTCAGTAAAGACAATACATTTGTGACCCAACAAATATTCACGAAATTTCTCTGTCATGGCCCACTTAAGGGCCAGAAACTCCAGTTTCATGGAGCTGTAATTTTGCATATTACGCTCTGTAGGCTTCAACCCCCGACTGGCATATGCTATTGGCCGCACCTTGCCTTGTTGCTCTTGGGAGAGCACCGCTCCCAGACCACCATAACTTGCGTCAACCTCCAAAATAAATGGAAGGGAAAAGTCAGCGTACGCCAGCACTGGTGTTGTGGTCAGCTTACGTTTTAGAGCTTCAAAGCTATCCCTACACTCGTCGCTCCACCTACCAATATTTTCCCGCTCAGACTTCCGTTTTGACTTGATGTTCCCTTGAGCAGCCACCAAACGATGTAACGGGGCGGCCAACTTTGCGAACCCTTGCACAAAACGGCGATAATAGCTCGCAAACCCCAAAAAAGAACGGAGCTCTGAGATGGTAGTGGGGGCCTGCCAACCCGCGACCACCTCAATCTTTCCTGGGTCAGTGGCTACACCCTGGTCAGAAATCACATGGCCCAAATATTGAACCCGTTGCTGGAAAAAGGCACATTTGGAGAGCTTCGCCTTCAGCCCCTCTCGCTGCAGCCGCCCCAGCACCACTTCCAGCCTCTCCAGATGCTGTTTTACTGTAGAGGAGAAGATCACAATATCGTCCAGATATAAAAGCAACGATTGACATTGTTGATCTCCAAATAAACGCTGCATTAGCCTCTGAAAGGTGCTGGGGGCATTGCAGAGCCCGAAGGGCATCCGGTTCCACTCAAACAGCCCAAAGGGCGTACAAAAAGCCGTCTTAGGCTTATCCACTTCTGCCACTGGGACCTGGTTGTACCCACTGGCCAGGTCCAAAGTGGAGAACCAACGAGCACCGGTCAATGCATCGAGCGATTCCTCAATACGAGGAAGAGGGAACGCGTCCTTCCTAGTGTTGTTATTTAGCTGGCGGTAGTCTACGCACATGCGCAGGCTACCATCCTTCTTTTTAACTAGGACAATCGGGGACGCATAAGGACTACAACTCTCTCGTATGATGTTTGCCTCAAGCAGTTGATTAATGTGTTCTTTCACTACCTCGTACTCTGAAGGAGGTATCCGACGATAGCGTTGACGGATCGGAGTATCCTCCACAAGAGGGATATCATGAGCAAGCAAATTGGTGCAGCCCAAATCCATGTCATAGGCCGAAAAGACATCCTTATATCTGTACAACAACTCCCTCACTGGTCCTTGATCATCAGTGGGCAGTGAGGACAAATCTAAGACCTCTATCCGGTCCGGCACAGAGGGGCTAACAAGCTGGGATGACACCGTAGCAGTAACGGGGGGTATTTCAGTGACCCCTGCTGGCAGGCTAACAATGCGAGCATGATCAATCGTGCCTACAATAGTACGTGGAAAAAGCAAGACGTCAGTAGAATTTACATTGACTATGGGTATGTAGGCTGTACCCCGATTAACCTGAACTAGAGCAGGAGAGGCCAACAAGCCAACAGGTAGGCCAGAGGCCAAAGGCTCAAAGAGCACCATGGACCCTGAAAACTGTTCGGAACAGGTGGCTGCCACCAACTTTATTACTCCACCTGGAATACGACAAGCCTTCCTACCTCTGACCCTAACCATGCCAGGGGCAGAACTAGGTACCTGGATGCTGCAACTATAGCATTGTTGTAGCGCCTGCAACACGGGTGATGGAGCCTCCAGCACTAAGGGTAAGTCAAGGAAAGCTGTGCCATGCGCCCCAAACAGCTCCTGATAACATTTGCGGATCACATTCATCCCTAACACACCAGGGACCGGATGGGGCTGGCTGTTTGGAGGATCACGAACTACCAATACTCCACAATTGGGCATTGATTTCCCACAAAGTTCGACATCTAACTCCAAATAGCCAAGATAAGGGATGGCCAGTCCATTGGCAGCCCTAAGCTGCAACCAATGACAAGAGTGGAGCCGCTCTTGACCCCATGGTTCATAGTTCTGACGAAAGAAACTTTCAGTGACAGTTGACACCATAGACCCAGTGTCAAGCAGGCAAGGTACCTTAACTCCCCCAAATAGCACATCAAGATGAGGGCAAGACGACATCAATTTTGAGGCACCCTTCGACTCTTGTAACCCAAACCCTGAGCCAATAGTAGCCCCACCCAAACTGTGGCTCTGCAGTTCGGTGGGCACTAGTTTTCCGACATCGGATTGGCACGAGATTGGTTACTAAAGTCCCGCGGGGCCTGAGCAGGGAGTGGAAAGCGAGCAGGGACACGAACCCCCTCACACTCCCAAGCCAAGTGGCCAGGCTGCTGGCAACGCCTGCATGTCTTAACGGCATCACGGGGGAAGCGATTGCGTTGGGGAGGATTTTGTAAGAGGGACAGACTCTGGGTAAGCTTCTGTAATTGATCTTGTTGATTTTTCAGCTGCTCTTGTTGACACTTCAACAAATCCCTGATCTCACTCAGTTCAGAAGCAGCCGGCACCAGAGCCACCGGCTGGGAACTGCCTTGAACCCGATACTGAATCCCCAATGCTGATGGAACAGAGTAGCTACGACCTCTCATACCTCCCGGTAAGCCCTCCCGCTCCCATCTAATAGCCTCACTCCTTACTTCTAAAATAGTAGCGGTCGGCTGCCGGCGTACCATCTGCTTGAGTTCACGACGCAGAGCCCCATCAAGGACATGCTCCACAAACTGATCCCTTAGCAGTGCCTCCGCGTTGGACATACTCTCAGGCGCACTCTCCTTAACTTTCGCCATAAGGCTCAGCAAGGCAAGGGAGAACTCCTGCAGGGATTCCCCTTCCTGTTGCCTTCTTAAGAAAAAGGATTCCTGCAGGGCTACATATGAAGCAGTGCAGCCATACACCTCACGCAACACAGCAAATATCCTATCTGGGTCTGCTCGATCTGCACTAGGACGGTATTTTAATTCATCCCGAGCCTCCCCCTCTAGATGATCATAAAGAAAGAATGCCTGATCAGCACGAGTCAAATGTCGTGCTCTCATGCAAGCTTCCGCTTCCTCAATCCACTCCCCCAACTTAGGGCTTGCCCTACCACTAAACAGAGGGCATTTTCTATCACGTGGGACAAAAACTAACCTTTCTGGTACCGGGATAGGAGCAGGAATAAGGACAGGGCCCGGAGCAGGGGCAGGGCCTGGGGTCTGACGTAGACGCTCATTATCAGCTTTCAGGTGAGCTATCAAGTCCCTCAACTCCTGTAACTCATTCCCTTCAACCACCCCCTGTTGCATATTTTTAGTAATACACAGTCCAATTGGCAGGAAGAAAAACAAAACGCACTCCCCGCCTTACCTGCCTCTTTAGTGATTGACCGAAGAACAGCTGCTGCTTTGCTTAAAATGAGAAAGAAGACAAAAAAAAAAACTGGAACACGTCTCTGGCTTTACCAAGCGATCCTGCCGACTATACGCCAAATGTGGCAGGTGGAATATATATATATGGCTGGGCTTAGACCCAGACAAATAGCAGACTACGCCACGATGGGACTTACACCCAAAGACTTAATGGTTTTTCGCTAACAAGGCACTCAGGTTCGTGAAGGGATCAGCCAGAGACAGTGGTCAAATACAAAAATATAATTTTATTATTATTAATTTCTCTTCTTTTACTTTTTATAAAAATGTACAACCAATGGAGCCATACACACCAGAGTCACTCCAAAAATTCAAGATTTCACAACAAACATATAGTACGAATTTCACAGCAAATAGAATGTAATTGACACCAAATCAAATAAACACACAATATACTCTAGTCCCAATGTACACACACACACACACACACACACACACACACACACACACACACACACACACACACACACACGGTGAAGCTAGGGCTGAAACTTACCAGTGGGAGGCTAGTGGCCCAAGCAATGAACATCCATAACACAACACCCCACTCACACGTGATAGATTTCACACACGCACCACAAGGGAAATGATCACATTTGGTGAACGCACCGCCACTGCACACACCAAGGGACCCACCACCACAAGGGGCACTGCTCCCACTGGCGGTCTTCAGCACCTAGACAAAAGACAAACACGTGAAAATCAACCAAAACTACACACAACAATTGCAAAACACTGTTAAACCCAAGATGGTACTAGAGTTAAAGATATGGGTAGCAATTAAATCACAAATCGAAATACAAATTAAACAAACAAAATATCATAGCCCATCCAGCACAATGGGGCAAAAATGCCCTCTGGCTTAACGATCTTTGGTCGGGGTAGACAAAGCAAAACAAATAAATAATCAACCCAAATAAATCAAAATAATGCTCTTGTATATCAGCAGCAGACAAAAGCCTCCATACAAGAGTTTAAATAAACAAACAAAACAACACTGAGCCTATAAAATATAGACAAAAATAATTACAGTTAGTGGTGTCAGTCCATCCAACACTCCACACTTAAACCATGAAACTGGCCATATGATGCTGAATGAAACCAATTCACGGCATAACAGGAGGAACGAGATCACCAGGAAGCTGCCGATTAACGTGAGCAAACCACGGTTCCACTTATTCTAGGTCCCGGGTGAAAAAGGCAGCCGCAGTTGTTGACATGAGCATATTATATCCGCAAACAAATCGTGACATTAAAAACGTAAGCAAAGCAGCAGGCGTTCGGCGCTGATGTCGCCCACTGGCCGCTACACCCCGGCTATAAAGCCTTCCCTGAAATACAAAAAATGTCTACTTATAAACGCATCTCACCGTAACATTTATCTATTAATTATCGTAGTCACATACCTTTGCTAAACAGCATCCAGTCACGGCCCCAGGCTCTGATCACCAATAACCGGGCACAACTTTAGCTGCTAACAGGGCTACTACAGCAACGGGGATTCTAAAATTAAAACATTCCCTATAAGCCCCAGTCATAAAGTTAAAAGAGTGGAAGCAAGGAACCAGAGCTTGTCCTACCTGTAACGCTAGGATAGAATAGATGACCAAGGCAGACCAAGACAGACATCAGACGGATAGGCCGGCAGGTAGACAGGACAACAGTCGCATGTCAATGACGTAGCTTGTCAAACGAAAGGTCCCGATTTATATAGGGACTCGACCATCGCGGTTGGCTCACTGTTCACTGCCCAACACCACTCACAGCACTGCAAATGAATTGCCATTTGGCCAGACAGCTGTAGCCTGCTACAATCTGCCCCCCCTTTCTAAATCGTTGACCCAACGATTAAAAGAAAACCCCATTACAACACTAAACGACGCTAGGTGGTGGATTCAGCATTTAGCGCCGAAAATACACACCGATTCCCAGGCCTGGAAGACCTCTGTAACCGGAACTCGTACATGTTATGGCAAATGATGGATATTAGAGTGTTTTCCAGCCGTGGACCGGGATGTTTTCCGTCTGGTCACCTCACCAGTATCCAAGCACCCCGAAGGAAGAACTGCCAAAGAGGTGGTTAAATCCTCCGTCAATTCAGGATGAGGTGACTGTGCTAAAGAACTAGGTTCTGGCAGGGATATACCTGGAGGTGAATACTGAAGGTGTAATTCTGGACTAGCTATGACGACCGGTCTGCTGATGTCTGGCAAGCCAAGCACGGCAGGTTCTTCATATCTCCAAGCCATCAGGTCAGAGTCGCAATAAGAATCATCATCAGTAGGCCGGGGCGAAAAAGAGGGATTAGCGGAAATAGGTTCACCTAGGCTGACTGGGACAGAGGAAGGGTTCTGTACCACAGCCTTCAGGAGAGAGCGGTGCACATGACGAGCCCTGTTAGGGTCGGCTACGGGTGCCACCGTATAAACCGACCCACCACCCTTAGGTGCCCTCAAGATTTGATGCACCACTGGGCTCCACAGGTCGCAAATCTTATGGCGTCCACGGATGTTAAAGTCACGCAAAAACACTTGCTGACCCTCCACCAGTGGAACATCTCGAACGTGTCGATCATAGTTCCTTTTCCGGCGTAGGGCCGCTATGTCCAACCGCTCTCTGGCCCCCTGAAATGCAACCTGTAGTCGGGCCTGGTGTTCCTGCACCCACTCATGAACCGTACCACCAACCGAATCCTGAACCCTACCCAAAAGAAAATCAACTGGTAATCTAGGCTCCTGCCCGAACAAGAGGAAGAATGGAGACTCTCCAGTGGACTGGTGGGGGGTAGTGTTATAGCAATAGAGTACCTGTGGTAAACAGGACGGCCAGTCCCTCTTCCTCGAAACAGGCAGGGTCCGCAACAAGTTGTGAAGGGTCCTATTAAATCTCTCGCATTGACCATTGCCAGACGGATGATATGGGGTTGTTCGAGTCTTTTTAATGCCGTAAAAACCACATAACTGCTGGATCAGGGCACTTTCAAAGCTGCGGCCCTGATCAGAATGAATCCGAGAAGGAACCCCGAACTTGGAAAACCATTCGGTCACCAATACACGAGCCACAGTGGGAGCACGCTGGTCATGGGTGGGAACTGCCAAAGTGTACTTACTGAAAACATCAGTCATCACTAAGACGTTTTCCACACCTGTCCTACCAGGCTCCAGGGTGGTGTAATCAATGGCCAGAATCTCATTCGGCTGCGAGGCCAACAAATGCCCCATGAAGCTGTGGGCCACAGGTTGAGAGTCCTTGGCAAGCTGGCATCGCTCACATGCCTGACACCACTGTGCCACTTCCGTGGACATACCCGGCCAAAAACACCGTTGGCGCAGCAACTCCAGTGTTCTCTCCACCCCCTGATGGCCGTGCTCCTGATGAACTTGAGTCAGCACATCCTGTTTTAATGAGACAGGCAGTAATAATTGAAGCACTGCCTCTTTTCCATCAGGGCGCAGTACTTGGCGATATAAGACCTCACCAGTTTCCAGTAGCCGATCCCACTGGCGAAGCCAAGCCAACACAGTTGGGCACACCTGCTTCCGTTCCTCGGAGTTAGGCCGCTGTTTACGTCGCCAAAACCACCAGAGTTCTCTAATAGCAGGGTCATCTTGTTGGAGGAGTGAAACCTCAGCTGGCCAACGGCAGGGCAAGGCAGTGATGGTCGCCTGCGCTGCCTCCACATCTCCCAGGGACAATACCTGCTGGAGTGGTTTAGGCAAAGGTGTACCAGAAAGCATCGCTTGCATTTCCAAAGGGCCTGTGGGATGTTGGCGAGACAAAGCGTCTGCATTCCTATTATTCCTACCGGAACGGTATTTTAACTCGAAGTCAAAAGCAGCAAGCTGGGCTGCCCAACGCTGTTCGGTGGCACCCAGCTTTGCCGATGTTAGATGACTAAGTGGGTTATTGTCAGTAAAGACAATACATTTGTGACCCAACAAATATTCACGAAATTTCTCTGTCATGGCCCACTTAAGGGCCAGAAACTCCAGTTTCATGGAGCTGTAATTTTGCATATTACGCTCTGTAGGCTTCAACCCCCGACTGGCATATGCTATTGGCCGCACCTTGCCTTGTTGCTCTTGGGAGAGCACCGCTCCCAGACCACCATAACTTGCGTCAACCTCCAAAATAAATGGAAGGGAAAAGTCAGCGTACGCCAGCACTGGTGTTGTGGTCAGCTTACGTTTTAGAGCTTCAAAGCTATCCCTACACTCGTCGCTCCACCTACCAATATTTTCCCGCTCAGACTTCCGTTTTGACTTGATGTTCCCTTGAGCAGCCACCAAACGATGTAACGGGGCGGCCAACTTTGCGAACCCTTGCACAAAACGGCGATAATAGCTCGCAAACCCCAAAAAAGAACGGAGCTCTGAGATGGTAGTGGGGGCCTGCCAACCCGCGACCACCTCAATCTTTCCTGGGTCAGTGGCTACACCCTGGTCAGAAATCACATGGCCCAAATATTGAACCCGTTGCTGGAAAAAGGCACATTTGGAGAGCTTCGCCTTCAGCCCCTCTCGCTGCAGCCGCCCCAGCACCACTTCCAGCCTCTCCAGATGCTGTTTTACTGTAGAGGAGAAGATCACAATATCGTCCAGATATAAAAGCAACGATTGACATTGTTGATCTCCAAATAAACGCTGCATTAGCCTCTGAAAGGTGCTGGGGGCATTGCAGAGCCCGAAGGGCATCCGGTTCCACTCAAACAGCCCAAAGGGCGTACAAAAAGCCGTCTTAGGCTTATCCACTTCTGCCACTGGGACCTGGTTGTACCCACTGGCCAGGTCCAAAGTGGAGAACCAACGAGCACCGGTCAATGCATCGAGCGATTCCTCAATACGAGGAAGAGGGAACGCGTCCTTCCTAGTGTTGTTATTTAGCTGGCGGTAGTCTACGCACATGCGCAGGCTACCATCCTTCTTTTTAACTAGGACAATCGGGGACGCATAAGGACTACAACTCTCTCGTATGATGTTTGCCTCAAGCAGTTGATTAATGTGTTCTTTCACTACCTCGTACTCTGAAGGAGGTATCCGACGATAGCGTTGACGGATCGGAGTATCCTCCACAAGAGGGATATCATGAGCAAGCAAATTGGTGCAGCCCAAATCCATGTCATAGGCCGAAAAGACATCCTTATATCTGTACAACAACTCCCTCACTGGTCCTTGATCATCAGTGGGCAGTGAGGACAAATCTAAGACCTCTATCCGGTCCGGCACAGAGGGGCTAACAAGCTGGGATGACACCGTAGCAGTAACGGGGGGTATTTCAGTGACCCCTGCTGGCAGGCTAACAATGCGAGCATGATCAATCGTGCCTACAATAGTACGTGGAAAAAGCAAGACGTCAGTAGAATTTACATTGACTATGGGTATGTAGGCTGTACCCCGATTAACCTGAACTAGAGCAGGAGAGGCCAACAAGCCAACAGGTAGGCCAGAGGCCAAAGGCTCAAAGAGCACCATGGACCCTGAAAACTGTTCGGAACAGGTGGCTGCCACCAACTTTATTACTCCACCTGGAATACGACAAGCCTTCCTACCTCTGACCCTAACCATGCCAGGGGCAGAACTAGGTACCTGGATGCTGCAACTATAGCATTGTTGTAGCGCCTGCAACACGGGTGATGGAGCCTCCAGCACTAAGGGTAAGTCAAGGAAAGCTGTGCCATGCGCCCCAAACAGCTCCTGATAACATTTGCGGATCACATTCATCCCTAACACACCAGGGACCGGATGGGGCTGGCTGTTTGGAGGATCACGAACTACCAATACTCCACAATTGGGCATTGATTTCCCACAAAGTTCGACATCTAACTCCAAATAGCCAAGATAAGGGATGGCCAGTCCATTGGCAGCCCTAAGCTGCAACCAATGACAAGAGTGGAGCCGCTCTTGACCCCATGGTTCATAGTTCTGACGAAAGAAACTTTCAGTGACAGTTGACACCATAGACCCAGTGTCAAGCAGGCAAGGTACCTTAACTCCCCCAAATAGCACATCAAGATGAGGGCAAGACGACATCAATTTTGAGGCACCCTTCGACTCTTGTAACCCAAACCCTGAGCCAATAGTAGCCCCACCCAAACTGTGGCTCTGCAGTTCGGTGGGCACTAGTTTTCCGACATCGGATTGGCACGAGATTGGTTACTAAAGTCCCGCGGGGCCTGAGCAGGGAGTGGAAAGCGAGCAGGGACACGAACCCCCTCACACTCCCAAGCCAAGTGGCCAGGCTGCTGGCAACGCCTGCATGTCTTAACGGCATCACGGGGGAAGCGATTGCGTTGGGGAGGATTTTGTAAGAGGGACAGACTCTGGGTAAGCTTCTGTAATTGATCTTGTTGATTTTTCAGCTGCTCTTGTTGACACTTCAACAAATCCCTGATCTCACTCAGTTCAGAAGCAGCCGGCACCAGAGCCACCGGCTGGGAACTGCCTTGAACCCGATACTGAATCCCCAATGCTGATGGAACAGAGTAGCTACGACCTCTCATACCTCCCGGTAAGCCCTCCCGCTCCCATCTAATAGCCTCACTCCTTACTTCTAAAATAGTAGCGGTCGGCTGCCGGCGTACCATCTGCTTGAGTTCACGACGCAGAGCCCCATCAAGGACATGCTCCACAAACTGATCCCTTAGCAGTGCCTCCGCGTTGGACATACTCTCAGGCGCACTCTCCTTAACTTTCGCCATAAGGCTCAGCAAGGCAAGGGAGAACTCCTGCAGGGATTCCCCTTCCTGTTGCCTTCTTAAGAAAAAGGATTCCTGCAGGGCTACATATGAAGCAGTGCAGCCATACACCTCACGCAACACAGCAAATATCCTATCTGGGTCTGCTCGATCTGCACTAGGACGGTATTTTAATTCATCCCGAGCCTCCCCCTCTAGATGATCATAAAGAAAGAATGCCTGATCAGCACGAGTCAAATGTCGTGCTCTCATGCAAGCTTCCGCTTCCTCAATCCACTCCCCCAACTTAGGGCTTGCCCTACCACTAAACAGAGGGCATTTTCTATCACGTGGGACAAAAACTAACCTTTCTGGTACCGGGATAGGAGCAGGAATAAGGACAGGGCCCGGAGCAGGGGCAGGGCCTGGGGTCTGACGTAGACGCTCATTATCAGCTTTCAGGTGAGCTATCAAGTCCCTCAACTCCTGTAACTCATTCCCTTCAACCACCCCCTGTTGCATATTTTTAGTAATACACAGTCCAATTGGCAGGAAGAAAAACAAAACGCACTCCCCGCCTTACCTGCCTCTTTAGTGATTGACCGAAGAACAGCTGCTGCTTTGCTTAAAATGAGAAAGAAGACAAAAAAAAAAACTGGAACACGTCTCTGGCTTTACCAAGCGATCCTGCCGACTATACGCCAAATGTGGCAGGTGGAATATATATATATGGCTGGGCTTAGACCCAGACAAATAGCAGACTACGCCACGATGGGACTTACACCCAAAGACTTAATGGTTTTTCGCTAACAAGGCACTCAGGTTCGTGAAGGGATCAGCCAGAGACAGTGGTCAAATACAAAAATATAATTTTATTATTATTAATTTCTCTTCTTTTACTTTTTATAAAAATGTACAACCAATGGAGCCATACACACCAGAGTCACTCCAAAAATTCAAGATTTCACAACAAACATATAGTACGAATTTCACAGCAAATAGAATGTAATTGACACCAAATCAAATAAACACACAATATACTCTAGTCCCAATGTACACACACACACACACACACACACACACACACACACACACACACACACACACACACACACACGGTGAAGCTAGGGCTGAAACTTACCAGTGGGAGGCTAGTGGCCCAAGCAATGAACATCCATAACACAACACCCCACTCACACGTGATAGATTTCACACACGCACCACAAGGGAAATGATCACATTTGGTGAACGCACCGCCACTGCACACACCAAGGGACCCACCACCACAAGGGGCACTGCTCCCACTGGCGGTCTTCAGCACCTAGACAAAAGACAAACACGTGAAAATCAACCAAAACTACACACAACAATTGCAAAACACTGTTAAACCCAAGATGGTACTAGAGTTAAAGATATGGGTAGCAATTAAATCACAAATCGAAATACAAATTAAACAAACAAAATATCATAGCCCATCCAGCACAATGGGGCAAAAATGCCCTCTGGCTTAACGATCTTTGGTCGGGGTAGACAAAGCAAAACAAATAAATAATCAACCCAAATAAATCAAAATAATGCTCTTGTATATCAGCAGCAGACAAAAGCCTCCATACAAGAGTTTAAATAAACAAACAAAACAACACTGAGCCTATAAAATATAGACAAAAATAATTACAGTTAGTGGTGTCAGTCCATCCAACACTCCACACTTAAACCATGAAACTGGCCATATGATGCTGAATGAAACCAATTCACGGCATAACAGGAGGAACGAGATCACCAGGAAGCTGCCGATTAACGTGAGCAAACCACGGTTCCACTTATTCTAGGTCCCGGGTGAAAAAGGCAGCCGCAGTTGTTGACATGAGCATATTATATCCGCAAACAAATCGTGACATTAAAAACGTAAGCAAAGCAGCAGGCGTTCGGCGCTGATGTCGCCCACTGGCCGCTACACCCCGGCTATAAAGCCTTCCCTGAAATACAAAAAATGTCTACTTATAAACGCATCTCACCGTAACATTTATCTATTAATTATCGTAGTCACATACCTTTGCTAAACAGCATCCAGTCACGGCCCCAGGCTCTGATCACCAATAACCGGGCACAACTTTAGCTGCTAACAGGGCTACTACAGCAACGGGGATTCTAAAATTAAAACATTCCCTATAAGCCCCAGTCATAAAGTTAAAAGAGTGGAAGCAAGGAACCAGAGCTTGTCCTACCTGTAACGCTAGGATAGAATAGATGACCAAGGCAGACCAAGACAGACATCAGACGGATAGGCCGGCAGGTAGACAGGACAACAGTCGCATGTCAATGACGTAGCTTGTCAAACGAAAGGTCCCGATTTATATAGGGACTCGACCATCGCGGTTGGCTCACTGTTCACTGCCCAACACCACTCACAGCACTGCAAATGAATTGCCATTTGGCCAGACAGCTGTAGCCTGCTACAATCTGCCCCCCCTTTCTAAATCGTTGACCCAACGATTAAAAGAAAACCCCATTACAACACTAAACGACGCTAGGTGGTGGATTCAGCATTTAGCGCCGAAAATACACACCGATTCCCAGGCCTGGAAGACCTCTGTAACCGGAACTCGTACATGTTATGGCAAATGATGGATATTAGAGTGTTTTCCAGCCGTGGACCGGGATGTTTTCCGTCTGGTCACCTCACCAGTATCCAAGCACCCCGAAGGAAGAACTGCCAAAGAGGTGGTTAAATCCTCCGTCAATTCAGGATGAGGTGACTGTGCTAAAGAACTAGGTTCTGGCAGGGATATACCTGGAGGTGAATACTGAAGGTGTAATTCTGGACTAGCTATGACGACCGGTCTGCTGATGTCTGGCAAGCCAAGCACGGCAGGTTCTTCATATCTCCAAGCCATCAGGTCAGAGTCGCAATAAGAATCATCATCAGTAGGCCGGGGCGAAAAAGAGGGATTAGCGGAAATAGGTTCACCTAGGCTGACTGGGACAGAGGAAGGGTTCTGTACCACAGCCTTCAGGAGAGAGCGGTGCACATGACGAGCCCTGTTAGGGTCGGCTACGGGTGCCACCGTATAAACCGACCCACCACCCTTAGGTGCCCTCAAGATTTGATGCACCACTGGGCTCCACAGGTCGCAAATCTTATGGCGTCCACGGATGTTAAAGTCACGCAAAAACACTTGCTGACCCTCCACCAGTGGAACATCTCGAACGTGTCGATCATAGTTCCTTTTCCGGCGTAGGGCCGCTATGTCCAACCGCTCTCTGGCCCCCTGAAATGCAACCTGTAGTCGGGCCTGGTGTTCCTGCACCCACTCATGAACCGTACCACCAACCGAATCCTGAACCCTACCCAAAAGAAAATCAACTGGTAATCTAGGCTCCTGCCCGAACAAGAGGAAGAATGGAGACTCTCCAGTGGACTGGTGGGGGGTAGTGTTATAGCAATAGAGTACCTGTGGTAAACAGGACGGCCAGTCCCTCTTCCTCGAAACAGGCAGGGTCCGCAACAAGTTGTGAAGGGTCCTATTAAATCTCTCGCATTGACCATTGCCAGACGGATGATATGGGGTTGTTCGAGTCTTTTTAATGCCGTAAAAACCACATAACTGCTGGATCAGGGCACTTTCAAAGCTGCGGCCCTGATCAGAATGAATCCGAGAAGGAACCCCGAACTTGGAAAACCATTCGGTCACCAATACACGAGCCACAGTGGGAGCACGCTGGTCATGGGTGGGAACTGCCAAAGTGTACTTACTGAAAACATCAGTCATCACTAAGACGTTTTCCACACCTGTCCTACCAGGCTCCAGGGTGGTGTAATCAATGGCCAGAATCTCATTCGGCTGCGAGGCCAACAAATGCCCCATGAAGCTGTGGGCCACAGGTTGAGAGTCCTTGGCAAGCTGGCATCGCTCACATGCCTGACACCACTGTGCCACTTCCGTGGACATACCCGGCCAAAAACACCGTTGGCGCAGCAACTCCAGTGTTCTCTCCACCCCCTGATGGCCGTGCTCCTGATGAACTTGAGTCAGCACATCCTGTTTTAATGAGACAGGCAGTAATAATTGAAGCACTGCCTCTTTTCCATCAGGGCGCAGTACTTGGCGATATAAGACCTCACCAGTTTCCAGTAGCCGATCCCACTGGCGAAGCCAAGCCAACACAGTTGGGCACACCTGCTTCCGTTCCTCGGAGTTAGGCCGCTGTTTACGTCGCCAAAACCACCAGAGTTCTCTAATAGCAGGGTCATCTTGTTGGAGGAGTGAAACCTCAGCTGGCCAACGGCAGGGCAAGGCAGTGATGGTCGCCTGCGCTGCCTCCACATCTCCCAGGGACAATACCTGCTGGAGTGGTTTAGGCAAAGGTGTACCAGAAAGCATCGCTTGCATTTCCAAAGGGCCTGTGGGATGTTGGCGAGACAAAGCGTCTGCATTCCTATTATTCCTACCGGAACGGTATTTTAACTCGAAGTCAAAAGCAGCAAGCTGGGCTGCCCAACGCTGTTCGGTGGCACCCAGCTTTGCCGATGTTAGATGACTAAGTGGGTTATTGTCAGTAAAGACAATACATTTGTGACCCAACAAATATTCACGAAATTTCTCTGTCATGGCCCACTTAAGGGCCAGAAACTCCAGTTTCATGGAGCTGTAATTTTGCATATTACGCTCTGTAGGCTTCAACCCCCGACTGGCATATGCTATTGGCCGCACCTTGCCTTGTTGCTCTTGGGAGAGCACCGCTCCCAGACCACCATAACTTGCGTCAACCTCCAAAATAAATGGAAGGGAAAAGTCAGCGTACGCCAGCACTGGTGTTGTGGTCAGCTTACGTTTTAGAGCTTCAAAGCTATCCCTACACTCGTCGCTCCACCTACCAATATTTTCCCGCTCAGACTTCCGTTTTGACTTGATGTTCCCTTGAGCAGCCACCAAACGATGTAACGGGGCGGCCAACTTTGCGAACCCTTGCACAAAACGGCGATAATAGCTCGCAAACCCCAAAAAAGAACGGAGCTCTGAGATGGTAGTGGGGGCCTGCCAACCCGCGACCACCTCAATCTTTCCTGGGTCAGTGGCTACACCCTGGTCAGAAATCACATGGCCCAAATATTGAACCCGTTGCTGGAAAAAGGCACATTTGGAGAGCTTCGCCTTCAGCCCCTCTCGCTGCAGCCGCCCCAGCACCACTTCCAGCCTCTCCAGATGCTGTTTTACTGTAGAGGAGAAGATCACAATATCGTCCAGATATAAAAGCAACGATTGACATTGTTGATCTCCAAATAAACGCTGCATTAGCCTCTGAAAGGTGCTGGGGGCATTGCAGAGCCCGAAGGGCATCCGGTTCCACTCAAACAGCCCAAAGGGCGTACAAAAAGCCGTCTTAGGCTTATCCACTTCTGCCACTGGGACCTGGTTGTACCCACTGGCCAGGTCCAAAGTGGAGAACCAACGAGCACCGGTCAATGCATCGAGCGATTCCTCAATACGAGGAAGAGGGAACGCGTCCTTCCTAGTGTTGTTATTTAGCTGGCGGTAGTCTACGCACATGCGCAGGCTACCATCCTTCTTTTTAACTAGGACAATCGGGGACGCATAAGGACTACAACTCTCTCGTATGATGTTTGCCTCAAGCAGTTGATTAATGTGTTCTTTCACTACCTCGTACTCTGAAGGAGGTATCCGACGATAGCGTTGACGGATCGGAGTATCCTCCACAAGAGGGATATCATGAGCAAGCAAATTGGTGCAGCCCAAATCCATGTCATAGGCCGAAAAGACATCCTTATATCTGTACAACAACTCCCTCACTGGTCCTTGATCATCAGTGGGCAGTGAGGACAAATCTAAGACCTCTATCCGGTCCGGCACAGAGGGGCTAACAAGCTGGGATGACACCGTAGCAGTAACGGGGGGTATTTCAGTGACCCCTGCTGGCAGGCTAACAATGCGAGCATGATCAATCGTGCCTACAATAGTACGTGGAAAAAGCAAGACGTCAGTAGAATTTACATTGACTATGGGTATGTAGGCTGTACCCCGATTAACCTGAACTAGAGCAGGAGAGGCCAACAAGCCAACAGGTAGGCCAGAGGCCAAAGGCTCAAAGAGCACCATGGACCCTGAAAACTGTTCGGAACAGGTGGCTGCCACCAACTTTATTACTCCACCTGGAATACGACAAGCCTTCCTACCTCTGACCCTAACCATGCCAGGGGCAGAACTAGGTACCTGGATGCTGCAACTATAGCATTGTTGTAGCGCCTGCAACACGGGTGATGGAGCCTCCAGCACTAAGGGTAAGTCAAGGAAAGCTGTGCCATGCGCCCCAAACAGCTCCTGATAACATTTGCGGATCACATTCATCCCTAACACACCAGGGACCGGATGGGGCTGGCTGTTTGGAGGATCACGAACTACCAATACTCCACAATTGGGCATTGATTTCCCACAAAGTTCGACATCTAACTCCAAATAGCCAAGATAAGGGATGGCCAGTCCATTGGCAGCCCTAAGCTGCAACCAATGACAAGAGTGGAGCCGCTCTTGACCCCATGGTTCATAGTTCTGACGAAAGAAACTTTCAGTGACAGTTGACACCATAGACCCAGTGTCAAGCAGGCAAGGTACCTTAACTCCCCCAAATAGCACATCAAGATGAGGGCAAGACGACATCAATTTTGAGGCACCCTTCGACTCTTGTAACCCAAACCCTGAGCCAATAGTAGCCCCACCCAAACTGTGGCTCTGCAGTTCGGTGGGCACTAGTTTTCCGACATCGGATTGGCACGAGATTGGTTACTAAAGTCCCGCGGGGCCTGAGCAGGGAGTGGAAAGCGAGCAGGGACACGAACCCCCTCACACTCCCAAGCCAAGTGGCCAGGCTGCTGGCAACGCCTGCATGTCTTAACGGCATCACGGGGGAAGCGATTGCGTTGGGGAGGATTTTGTAAGAGGGACAGACTCTGGGTAAGCTTCTGTAATTGATCTTGTTGATTTTTCAGCTGCTCTTGTTGACACTTCAACAAATCCCTGATCTCACTCAGTTCAGAAGCAGCCGGCACCAGAGCCACCGGCTGGGAACTGCCTTGAACCCGATACTGAATCCCCAATGCTGATGGAACAGAGTAGCTACGACCTCTCATACCTCCCGGTAAGCCCTCCCGCTCCCATCTAATAGCCTCACTCCTTACTTCTAAAATAGTAGCGGTCGGCTGCCGGCGTACCATCTGCTTGAGTTCACGACGCAGAGCCCCATCAAGGACATGCTCCACAAACTGATCCCTTAGCAGTGCCTCCGCGTTGGACATACTCTCAGGCGCACTCTCCTTAACTTTCGCCATAAGGCTCAGCAAGGCAAGGGAGAACTCCTGCAGGGATTCCCCTTCCTGTTGCCTTCTTAAGAAAAAGGATTCCTGCAGGGCTACATATGAAGCAGTGCAGCCATACACCTCACGCAACACAGCAAATATCCTATCTGGGTCTGCTCGATCTGCACTAGGACGGTATTTTAATTCATCCCGAGCCTCCCCCTCTAGATGATCATAAAGAAAGAATGCCTGATCAGCACGAGTCAAATGTCGTGCTCTCATGCAAGCTTCCGCTTCCTCAATCCACTCCCCCAACTTAGGGCTTGCCCTACCACTAAACAGAGGGCATTTTCTATCACGTGGGACAAAAACTAACCTTTCTGGTACCGGGATAGGAGCAGGAATAAGGACAGGGCCCGGAGCAGGGGCAGGGCCTGGGGTCTGACGTAGACGCTCATTATCAGCTTTCAGGTGAGCTATCAAGTCCCTCAACTCCTGTAACTCATTCCCTTCAACCACCCCCTGTTGCATATTTTTAGTAATACACAGTCCAATTGGCAGGAAGAAAAACAAAACGCACTCCCCGCCTTACCTGCCTCTTTAGTGATTGACCGAAGAACAGCTGCTGCTTTGCTTAAAATGAGAAAGAAGACAAAAAAAAAAACTGGAACACGTCTCTGGCTTTACCAAGCGATCCTGCCGACTATACGCCAAATGTGGCAGGTGGAATATATATATATGGCTGGGCTTAGACCCAGACAAATAGCAGACTACGCCACGATGGGACTTACACCCAAAGACTTAATGGTTTTTCGCTAACAAGGCACTCAGGTTCGTGAAGGGATCAGCCAGAGACAGTGGTCAAATACAAAAATATAATTTTATTATTATTAATTTCTCTTCTTTTACTTTTTATAAAAATGTACAACCAATGGAGCCATACACACCAGAGTCACTCCAAAAATTCAAGATTTCACAACAAACATATAGTACGAATTTCACAGCAAATAGAATGTAATTGACACCAAATCAAATAAACACACAATATACTCTAGTCCCAATGTACACACACACACACACACACACACACACACACACACACACACACACACACACACACACACGGTGAAGCTAGGGCTGAAACTTACCAGTGGGAGGCTAGTGGCCCAAGCAATGAACATCCATAACACAACACCCCACTCACACGTGATAGATTTCACACACGCACCACAAGGGAAATGATCACATTTGGTGAACGCACCGCCACTGCACACACCAAGGGACCCACCACCACAAGGGGCACTGCTCCCACTGGCGGTCTTCAGCACCTAGACAAAAGACAAACACGTGAAAATCAACCAAAACTACACACAACAATTGCAAAACACTGTTAAACCCAAGATGGTACTAGAGTTAAAGATATGGGTAGCAATTAAATCACAAATCGAAATACAAATTAAACAAACAAAATATCATAGCCCATCCAGCACAATGGGGCAAAAATGCCCTCTGGCTTAACGATCTTTGGTCGGGGTAGACAAAGCAAAACAAATAAATAATCAACCCAAATAAATCAAAATAATGCTCTTGTATATCAGCAGCAGACAAAAGCCTCCATACAAGAGTTTAAATAAACAAACAAAACAACACTGAGCCTATAAAATATAGACAAAAATAATTACAGTTAGTGGTGTCAGTCCATCCAACACTCCACACTTAAACCATGAAACTGGCCATATGATGCTGAATGAAACCAATTCACGGCATAACAGGAGGAACGAGATCACCAGGAAGCTGCCGATTAACGTGAGCAAACCACGGTTCCACTTATTCTAGGTCCCGGGTGAAAAAGGCAGCCGCAGTTGTTGACATGAGCATATTATATCCGCAAACAAATCGTGACATTAAAAACGTAAGCAAAGCAGCAGGCGTTCGGCGCTGATGTCGCCCACTGGCCGCTACACCCCGGCTATAAAGCCTTCCCTGAAATACAAAAAATGTCTACTTATAAACGCATCTCACCGTAACATTTATCTATTAATTATCGTAGTCACATACCTTTGCTAAACAGCATCCAGTCACGGCCCCAGGCTCTGATCACCAATAACCGGGCACAACTTTAGCTGCTAACAGGGCTACTACAGCAACGGGGATTCTAAAATTAAAACATTCCCTATAAGCCCCAGTCATAAAGTTAAAAGAGTGGAAGCAAGGAACCAGAGCTTGTCCTACCTGTAACGCTAGGATAGAATAGATGACCAAGGCAGACCAAGACAGACATCAGACGGATAGGCCGGCAGGTAGACAGGACAACAGTCGCATGTCAATGACGTAGCTTGTCAAACGAAAGGTCCCGATTTATATAGGGACTCGACCATCGCGGTTGGCTCACTGTTCACTGCCCAACACCACTCACAGCACTGCAAATGAATTGCCATTTGGCCAGACAGCTGTAGCCTGCTACAATCTGCCCCCCCTTTCTAAATCGTTGACCCAACGATTAAAAGAAAACCCCATTACAACACTAAACGACGCTAGGTGGTGGATTCAGCATTTAGCGCCGAAAATACACACCGATTCCCAGGCCTGGAAGACCTCTGTAACCGGAACTCGTACATGTTATGGCAAATGATGGATATTAGAGTGTTTTCCAGCCGTGGACCGGGATGTTTTCCGTCTGGTCACCTCACCAGTATCCAAGCACCCCGAAGGAAGAACTGCCAAAGAGGTGGTTAAATCCTCCGTCAATTCAGGATGAGGTGACTGTGCTAAAGAACTAGGTTCTGGCAGGGATATACCTGGAGGTGAATACTGAAGGTGTAATTCTGGACTAGCTATGACGACCGGTCTGCTGATGTCTGGCAAGCCAAGCACGGCAGGTTCTTCATATCTCCAAGCCATCAGGTCAGAGTCGCAATAAGAATCATCATCAGTAGGCCGGGGCGAAAAAGAGGGATTAGCGGAAATAGGTTCACCTAGGCTGACTGGGACAGAGGAAGGGTTCTGTACCACAGCCTTCAGGAGAGAGCGGTGCACATGACGAGCCCTGTTAGGGTCGGCTACGGGTGCCACCGTATAAACCGACCCACCACCCTTAGGTGCCCTCAAGATTTGATGCACCACTGGGCTCCACAGGTCGCAAATCTTATGGCGTCCACGGATGTTAAAGTCACGCAAAAACACTTGCTGACCCTCCACCAGTGGAACATCTCGAACGTGTCGATCATAGTTCCTTTTCCGGCGTAGGGCCGCTATGTCCAACCGCTCTCTGGCCCCCTGAAATGCAACCTGTAGTCGGGCCTGGTGTTCCTGCACCCACTCATGAACCGTACCACCAACCGAATCCTGAACCCTACCCAAAAGAAAATCAACTGGTAATCTAGGCTCCTGCCCGAACAAGAGGAAGAATGGAGACTCTCCAGTGGACTGGTGGGGGGTAGTGTTATAGCAATAGAGTACCTGTGGTAAACAGGACGGCCAGTCCCTCTTCCTCGAAACAGGCAGGGTCCGCAACAAGTTGTGAAGGGTCCTATTAAATCTCTCGCATTGACCATTGCCAGACGGATGATATGGGGTTGTTCGAGTCTTTTTAATGCCGTAAAAACCACATAACTGCTGGATCAGGGCACTTTCAAAGCTGCGGCCCTGATCAGAATGAATCCGAGAAGGAACCCCGAACTTGGAAAACCATTCGGTCACCAATACACGAGCCACAGTGGGAGCACGCTGGTCATGGGTGGGAACTGCCAAAGTGTACTTACTGAAAACATCAGTCATCACTAAGACGTTTTCCACACCTGTCCTACCAGGCTCCAGGGTGGTGTAATCAATGGCCAGAATCTCATTCGGCTGCGAGGCCAACAAATGCCCCATGAAGCTGTGGGCCACAGGTTGAGAGTCCTTGGCAAGCTGGCATCGCTCACATGCCTGACACCACTGTGCCACTTCCGTGGACATACCCGGCCAAAAACACCGTTGGCGCAGCAACTCCAGTGTTCTCTCCACCCCCTGATGGCCGTGCTCCTGATGAACTTGAGTCAGCACATCCTGTTTTAATGAGACAGGCAGTAATAATTGAAGCACTGCCTCTTTTCCATCAGGGCGCAGTACTTGGCGATATAAGACCTCACCAGTTTCCAGTAGCCGATCCCACTGGCGAAGCCAAGCCAACACAGTTGGGCACACCTGCTTCCGTTCCTCGGAGTTAGGCCGCTGTTTACGTCGCCAAAACCACCAGAGTTCTCTAATAGCAGGGTCATCTTGTTGGAGGAGTGAAACCTCAGCTGGCCAACGGCAGGGCAAGGCAGTGATGGTCGCCTGCGCTGCCTCCACATCTCCCAGGGACAATACCTGCTGGAGTGGTTTAGGCAAAGGTGTACCAGAAAGCATCGCTTGCATTTCCAAAGGGCCTGTGGGATGTTGGCGAGACAAAGCGTCTGCATTCCTATTATTCCTACCGGAACGGTATTTTAACTCGAAGTCAAAAGCAGCAAGCTGGGCTGCCCAACGCTGTTCGGTGGCACCCAGCTTTGCCGATGTTAGATGACTAAGTGGGTTATTGTCAGTAAAGACAATACATTTGTGACCCAACAAATATTCACGAAATTTCTCTGTCATGGCCCACTTAAGGGCCAGAAACTCCAGTTTCATGGAGCTGTAATTTTGCATATTACGCTCTGTAGGCTTCAACCCCCGACTGGCATATGCTATTGGCCGCACCTTGCCTTGTTGCTCTTGGGAGAGCACCGCTCCCAGACCACCATAACTTGCGTCAACCTCCAAAATAAATGGAAGGGAAAAGTCAGCGTACGCCAGCACTGGTGTTGTGGTCAGCTTACGTTTTAGAGCTTCAAAGCTATCCCTACACTCGTCGCTCCACCTACCAATATTTTCCCGCTCAGACTTCCGTTTTGACTTGATGTTCCCTTGAGCAGCCACCAAACGATGTAACGGGGCGGCCAACTTTGCGAACCCTTGCACAAAACGGCGATAATAGCTCGCAAACCCCAAAAAAGAACGGAGCTCTGAGATGGTAGTGGGGGCCTGCCAACCCGCGACCACCTCAATCTTTCCTGGGTCAGTGGCTACACCCTGGTCAGAAATCACATGGCCCAAATATTGAACCCGTTGCTGGAAAAAGGCACATTTGGAGAGCTTCGCCTTCAGCCCCTCTCGCTGCAGCCGCCCCAGCACCACTTCCAGCCTCTCCAGATGCTGTTTTACTGTAGAGGAGAAGATCACAATATCGTCCAGATATAAAAGCAACGATTGACATTGTTGATCTCCAAATAAACGCTGCATTAGCCTCTGAAAGGTGCTGGGGGCATTGCAGAGCCCGAAGGGCATCCGGTTCCACTCAAACAGCCCAAAGGGCGTACAAAAAGCCGTCTTAGGCTTATCCACTTCTGCCACTGGGACCTGGTTGTACCCACTGGCCAGGTCCAAAGTGGAGAACCAACGAGCACCGGTCAATGCATCGAGCGATTCCTCAATACGAGGAAGAGGGAACGCGTCCTTCCTAGTGTTGTTATTTAGCTGGCGGTAGTCTACGCACATGCGCAGGCTACCATCCTTCTTTTTAACTAGGACAATCGGGGACGCATAAGGACTACAACTCTCTCGTATGATGTTTGCCTCAAGCAGTTGATTAATGTGTTCTTTCACTACCTCGTACTCTGAAGGAGGTATCCGACGATAGCGTTGACGGATCGGAGTATCCTCCACAAGAGGGATATCATGAGCAAGCAAATTGGTGCAGCCCAAATCCATGTCATAGGCCGAAAAGACATCCTTATATCTGTACAACAACTCCCTCACTGGTCCTTGATCATCAGTGGGCAGTGAGGACAAATCTAAGACCTCTATCCGGTCCGGCACAGAGGGGCTAACAAGCTGGGATGACACCGTAGCAGTAACGGGGGGTATTTCAGTGACCCCTGCTGGCAGGCTAACAATGCGAGCATGATCAATCGTGCCTACAATAGTACGTGGAAAAAGCAAGACGTCAGTAGAATTTACATTGACTATGGGTATGTAGGCTGTACCCCGATTAACCTGAACTAGAGCAGGAGAGGCCAACAAGCCAACAGGTAGGCCAGAGGCCAAAGGCTCAAAGAGCACCATGGACCCTGAAAACTGTTCGGAACAGGTGGCTGCCACCAACTTTATTACTCCACCTGGAATACGACAAGCCTTCCTACCTCTGACCCTAACCATGCCAGGGGCAGAACTAGGTACCTGGATGCTGCAACTATAGCATTGTTGTAGCGCCTGCAACACGGGTGATGGAGCCTCCAGCACTAAGGGTAAGTCAAGGAAAGCTGTGCCATGCGCCCCAAACAGCTCCTGATAACATTTGCGGATCACATTCATCCCTAACACACCAGGGACCGGATGGGGCTGGCTGTTTGGAGGATCACGAACTACCAATACTCCACAATTGGGCATTGATTTCCCACAAAGTTCGACATCTAACTCCAAATAGCCAAGATAAGGGATGGCCAGTCCATTGGCAGCCCTAAGCTGCAACCAATGACAAGAGTGGAGCCGCTCTTGACCCCATGGTTCATAGTTCTGACGAAAGAAACTTTCAGTGACAGTTGACACCATAGACCCAGTGTCAAGCAGGCAAGGTACCTTAACTCCCCCAAATAGCACATCAAGATGAGGGCAAGACGACATCAATTTTGAGGCACCCTTCGACTCTTGTAACCCAAACCCTGAGCCAATAGTAGCCCCACCCAAACTGTGGCTCTGCAGTTCGGTGGGCACTAGTTTTCCGACATCGGATTGGCACGAGATTGGTTACTAAAGTCCCGCGGGGCCTGAGCAGGGAGTGGAAAGCGAGCAGGGACACGAACCCCCTCACACTCCCAAGCCAAGTGGCCAGGCTGCTGGCAACGCCTGCATGTCTTAACGGCATCACGGGGGAAGCGATTGCGTTGGGGAGGATTTTGTAAGAGGGACAGACTCTGGGTAAGCTTCTGTAATTGATCTTGTTGATTTTTCAGCTGCTCTTGTTGACACTTCAACAAATCCCTGATCTCACTCAGTTCAGAAGCAGCCGGCACCAGAGCCACCGGCTGGGAACTGCCTTGAACCCGATACTGAATCCCCAATGCTGATGGAACAGAGTAGCTACGACCTCTCATACCTCCCGGTAAGCCCTCCCGCTCCCATCTAATAGCCTCACTCCTTACTTCTAAAATAGTAGCGGTCGGCTGCCGGCGTACCATCTGCTTGAGTTCACGACGCAGAGCCCCATCAAGGACATGCTCCACAAACTGATCCCTTAGCAGTGCCTCCGCGTTGGACATACTCTCAGGCGCACTCTCCTTAACTTTCGCCATAAGGCTCAGCAAGGCAAGGGAGAACTCCTGCAGGGATTCCCCTTCCTGTTGCCTTCTTAAGAAAAAGGATTCCTGCAGGGCTACATATGAAGCAGTGCAGCCATACACCTCACGCAACACAGCAAATATCCTATCTGGGTCTGCTCGATCTGCACTAGGACGGTATTTTAATTCATCCCGAGCCTCCCCCTCTAGATGATCATAAAGAAAGAATGCCTGATCAGCACGAGTCAAATGTCGTGCTCTCATGCAAGCTTCCGCTTCCTCAATCCACTCCCCCAACTTAGGGCTTGCCCTACCACTAAACAGAGGGCATTTTCTATCACGTGGGACAAAAACTAACCTTTCTGGTACCGGGATAGGAGCAGGAATAAGGACAGGGCCCGGAGCAGGGGCAGGGCCTGGGGTCTGACGTAGACGCTCATTATCAGCTTTCAGGTGAGCTATCAAGTCCCTCAACTCCTGTAACTCATTCCCTTCAACCACCCCCTGTTGCATATTTTTAGTAATACACAGTCCAATTGGCAGGAAGAAAAACAAAACGCACTCCCCGCCTTACCTGCCTCTTTAGTGATTGACCGAAGAACAGCTGCTGCTTTGCTTAAAATGAGAAAGAAGACAAAAAAAAAAACTGGAACACGTCTCTGGCTTTACCAAGCGATCCTGCCGACTATACGCCAAATGTGGCAGGTGGAATATATATATATGGCTGGGCTTAGACCCAGACAAATAGCAGACTACGCCACGATGGGACTTACACCCAAAGACTTAATGGTTTTTCGCTAACAAGGCACTCAGGTTCGTGAAGGGATCAGCCAGAGACAGTGGTCAAATACAAAAATATAATTTTATTATTATTAATTTCTCTTCTTTTACTTTTTATAAAAATGTACAACCAATGGAGCCATACACACCAGAGTCACTCCAAAAATTCAAGATTTCACAACAAACATATAGTACGAATTTCACAGCAAATAGAATGTAATTGACACCAAATCAAATAAACACACAATATACTCTAGTCCCAATGTACACACACACACACATACACACACACACACACACACACACACACACACACACACACACACACGGTGAAGCTAGGGCTGAAACTTACCAGTGGGAGGCTAGTGGCCCAAGCAATGAACATCCATAACACAACACCCCACTCACACGTGATAGATTTCACACACGCACCACAAGGGAAATGATCACATTTGGTGAACGCACCGCCACTGCACACACCAAGGGACCCACCACCACAAGGGGCACTGCTCCCACTGGCGGTCTTCAGCACCTAGACAAAAGACAAACACGTGAAAATCAACCAAAACTACACACAACAATTGCAAAACACTGTTAAACCCAATATGGTACTAGAGTTAAAGATATGGGTAGCAATTAAATCACAAATCGAAATACAAATTAAACAAACAAAATATCATAGCCCATCCAGCACAATGGGGCAAAAATGCCCTCTGGCTTAACGATCTTTGGTCGGGGTAGACAAAGCAAAACAAATAAATAATCAACCCAAATAAATCAAAATAATGCTCTTGTATATCAGCAGCAGACAAAAGCCTCCATACAAGAGTTTAAATAAACAAACAAAACAACACTGAGCCTATAAAATATAGACAAAAATAATTACAGTTAGTGGTGTCAGTCCATCCAACACTCCACACTTAAACCATGAAACTGGCCATATGATGCTGAATGAAACCAATTCACGGCATAACAGGAGGAACGAGATCACCAGGAAGCTGCCGATTAACGTGAGCAAACCACGGTTCCACTTATTCTAGGTCCCGGGTGAAAAAGGCAGCCGCAGTTGTTGACATGAGCATATTATATCCGCAAACAAATCGTGACATTAAAAACGTAAGCAAAGCAGCAGGCGTTCGGCGCTGATGTCGCCCACTGGCCGCTACACCCCGGCTATAAAGCCTTCCCTGAAATACAAAAAATGTCTACTTATAAACGCATCTCACCGTAACATTTATCTATTAATTATCGTAGTCACATACCTTTGCTAAACAGCATCCAGTCACGGCCCCAGGCTCTGATCACCAATAACCGGGCACAACTTTAGCTGCTAACAGGGCTACTACAGCAACGGGGATTCTAAAATTAAAACATTCCCTATAAGCCCCAGTCATAAAGTTAAAAGAGTGGAAGCAAGGAACCAGAGCTTGTCCTACCTGTAACGCTAGGATAGAATAGATGACCAAGGCAGACCAAGACAGACATCAGACGGATAGGCCGGCAGGTAGACAGGACAACAGTCGCATGTCAATGACGTAGCTTGTCAAACGAAAGGTCCCGATTTATATAGGGACTCGACCATCGCGGTTGGCTCACTGTTCACTGCCCAACACCACTCACAGCACTGCAAATGAATTGCCATTTGGCCAGACAGCTGTAGCCTGCTACACCAAGTTCTTAATATTAATCGATACTCAGTTATTATAATAATAAGGCAATATGGCTGTTATCAGTAAAATAAAATTAACAAAAGTCATTAAGTCATTAAAAGTCAAAATCTTAATACAGAGGAGAATGCTTTTACACTGCAATTACAATTGCATAAAAGTCGTTATGATATTAATGTTAAAAATAAAACATTTGAATATAGAAATATGAAATGATGGAATCAATTAAATTGTACGTTTAAATATGAAACTATAACAGCCAGTAGGTGGCGGTAAGTCACTGTCTTAAACAAGTGAGTCATATCATACAGTTAGGGTGATATTACATGACTTAAAATGTGATATTGTCCGCACACCTCTTGCGTTCCGTTTGGTCACACCACAAGGTGTCACTGTGGCCTCAAAGCTTCAGCACTGCCACTCTGAGCTCGATTGCTGATGTCTGAGGTAAAACACACCCCCTCATTAGCATACGGACAAAAAATGTAGAAATAAATAAATGTAGAAATAAATAAATGTGGAAATAAATAAATGTAGAAATAAATAAATGTAGAAATAAAAAAATTTGTGAAAAAATACAATTATACATAAATAAGGAAATACAAGTATATATACTCATTTGTTTCTACTTTTTTACACTTCTTTGTATATTTATTTATGTATTTATTTATGTATTTTTGCTTTTTTACATTTCTTCATATATTTATTTATTTATTTATTTATTTATAATCAAGTCAGCTTTGGCATTCCATAGACTCTTTCTTGCCATAACAAATATGCTTTATAAACTCACTGTTACAGCAGTCAGAGAGAGATGAATGGCAAGAAGTCCCGGGACAAGAGACCAACTAAAGCAAATACTGATCTCCATTATGGTGTCAACAAACTTTATTATTAACTAAATCTCTGTTAATTCTCAACAATAACTTTTGTACATGTATGAAATAAATAATCGTAAACTGGTTTGTAAACTGGTTTCACACTCAGTGTTGCTGGAAGTCAGTTGTAGTTCTTGTGTTTCTCTTTTTTCTGTTCTTGTTTCTCTGTCCTTCAGTGATTCTGCTTATCAGGTGTTCATCAGTGTCTCAATTCACTCACTTAACTCAATTCACTCTGTTAGTGAACTAATGTAGGGAATAGTGAATGAGGGTATAGGGTGTGTTTTGGGAAAACAGCCTCTGAGTGTCGACTTTGAGCACTGTTAATTCACAGTATATTCCTGTAGGCTATTTTTGTTTTCTACTGTATATTACTGTTTGAATGGAAAATAGTATGATATTGTCAGAATTTTGCCTTTTTTTTGGCCACCGACAGGGGGTGAGTGTTGTGAGGTTTTGTGCTTGTGCACAGCTGCACGCGAAGTCGGAGTCACGAGCGCAAAACCTCACAACACCCACCCCCTGTCGGTGATTGGTTGGAACACTATTTATTTTGGTTTTGAGTAGTTGGTGAAACCAATTGTTTTTGTGTGCAGATCTCAGAGCCTAGGCTGCCTACAGAGACGTGTTTTTTTGACGGCCTGCTTATGGGGCGGGCAGCTAGCGGATCGTTAGGAAAGATTAGATGAATGTGATTATTTATGTTTGGGCCTTTTTTGGGCCTGAAATCGCTGATACAACCTTTAAAATCCCAACAGAACATTAAACACTAAGAGTTTTTCTAAGAGTTTTTACTTTTACCTGTTTACACTTCAGTCTGCACTGAATCCAAAAGCACATTTCTGGCATCCTCTGCTATGTCATTCAGAGCTCTGTACAGCATTACTGAGACTGTGCAAAAGGACATTCCTCCGGCTATCACTGAGCCAATAATGGGTATGAGACTCACAGCATACTCAGCTGATTCTTCAGCCACAACCAGAACTGCAGCGCCCAGCAAGGTTAATACCGAAGCTGGGTTTATTCCACCATGCAGTGGCGAATTTATCAAACTCTTGTAATGCTCTATACTCTTCCCAGATCTTTTAGAGAGTTTCTGCAAGGATTTATCATCGAGACCAAAAACTTTGAAATACCTTTCTATCTCTTTTGTTATAATGGCTAAATCCACAGCAAATGAAAGACCAGGAACAGGAACCGCAGCCACACTAGCAGACAGAAAGGCTACCATTGCAATATTTTTCATTTGAGCTTTCTTCTTTTTCTTATTAATCTCCAGAGTGATATTTGGCAAAGCTGATAGCAGCACATCCCTCTTATGCTGTGGAAGATCTGTCTCTATCTTCTCCTGTAGCAGATTGAAATCATACTTTTCCAACTCCCAGGAAGATATCAGGAAAACAACAGGATCCTTCACATCGATCTTTCTCAGCCCTGTAAAGTATAGCAAAAAATAAAAATATCATCAATAGAAGACTATTATTTATGAACAATATTTATTATTTATAGTATAATCATAGATTTTTATTTGAGAAAAAATAGAAGACAGATCAACAGAACAGTGATTGTAGTTTTAGACGTTTACTGTATACACTGTAATGCCATGTACTGCATTGACCAACCATTTTCACAGTCCTCTCTGATGGAACAAAGTGTATTTTTCTCATCAAAGTTGGCCTTCCTCTTCTCAGCTGTAATGTTAGAGTCAATCTTAGAACGAACAAAATAAAACTTTTTCCCCATTCCTATGATCTCTTTGGCCAGCTGAGCGTGGCATTCCCTAAATCGATCTGAAGCAATGATAATGAATACATCATAGCGTTGAATGTTAACCAGTTTAAGGTACTCATGGGCTTTGAAGTTTGGTGTTCCAATGCCAGGAAGATCCCAGACTTTCACATTGTTGTATTTTGGGTGAAGATAAACCTCAGGTTCCATAGTGGTCTCCACTACACCAGTTTTGGCAGAGCCCTCTTCTTCATCTCCTAAACCCCTTAAAGCATTGACAAATGAGGACTTTCCAGAACCAGACTCCCCTGTAACACCAATGGTAAGTTCTTCAAGATCTTGCTTTTCAAGGTAATTTTTAATCGTTTTTATAGCTGATGGGAGATCCTGAGTATCTATGGATTCTTTAATATCTTCCAGGTGCTTTACAAGTGCATTGTCTGTTGTCCAAAATGAAGCCATCTAAAAAAAAAATTAAAAAAGTTTTTTTTAAATCAACAGTATTATAAAAAAGACTTGGCAACTGTTGTAAAAAATATATAAAAAAACGAACATACTCAAAATTAAATACATTTATAAAAGTACACGGTACAAAATAAAATAGTAAAAAACAAAAACAAACAAACAGTCAATTACTCTCAGGTACAGCTACCAAACAAAAACGTAAAATTAAAGTAAAATATCCTAATTTAAATAAATCCTCTGATAAATTAAGAGCATAAAACTTTAACAGAAAATTTACTTAAATGTTTTACAGAATTATTATGAATTATTACGATGAAACAACTTCACTGCAAAAATTAAACCCGGTCAAATGACTGTCAGCAATGGCTGCCATACAGAAACCGTAAAAGGAATGTAAAATATCCTAATTTAAATAAAGTGCAAAAGACTTTACTGAAACCTTCATTAAACTTTTTAACAAAATCACACATTTATTAGCAAACACATTCACTGTAAAAACTGAATCTCTTGCAGGTAATTACATGCATAAATTATTGTAACTACGTCACTGCATCAGCAACTACACAGTTAACGCTTGTTAAATAGAGCAACATTCAGCATAACATCAGTGTTTCTCTGCTCATCCTGGACTGAAGCACAGGCTCTACTCTTTACTGGTGACACAAAAAAAAGACCATACAGAAAACCTTTAAATCCCAACAGAACATTAAGACGGGTGCACACTGTGCGATTTTGGCCGCGATTTGGCCGTCTGAGACACATTTTGTGATTCCTAAAAGAATCCTCTGATCCTAGACTAAAATCTGAAGTCTTTGATCATTAGTTTGACATGTTCACCGAAAGACAGTTAGTGACCGTTGTGATAAAATTTTACCTCTGACGAAATTCTGGCAGTGTCAGAATATTTGACTCACAGTCCTGCAGTGTGACTTCTCCTACGACGGCCGTCAAATTGTCTTCGTTTTTCAAGAAAAGCCATGAAATAAATAAACGTTAGAGATTTCTTTGTAGCCACAATTTCAATCCCGGGTGTAATGCAGCTCACATCACTGAACGTGTCATTGGTTGATGATGTAAAACTCTGGACAAGTTTTCTTGCATGAAACCGTTTTTAAAGCGTCCTGACTGTCGTACAGTCTGACATTAATAACAACTGAGATTTTACAGTGTGATATGGCCTACAGTGATAATCTTGTTCGTACAGTCTGACAAGCAACAATCGTAAAGGACTATTATAAATCGCACAGTGTGCACCCTTAAACACTAACAGATCTCTCAAGATCTCAGCATTTTCACTTATTACACTGTAAAACCCAACAAGTTAAGCTTACTCATTTCATTGTTTAATGTTCAAGTTTATAAAAACAATAGTTATTAGTACTCTGAACTTATTTTAATCAAGTCCACTAAAACAATAATATTTCTTAATACACAATTAAACTTTACACTGCATTTAAATACTTTATATAGCTGAAACTTCACTTTATTGAGTAAAAACAGTGAAATGACAAACTTTAAATGATGTCAGAGCACTTGCAGTTACTGTTAGCTCACAATGTCACACACAAAGTCAAATTCAATAAGTTAAGCTAACGTATTACATTTGAGGACACCGATTGCCTTAATTCACTGTAAAACCCAACAAGTTAAGCTAACTCATTTCATTTGAGGAAACCGATTGCCTCAATTCAATTAACTTATTTCAGTTGAGTTTTCTAAAAGTAGATATACATTGCAGTCAAGAAATTAAGTGATTAATTAAGTGATTATTGAGCATTAGTGATTAACACCTGCTGTTAACGAGCAGAATCAATGAAGGAAAGAAAAACAAAAGAACTACGACTTCCAACCACAGCCTTAGATGAAATCAACTCGAGAGATTCAAGTCAAAAGACGTTTAAATCTCTAAACCACTACACAAACAGCATTACCAGCTTCACTTATTACCAAACAGTTTGACTTTTGTCATGCGTCTACATAAGTTGTTATTGAGAATGAACAGAGGGTTAGATGCTAATGATTTATTAAGTTTCATTTAAAGACACCATGATAGTGATCAGTGTTTGCTTTAGTTGGGCTCTTGACCCTTGACTTTATAACACCAGTTCTCTTACGAGAGGTTCTCTCGTATTGCGTAAGTTAGCTTACGCTACGGGTAAAGTCATCTTTTCTCGAGATATGAAGCCAAAAATTATCCTTAATTTGTATATATTGTCAACGCAGTGCAGCAGCTAGCAGACCTAGAGCAGGCTATCTAGCGCGCTCATTGGCTGCCCCGCGGCAACTGCATAAGCCTACCAGTGAGCCTGGCGTGACGTCACGCCCAATGAGGGTGCGCGCGCCATCACGCGTCACAGCCCGCCAGAATGGGGGGGTGGCTAGCGTATAAAGGGAAGGCTCGGAGGCTGATTCTCTGATTTTCGTCTCTTCAGCGAAGCTCTCCGCATCGCTGCACTCTGAGAGAAGCCGCCGCCGTCGAAACAAGCGCCTGCAAGCCGAGGAAAGCATCTGAGGAAGCCGGCCGTCTTCGCCGCCTTCAGCCTTCCGTGCCTACTTCGCTATCCGGCGACAAGTATCCTTTTACTAGCGCTTCTGCTGTGTGTTCGCCGCCGCGACACACTTCTACTAAAAGAGCCGAGGCGTTTGTTGCAAAATGCCTCGTATTTCCTGCGGCTCGTGCCGAGCCCATCTCAGCGACAGGGACCGCCACCTTATCTGCGCTCTCTGCCTGGGACGTGACAATGCAGCCACCGCCATGTCTTCGGGCGGCTGCGAGCTTTGCGAAGAACTGCCGATGTCGACCCTGCGGGCTCGACTCGCCTTGTTCGACGCTGATGCTGCCACTCCGCCTGTCCCTGGGCCGCGTAAGAAGAAACGCCGCTCACAGAGACCACCGGAGTCTGATGCGCCAGCCAGGTTTTCGCCGGAGCCTCTCCCGCGAGCCTCGCTCTCTCCCTCTCCGCCCCCGCTTCCCGACGCGCAGCTGCCGGCTCCTGCCCGCACTGCCGTCGCCTCAGGGGATGAAGCGGATGAGGACGCCATCATTGACAGCTGCTCTATCCTGGCTTCGGACAGCGAAGAGTGGTCCGGATCTCACCGCTCCACCTCCTCTTCGACCCAGGAATCTGGCCGGGCCTGCGCCAGTGTGGACGACGAGCTTCTCCGCCTCCTCACTAAGGCTGTCAAGCACTTAGGCCTCGAATGGTTACCACCGAAGGCGCCCGCGCCTAACAGGCTCGACGGGTGTTTTCTGCCTAGCCGCCGCCAAGCGCCTGCCTCTAGGTCAGCACCCTTCCTGCCCGAGCTCCACGCTGAGCTTTCCAAATCCTGGAACGCTCCTTTCTCCGCGAGACTCCGCTCCTCAGTCTCCTCGACTCTCTCTCACGTGGACGGAGCCACGGAGAAGGGGTATAACCAGATTCCCCCGGTGGAACAGGCGGTCGCAGCGCACCTTTGCCCCCCATCCACGAGATGGCGCTCAAAGTCTGCCCTCCCGTCAAAAGCCTGCAGGACTACGTCAGCACTCGTCAGCCGCGCCTTCTCTGCCGCTGGACAGGCTGCTTCCGCCCTGCACACAATGGCGGTTCTCCAGATCCTCCAGGACGATCTCCTCCGCGAAATGGACGAGAAAGCGGCATCGTGGATCGTTTTTCGGAGATTTTCCGCTCTCAAGCACAGCCTCCTGCACGCAGCTCTACACAGCGCTCGTCTCGACCTCCGCCTTCGCAGCAACGACAGGGCGGCCGTCCTAGGTCCGCGCGCCGCTCGAGTGTCAAATGTAGGAAATGTGCCCACGACCCAGTGCCCACACCTACACTTTGCCCGCTCTGTCTCACAACTGCCTCGGGGGTTAGATCACATAAAGCTCCCCACCACTGGCCGTGTTACGAATGTAAGCCCTGTGCCCGCCTACGAGCGCTCACAGTGTTTACTGATACACACATTAACGCCCACGCCGCTCTCGCGTCACGGGTTTCTCACTGCAAAATGTTCTCCGTCCCAAGTGACCGAGTCATTGAGTCATTGAGACGCATACTTTCAGATTCAGATTATACCCCGTCACAGGCCATTCTTGAGATTCGCCTTCGACGGTCAGGTATATCAATACACCGTCCTCCCGTTCGGCCGTCTGTACGTTCACGAAGTGCATGGACTCGGCCCTCGCTCCCCTGAGAACACAGGGCATGCGAATTCTGAACTATTTGGACGACTGGTTGATTCTAGCGCAGTCAGAGGAAGAACTCATATCCCACAGACTAGCGCTTCTCAGCCATCTGAAAAGCTTGGATCTCTCGGTCAACTGGACCAAGAGCTCATTAATACCCAGTCAGTCAATCTCTTTTTTGGGAATAGAGCTGGACTCGGTGGCTATGACGGCCAGACTGTCGACACAGCGCGCGCGCCGTATTTGACCTCTCGCCGCGTCTTTTCAGAAAGGCAGGTGTTTCCCCCTGAAAACATTTCAGATGATGTTGGGCCACATGGCTTCAGCTGCAGCGGTGCTTCAGCTGGGCTTACTGCGCATGCGCCCGCTTCAGCGCTGGCTGAGAGCGAGAGTGTCAGTGTGAATCAGGGCTGCGTCTCAGCCCTGCAGCTCTGGCTGGCGGCCGAATGGTACCAACGGGGAGTTACAATGAAAGTGTTCTCGCACCGGAAAACAATCTCGACAGACGCCTCCAACTTAGGTTGGGGGGCGCTTCTCGAGGGCAGACCGGTCTATGGCCTCTGGTCAGACCGGGAGAAATGCCTTCACATAAACTGTCTGGAGATGCTAGCGGTCGAGAATGCACTGAAACATTTGCTCCCATACCTGCGAGGACACCATGTACTAGTTCGCACAGACAACATGTCAGTGGTGTCCTACGTGAACCGTCAGGGCGGGATCAGATCCAAAATCATCTGCGCACTGGCGGAACGCCTCCTCGTTTGGGCTCAGGGCTCACTGCGCTCGCTGAGAGCCGCGCATGTGCCCGGTCACCTGAACGACGGCCCAGACAGACTGTCCAGAGACAACGTTCCCCCCGGGGAATGGTCTCTACACCACCAGACAGTCCAGCTTCTATGGCGCCTTTTCGGCAGAGCGAAAGTCGACCTCTTTGCGTCAGACGACAACGCCCACTGCCCGATATTCTTCTCGAAGATGAGGACGCGCTGGCCCAAGCCTGGCCCAGCGTCCCGCTGTATGCTTTTCCCCCGATCTCGCTGTTACCTCAGGTGATCGGGAGGATCAGAGAAATGCGCCACTCAGTGCTCCTCATAGCCCCGCACTGGGAGAACCAGACATGGTTCCCGGAATTAATGCGGCTGGCAGACACAGCCCCATGGCCGATCCCGGTGAGAAGAGACCTTAGCTCTCAAGCCCGCGGTTCGATCTGGCATCCCCATCCAGAGCGCTGGTCTCTGCATGCGTGGATAATCAATGGATACTCGTTGATTTGCCAAAAGGGGTCGTGAACACGATCACGCAGTCTAGAGCTCCCTCTACGAGACGGCTCTACGGGTCAAAATGGTCTGTGTTTAACAAGTGGTGCACGGGGAAAAATCTAAACCCACAAACGTGTGGGATTTCGGGGGTTTTGTGCTTCCTTCAGGAGCTGCTGGACGCTGGCAGATCCCCTTCCACGCTCAAAGTTTATGTTGCGGCTATTGCAGCGTTCGCCGACTCGGCGCGCGGCCGTGCATTAGGAAGGAATGAATTCATCATCCGCTTCCTCAGAGGAGCCAGGAGGATGAATCCCCCGCGGCCCCCCTCGGTTCCAATTTGGGATTTGTCTCTGGTCCTAGAGGCCCTGAAAGCTTATCCCTTCGAACCTTTGGACACTGTGGATCTGAAATACCTCACGTTCAAAACCGTTTTTCTGATAGCTCTGTCTTCAGTTAAACGCGTGGGTGACTTGCACGCGTTATCAGTTAACGCGGCGTGTCTTGAGTTCAGACCTAATGACTCAATAGTCATTCTCAAACCGAGACATGGTTACGTCCCCAAGGTGATGGGCACTCCTTTCAGAGCGCAGGTCATTTCCCTCTCAGCCCTACCGGCATCCGGCAGCGAGGTTGATAGTAACCTCCTCTGCCCTGTCAGGGCTCTGAGGAATTACGTCACGCGCGCCGCTTTCAGGCGCTCGGAGCAGCTTTTCGTTTCATTCGGAGGGCGCACCAAGGGTCTTGCCGCCTCGAAACACAGTCTGTCCAGATGGATAGTGGACGCTATTGCGGCAGCTTATGCGTCCAGAAACCTGCAGTGCCCCGTGGGCATCCGGGCTCATTCCACCAGAGGCATGGCCTCATCGTGGGCTTGGTCCAGCGGGATTTCCATTCATGACATTTGTACAGCGGCAGGTTGGGCCTCCCCCTCTACATTTGTTAGGTTTTATAACCTGGAAGTTCCCGCCCTGCAGGCTAAACTTCTATCAGTCTAAGTTGTGTGTATGCTCTGCCCAGACTACTGTGCGCAGGCTACTTAATCGATTTAGCTCTCCTGGTTGAGCTGCACCAGAAAGGGTTGTGTCAGTATCTGTCTAGACCGGCCGAGCCGCTCTACACCCCCTAATGTGTGCTTATGAACATGTGTTGGCCCACTCTGTCGGCCACCTGTTTCCCACTGATCAGTGTTCCCCGGGTTTCCCCTGGGACTCATGTAGTGGATGCTAGGCGCGCACGGTGTTGACAAGGGGTTCCCGTAGCGTAAGCTAACTTACGCAATACGAGAGAACCTCTCGTAAGAGAACGTTATCGGTTACTAACGTAACCTCGGTTCTCTCTAGAAGAGGGAACGAGTATTGCGTAACCCGCCGTGCTCGCGCCGCGAGCTCATGTCGCCTCAGTCGACGAAAACCAGAGAATCAGCCTCCGAGCCTTCCCTTTATACGCTAGCCACCCCCCCATTCTGGCGGGCTGTGACGCGTGATGGCGCGCGCGCCCTCAGTGGGCGTGACGTCACGCCAGGCTCACTGGTAGGCTTATGCAGTTGCCGCGGGGCAGCCAATGAGCGCGCTAGATAGCCTGCTCTAGGTCTGCTAGCTGCTGCACTGCGTTGACAATATATCAAAATTAAGGATAATTTTTGGCTTCATATCTCGAGAAAAGATGACTTTACCCGTAGCGTAAGATAACTTACGCAATACTCGTTCCCTCTTCTAGAGAGAACCGAGGTTACGTTAGTAACCGATTACGTTTTTCCTCTGGCTGCTGTAACTGAGTGTTTATAAAACACATTTGTTATGACACATAATGCCAAAAGAAAATATGAGCATGTGGTTGTGTTTAGATGATAAAAATCATCATTTAGTGACTTGATTCTCTGATCTTTTCCAGAGCCTAATCTCTGATTAGACAAGTGATGTATTACTCGTATTATTAATTATAATAAAACTGATTCTGCTGTAAGGCCCATTGTTGTGACAATCAGATTTTAAAAATCTCTATGGTATTATGCTGACTTACACAGTAATCAAGAATCAGCATATGAATCTCAACAATGGTGACCATTAAAAAATGATTTATGCCGCAATGCATGCTGGGAGCCATGGATAAGTTTTGTATTATGCTAGTACCCAGCATGCATTGCAGCATGAATCATTTTTTTAATGGTCACCATTGTTGAGATTCATATGCTGATTCTTGATGTCTGTGTGAGTCTTAGTAATGCAATACCTTTTCTGTGAAACTTTTTGAGCACAACTATTTGTAAAATCCTTTATATTATCTGATGGTCACAACATGGCTAGCTCTTATGCTGTATAATCACAGTTTTGAGGAAAACTAATATGTTGCCCTTTTAATCAGAGAGCAGACTCTGAATGACAGCAGTGAATCAAGTCACTAAACGATGATTGTTATCATCAGTCCTTCACCATAAACACCCGATCAGACTTTTCCTTACCTTTTGTGCCATAACAAATATGTTTTTTAAACACTCAATTATAGCAGCCAAAGAAATTCTTAAGTGCAAAAGTCAAGGGTCAAGAGCTCAACTAAAGCAAACGCTGATCTCCATCATGGTGACCTTAAATGAAACTCAAATCATGAACTTCTAAACCTTTGTTAATTCTAATAAGAACTTCTGTAGACGAATGGCAGTAATAAAGTCAAAGTGGTTAATAATAAGTGAATCTTGTAATGCTGTTCGAGGAGTTGTTTAATCCTCCTCTGCTGAGATCTTGAGATATTTAATGTCTTCTTTTATCTCCAGTTGATTTTGCTGTGGATGGAAGTCAGTTGTAGTTCTTGTGTTTCTCTTTCCTTCAGTGATTCTGCTTGTTAACAGCAGGTGCTCATCACTAATGCTCAATCATCACTTAATTAATCACTTAATTATACAATTATCATTCTGGGATCTAGAAATGTTCTATAATTCATTCAGTTTGAGTTCTGTTTCAGTCATTCAAGTTTCTGTAATATTTGAGTGCTCAGTGCTGTGAACTCGATTTTATTTAGTACATTTTACTGTTAGGTTTTACAGTGTACAAACCAGACTTTATTCATTTCATACTTAAGTTCTTATTGAGAATTAACAAAGGTTCAGATGATGATGTTTTTTTGCAATAAAAAAGTTTGGTGTCACCATTATGGTGATCAATGTTTGCTTTAGTTGGACTCTTGACCCTTGAAAATGTAGTATTTATTTTTCTCTGTCTGTTTTAACTGTAAGTTTCTGATACATGATTGTTTGATAAACACACTGTAAGAGTTAAGAGCCCAACTAATGGAAACACTAATCACTATTATGGTGACTTCAAATGAAACACATTAGAGTTAAACCTCTGTTAATTCTCAATAAAAACTTTTGTAGGCATCTGGCAGAAATAAAGTCAGTCTGGTTATTAATAAGTGAAGCTGGTAAAGCTGTTTATGGAGTTGTTTAATCCCTCCTCTGCTGAGATCTTCACAGATTTAATGTCTTCTTTACTCTTCAGTTGATTTCATCTAAGAATGTGGCTGAAGTCAGTTGTAGTTCTTGTGTTTCTTGTGTTGTTTCTCTAAATTGACATTCCCAGAATTCCCTGTGTGACACTTCACATTTGATGCTATTTCATTTAAATAATTATGTTTCTTCTTGGTTTTTGTTATCAGTTTTATACATTTGGGGTTTATATTACATCATTGTTTAATGAATGTTTATGACATTATTTGGAGTCATGTGTGTGTCACCATGATGGTGTTTTGTATTTGTGTGTATGACACTGTGCACCTTCTTAATATTAACATGTGCCTCAGTTTGTGGAAAACTAATGGTGTACTTAAATCATTGTGTGCTTTTCTTTTTTTGCCACTTGTGTTATTATGATGGTTATAAGTATATTACAAAGATATAAAGCAGACTTTAATACTTTAGTGAAATTTAATGATAACAGTTATTGGTTTATGTAATATTACGGTTGTCCTGTGAAAACTAAAAGGTTCCTACTGTATTTTTTATGGTAAAGTACTGGGAACCACAGCTGATTTTTTTTTTTTTTTTTACCACACATTTAAATCCTGCTGATGTTTTTTTTTTTTTTTTTTAGTAAGGTTGCTACCATATTTTTCACGGTAAAATACTGGCAACCAAGCTGATGTTTTTTACCGTAAATTTCACAGTTTTTTTTTTTTACATTGTGTTTTTTTGCCCGTAAATTTAAATCCCGTAAAACATAAAAGGTTGCCACCATATTTTTTTACGGTAAAATACTGGCAACCACAGCTGCCGTTTTTTTACCGTAAATTTCACCGCTTTTTTTAACAGACCAACACCATCAGATCACCTTTTCTATTTCTTCATCTGGCTGTTATAACTAAAGTACAACAGCCAAACCAAATCTAAAGTTAATGATTTAAGGGTCAAGAGCCCAACTAAAACAAACACTGATCACCATAATGGTGGCTTAAAATTACGGTTTTCTCCTTCAGTGATTCTGCTTGTTAATATCTTCAATGTTGGCAATACAAAATAAAGAGTTCTTAATTTATTGATTATTTCTTTGACGTCTGTCTGTTATTCAGATATTTTAATTGATAATTATTACTCAATTCTAATGTGTTACATTTAATTAATAATATCGCTTGTAATCTGTTGCCACAATTTTATTGATTAGATATAGCGTATTCATTTTTACAGTGTACATGAGGCTGAAGTCTTTGAGGTCCTTCAACATCATGGGCTGATCTGAGGTATAGAATCACGCCGATTCTCTAGTTGCATTTCATTATATAGACAGAAACTTCTTTCACATGGAAACATCTGCAAACAATGGGAATTTACACTGTAAAAATGAATACGCTATACATTCAGAGTTGACACCTTTTGGGTGTAGGAGGCCATTTGCCTAGAGACCACCTTCCTGTGTGTGCCAGTTATCTCTAAACTCTTAAAAACCTTATTACCTTTTGTTTTACTCTTTGGGAATGAGACATTAGTACCAGTCGCACTGAGACATTTCAAATGATACTAAACATGTATAATACTCAATTATAATTATTCACATTAAACATATAGATTCTTGTGTGAGTTTTGGTGATCTCAGCATGAGGGAGAAGGAGTGGGGGATGAGGGGAAGAAATAGATTAGGATGATTCGGAGGTGAGACTTCCGTCTCGATAGTGCACAAGGGTGAGTTCAAATGTTAATTTTCTTTATTCTCTCAGAGAGTAGCTCTCTCTTCTAGTTCTTCCAGTTTTTCCAGTCTTACTCTGCAAAATAAATAGGCGTAGCAGCAACCACATAAATGTAGGCTAAATACTTTCGGTTAAAGGCCACACCATGCAATCTTAAAACCCCTTTAAATATTACATTTATATACTTAGCCGATGACTTCTATCTGAATGATAAACTATTTCAACTTAAATGTTTTTTTATCTTAAAGTGCTTTATCAATACGTTAATACTTTGTAGGCCCAATTGCTTTTGCACCAGTCTATTTGGATTCGTTTTATTGTAATTTTGCTAACACTTTACAATAAGGACTAACATATAATTAATGTATTAACTAACAATAAGAAACATATATATTTACAGCATTTTAACCCTTGTTATGTAGTTAATAAAAATGTTCTTGTTCATGTTAGTTCACAGTGTATTAATGTTAACAGATGCGACATTTGATCTTAATAATGTAGTACATTTTAAGTAACATTAACTATTAAGATTAATAAATAATGAAGAAGTATGGTTCATTATAAAAGGCATGTTAACTAATGTTTTAACCTTATTCTGTTAAGGTTCAATAATATCTGCCCACTGTGTTTTATAAGAAGAAAACATTCTTCTAGGGATAGGGAAATTATTAATTACAATTATTTTCACAGATACATATACAGCTATTAATCAGGAAGTGAATAGAAAGTTTTTCTAACATTTCAGATTTTGCTTAAAAGCTGATTATATTAATTCCACTGATATTAGTATTGATTAAAAAATACTCTTAAAAAATACATATAAAAAAGAAATTGCCTACCTTTTTTTGTGATCTCAAATAGTCAGTTGTGTGAGCTATGGATTTGCAATTGTGAGTTTCTCTTTCATTTCCCAGATTTATTTGCTCTTCTTTAAGGAGGAGCCAGCCTAGCTTGTAAACCAGAAATGGACTACTTGCACAACTACTTCTGTGTCCTCTCTGGAGTTTGCGGTGTTCTGAAATTATAGGCTGCATCCAGTGGCGGTTCTACATTGAATTACACCCTGGGCGAGACCCCTTTCGAGCAAACATAGAGTATAGAGAATATAGAGTAAACATAGTTGCATTGCATACCTTTATCTTTCGCTCGTTTCTAAATTGGGCACCTGATGGCTTTGACCTTTCTTGTCCATCTCTTATTTGGCCCTCGACATCGACAATCAACAGATCCCCTGATCCCCCCATAACTGTCACTCACGCTCACGAGTCACGACCAGAAGTCAAGACTAAACCAATTCACCTTGGTGGTGGTGACCAAGTAATCGTTTTGTATTACCTATTTTTATTAGCCATTCAGACCATTCAGAAAAACAAAAATGTGCAGGAAATATAGAGGCCCGTATTTATAATATTATGAATGAAATGTGCGTTATCTGGAAGAAAGTCGAGGTGTGACTGATAACTTCGATAACTATATGGATCCCCCCCCTTGTCCGTTCCATTTGGGAGAGACCCAGAGGTGAACTGTCATCCGCGCCCGCGCCTCCGCGCCCCCTCCCCTTTCCCCTTCTCAAACAAACAGCTTCTGTGCACGGCATCTTCTCAGCAAGCAGGGGGCGCAAATTTGGCAATTCCCCACACAGTGAAATGATAGATAATAGAAAACCGCTTCGCAGCGCAGATTTGTATTTTTTTTTCTGCTCGTGCCGGCGGTGCCGCCCCCCCAAAAATGCCGCTCCGGGCGATTGCCCGGTTCGCCCGTGCCTAAAACCGCTACTGGCTGCGTCCAAAAATGTAGGCAGCTGACTTGTTTCCTCGCTGTTGTTTTCACAGTATTATACTGTTTTTCTCAACAGTTTCTTGCTGTATAACTTGTGTACAGTATGTTACAGTATATTTTGTTGTTTTCACAGAATTATTTTGTATTCTCAACAGTTCTGTACTGTGCACACAGTTGACATTAATTACATAATCACACCAGCAGATGACGACTCTTTGATCAGATGGAGGCCCACACACTTTGTCTGGCAGAAAAGCATGTCCAAATGACAATAATGTATACACTGTAAAACCTAATAGTAATATGTACATAAGTACGTAAATACAATTGAGTTCTCAGCACTCAAATATTACAGAAACTTGAATGACTGAAACAGAACTCAAACTGAATGAGTTATAGAACATTTCTAGATCCCAGAATGATAATTGTATAATTAAGTGATTAATTAAGTGATGATTGAGCATTAGTGATGAGCACCTGCTGTTAACAAGCAGAATCACTGAAGGAAAGAGAAACACAAGAACTACAACTGACTTCCAGCCACAGCAAAATCAACTGGAGATAAAAGAAGACATTATCCCAAGATCTCAGCAGAGGAGGATTAAACAACTCCACGAACAGCATTACAAGCTTCACTTATTATTAACCACTTTGACTTTATTACTGCCATTCGTCTACAGAAGTTCTTATTAGAATTAACAAAGGTTTAGAAGTTGATGATTTGAGTTTAATTTAAGGTCACCATGATGGAGATCAATGTTTGCTTTAGTTGGTCTCTTGACCCTTTACTTTTGCACTTAATATTTTCTTTGGCTGCTATAATTGAGTGTTTATAAAACATATTTGTTATGGCACAAAAAGGCAAGGAAAAGTCTGATCGGGTGTTGATGGTGAAGGACTGATGATGACAATCATCATTTAATGACTTGATTCACTGAATTCATTCAGAGTCTGATCTCTAATTAAAAGGGCAACATATTAGTTTTACTCAGAACTGTGATTATACAGCATAAGAGCTAGCCATGTTGTGACCATCAGGCAATATGAAGGATTTTACAAATAGTTGTGCACAAAAAGTTTCTCAGAAAAGCTATTGCATTACTAAGACTCACACAGACATCAAGAATCAGCATATGAATCTCAACAATGGTGACCATTAAAAAATTATTCATGCTGCAATGCATGCTGGGTACTAGCATAATACAAAACTTATCCATGGCTCCCAGCATGCATTGCGGCATAAATCATTTTTTAATGGTCACCATTGTTGAGATTCTTATGCTGATTCTTGATTACTGTGTAAGTCAGCATGATACCATATAGGTTTTTAAAATCTGATTGTCACAACAATGGGCCTTACAGCAGCTTCAGTTATATTATAATGAATAACACAAGTAATACATCGCCTGTCTAATCAGAGATTAGGCTCTGGAAAAGATCAGAGAATCAAGTCACTAAATGATGATTTTTATTATCTTAACACAGCCACATGCTCATATTTTCTTTTGGCGTATATGCCATAACAAATGTGTTTTATAAACACGCAGCAGCCAGAGAAAAAACTGGTGTTATAAAGTCAAGGGTCAAGAGCCCAACTAAAGCAAACACTGATCACTATCATGGTGTCTTTAAATGAAACTCAATAAATCATTAGCATCTAACCCTCTGTTCATTCTCAATAACAATTTCTGTAGACGCATGACAAAAGTCAAACTGTTTAGTAATAAGTGAAGCTGATAATGCTGTTTGTGTAGTGGTTTAATCCTCCTCTGCTGAGATCTTTAGGGATTTAAACGTCTTTAATCTTGAGGTGATTTGATCCAAGGCTGTGGTTGGAAGTCAGTTGTAGTTCTTTATTTCTCTTTCCTTCATTGATTCTGCTCGTTAACAGCAGGTGTTAATCACTAATGCTCAATAATCACTTAATTAATCACTTAATTTCTTGACTGCAATGTATATCTACTTTTAGTAAACTCAACTGAAATAAGTTCAGAGTACTCATAACTATTGTTTTTATAAACTTAAATCCTCAAATGAAATTAGTTAGCTTAACTTGTTGGGTTTTACAGTGAATTAAGGCAATCGGTGTCCTCAAATGTAATAAGTTAGCTTAACTTATTGAATTTGACTTTATATTATTGTTTTAGTGGACTCGATTAAAATAAGTTCAGAGTACTCATAACTATTGTTTTTATAAACTTAATTGAATTAAGGCAATCGGTTTCCTCAAAGAAAATGAGTTAGCTTAACTTGTTGGGTTTTACAGTGAATTAAGGCAATCGGTGTCCTCAAATGAAATAAGTTAGCTTAACTTATTGAATTTGACTTTGTATTATTGTTTTAGTGGACTTGATTAAAATAAGTTCAGAGTACTCATAACTATTGTTTTTATAAACTTAATTGAATTAAGGCAATCGGTTTCCTCAAATGAAATGAGTTAGCTTAACTTGTTGGGTTTTACAGTGCAAGAGATTTGAAGAATTTCAAAAATCGGACTTATATTTTTCACCTTTTAGAGCCAAATTATCCCTCTCTCTCTCTTTATACAATGCTCTAGGACAAGTGGTGAGCTCATCAGTAAGAGAGCTGGGTTTTCTCTGCACATTTTGATATAAAACACATGGGATTATGTTATGTAATTGCCTTTTAAAAGGTGAATTTAATAAGATGTGTAAAATCGAAGAAAAAATGAAAAAATGCCCTTAGACCTCAGAGGGTTAAAAAGGAAGCAAAAATAGACAACACAGAAGCGGTAATAAACAAGTATGCTCAGCATTATGAGAGAGTTCAGAAACTCTCTGGGCTGAATTTCATAGAAAGCGATCCAAAAGTGAAAACGGACCGTATAAAGACGATTACATTGACAGGAAAAGGTGAAAAAGGAGAGTTATGCAGTGCTAAAATAAAAGTCAGAATAAGTTCAGCCTAAGATAGAAGTCAAATCAGATGTTTTTCCCCAACAGTTAACCAAATATTCGCTTAAGACATTATGCTTGCAAAGCCAAGACAGACATTTTAAAATACTGTCATTCTGTGTATATATGTGTCAGGATTTATGCGCTGTTTATGTCTTGCGCTGGCTTCAGAAGGGTCAGTCAGCACGAGTAAGATATTTTTGTTTTTATCAGCATGGGTCTGAAAATCACGTTCACTGGTTCAGACTCATGCCATTCGGTTCAGAGTTCGGTTGCTCCTGAACCATGCCGCAGTTCGCGTGAATGAGAAAGCAACATGGACTCGGGTGCACGCTTGTTCAGGAAGTAAAGTGACCTGTGCATGCGTTTTAGCTGATTATGATGTATTTAGTTAAATAAAACACGTGTAAGGGATGACAGTGTTGATGATTTACCTTGGATACGAGCGAGAGTGAGCCTGCAGTGTATTCGCGCACAGCGCGTGGAATCAGGGCAACAAATTTGGAAATCCACTGTCTCCTCAAAAGAGTCCGTTTGCAAGCAGCAGGTGGTCACCTTATGCGACACACACACACACACACACACACACACACACACACACACACACACACACACACACACACACACACACACAGACACACACACACACACACACACACACACACACACACACACACACACAGTAAACCTGTGTTGTTCACTCAGCTGCGCATAATAGCACCGAATTATACTGACCCGCGTTCTGTTTTCTAGAAACGTTCTGTTTTCATGCGCCGTGCACGTTTGCGATGACGTAATATGCACAAAAACGTATACGGTTACCTAACGTAACCTCTGTTCTCTCTAGAAGAGGGAACGAGTATTGCGTAAGTAGCTTACGCATCGGAAAGTCTTCTTTCTCGAGATACTGAAGCCAAAAAATTATCCTTAATTTTTAATAACTTTGTCAACGCAGTGCGGCAGCATGCAGACCTAGAAGAGCATTGGCTGCATTGGCTGCCCTGCGGCAACTGCAGCAGCCTATCGCTGAGCCCTTGGTCCAATGAGCGCGCTTGGCGCGCTTACTGCGTCACAGCCGGCGAAAGGGGGTGTGGCTAAGCGTATATAAGCGGGGCTCGGAGGCTGCTTCACTGGTTTCTGTCGCTGAAGCGAGTGAGCTCGTGGCGCGAGCACGGCAGGTTACGCAATACTCGTTCCCTCTTCTAGAGAGAACAGAGGTTACGTTAGGTAACCGTATACGTTCTCTTACGAGAGGTTCTCTCGTATTGCGTAAGTAGCTTACGCATCGGGAACACCCTTGTCAACGCCGTGCGCACCCAGCATCCACTGAATGAGTCCCAGGGAGAGCCCGGGGAACGTGATAACAGGGAGCCGGGCGGCCAAGAAGGCTAGCGCAGTACACAAGCACATACTAGGGAGCTCAGAGCGGCACCGCCGGTCTGACTGAGAATACCCTGCGTAGTGCAGCTCAACCAGTAGAGCTAAATCAATCAACGTAGCCCGCGCACTGACAGTGGGCCGAGCTACGCGAGACTTAGACTGATAAAACCTTCGCCTGCAGGGCGGGAACTTCCAGGTTGTAAAACCTAACAAATGTAGAGGGGGAGGCCCAGCCTGCCGCTGTACAAATGTCATGAATGGAAATCCCGCTGGACCACGCCCACGATGAGGCCATGCCTCTAGTGGAGTGAGCTCGAATGCCCAGTGGGCACTACAGGTCTTTGGACGCATAAGCAGCTGCGATAGCGTCGACTATCCATCTGGACAGGCTGTGTTTCGAGGAGGCGAGACCCTTGGTGCGCCCACCAAACGAAACGAAAAGCTGCTCCGAGCGCCTGAAGGCGGCGGAGCGTGTGATGTAATTTCTCAGCGCCCTGACCGGGCAGAGGAGATTACCATTGGCCTCGCTGCCAGAAGTTGGCAGGGCTGAGAGGGAAATGACCTGCGCTCTGAAGGGAGTGCCCAATACTTTGGGGACGTAACCATGCCTCGGTCTGAGAATAACTTTAGAGTCATTAGGTCCGAACTCGAGGCACGCGGCGTTAATAGATAACGCGTGAAGGTCTCCCACACGTTTGACTGAAGACAGAGCTATCAGAAAAACGGTTTTGAGCGTGAGGTATTTCATATCCACAGTTTCCAAGGGTTCAAAGGGATGCGTTTTCAGGGCCTCTAAGACCAGTAAAAGATCCCACATAGGAACCGAGGGGGGTCGCGGGGGGTTCGTCCTCCTGGCTCCTCTAAGGAAGCGGGTGACGAACTCGTTCCTTCCTAATGCGCGGCCCAGCTCTGAGTCAGTGAAAGCTGAGATGGCCGTAACATAGACTTCGAGCGTGGAGGGGGATCTACCCGCGTCCAGCAGCTCTTGAAGGAAACACAAAACGTGCGAAACCCCACGTGCCTGTGTATTGAGCCCCTTTGCAGTGCACCATTTGTGAAACACCGACCATTTAGACGTGTAGAGCCGCCTCGTGGAGGGGGCTCTAGATTGTATGATCGTGTTCATTACCCCTCTTGGCAGATCAATGGGTAACCGTTGAGGCTCCACGCATGCAGAGGGGGAAAGCATATAGCGTATAGCATATAGCTCGTTCTTCGTAAAGAACTCTGGGCAGTGAGCGTTGTCTTTGACTCAAAAAGGTCGACTTTCGCTTTGCCGAAACGGCGCCACAGTGACTGGACTGTTTGGGGGTGTAGAGACCACTCCCCAGGGGGAACGTTGTCCCTGTTATCATTAGTTATCATGTCTGAAAGTGAGTGCGCGTGCTCGTGAGCGGGCGCAGAGTTTACACTTATAACATGGCCAGTGTTTGGAAGCTTTGTAACCCGAGGTAACTGAGTGGCAGAGCGAGCAGCGGGTAGTTGTGAGCACAGGGTTGTGGGCACATTTACTAAACTTAGTACTCGAGCGGCGTGTGTCCGCTTTATGAGAGTGCGCTCTGAGCGCGTTACCATGGGGATAGTGTTTGTGTGTAGTGGTGAGCACATGGGAGTGGGCACATTTTCTACACTTATGACACCTTCGGCCAGAGCCGGAATGTTTGTGAGCTTTGGAGGATCTGCAACCCGGGGTAACTGTGTGACAGAGCGGGCAGTGGGTAGGTGTGGGCACAGAATTGTGGGCACATTCTCTACGCTTAGCACTCGAGCGGCGCATGCCCGCTCTATGAGAGTGCGCTCTGTGAGCGTTACCGGGGAGACCGTGTTTGTGTGTAGCAGTGAGCACGTGGGAGTGGGCACATTTTCTACACTTATAACACCATTGGCGTTATAGGAAACTGATAGAGCGAAATGCTTTGATGGCTCATATGTTTAGACGCTCATAAATACTCAAGCACCATCCTGTGAGCGGGAGGGTGCGAGATGCGGGTTCGCTTTCTGTACGTAAGAAAGCTGGCCGCGAGCTCGGAGAAACCAGCAGAAAAAAAAAATTGTTCTGCTGCCAGAGTCGGATTCAAACTCGGGTCTCCCGCGCGGAAGCCTAATGTTCTGCCACTGAGCCACAGGGGCACACATAAGCTTTCAGTTAGCGCGAGCATATGACAGAGCGTCATGTTTCGTTTCGGCGTTTGTTAGCAGGCGCGCGTGCATTAAACAGGCTCGTTTACTGCAGTATTAGTATTTCCAGCCGCCTGAACTTAGAGGGGACTGAGAAATATGTGAGGATTGGAGTTTAGTCCGGCCCAAGCGGGACGAGAACACTCTCTCTTCCTCTTTTCGCCGGTGCTCGTGACGTCCGCTCTGATATCCCTTGAGAACGGCGCAGTTGCGCGGCTCGGACAAAGGGAGAGAGAGCGGGAAGATGTCATCATGTGCTGTGACATCGTTAGTTTGCAGGCGTGCGTGTATAAAAACAGGCTCGTTTACTGCAACATAGATATTTCTAGTCGCCTGAGCTTAGGAGGGGACTGAGAAATTGAGATGGCCGGTGAGTGACGCGCGCGACCGAGACGCGGGGTAGCTTTCTTATAGGCCCCTTTTGCGCCGACGTCACAGTTACGTCACGGCGCTAGCTGGAGGCAAAACAAACGGAAAACTGGAGGCGGCCAATACAAACCAGCACAGGTTCGGCTACATAATAGGGAGCTTAAATTATTATTTTTATTATTAAATGTCATCTTGTTGTGTTCTTGGGTGCAAGAATCGATGAAAAATGAGTATGCTGTATCTGGAATTTTTATTTCTAGAAAATATTCATATCATTAAAATTGCACAGTAATGTCACTCTTTACATTGTCGTCTTGGCGCTGGCTAGGCAGAACTGCGGATCGTACCACACAAGTCTTTACATGACCATTCAGCACATAGTTATATTATAGGCATCTAAATATATTTATATGTCCTCAGTTTCTCTTTACCCTCGGTTTCTCTATCGGGTAGGTGTAGAAGTCAGGCCACTCAACCGGAGGTAGCGTTAACGTTAATCCTGTCAGATCGTCCATTGACTGAGCGCGTGTACGGTCATCTGGTTCCGTCCGTTAAAATTAACTTTTGCAAATAACAATCGCGGTCCTGGACAGTGAGTGACCTTGCACATTAAGACAATCGGATTTTCTCCAGTCATTGTTAAAAAACAAGCTAACAAAACTTGCAAACTAACGTTAGTGAAGCGGCCAGAGGGGTCTTTCTGCCTCCAGCTAAGCCCCGCCCACACAAATACGTCACCATGTTTACCAACTGTAAAAGGGTCTATAACGTAAAGGAAGCCAGCCCGTGACCGTCTACTTCTGACATCCCTTGTGAGCGGCGCGTTTGCGCGGCTCGAACAGAGGGGGAGAGCGCAGGAAGGGGCGAGCGTCGTCATGTTTTGCGTCAGCGTTTGTTTGCAGGCGTGCGTGCATAAAAACAGGCTCGTTACTATGAGGTGCCCCTAGGGACATTATTCAGAATTACCATGCATATACATGTACTTTTCCTCTCACATACACATATGAAACCAAATTCATTCACATAATATAATGAAATGCTCACACACATACAAGTGAAATGCTTTTACAAACACAACTGAAACGCTCTCATGCATACAACTGAAAATATTACGCTCACACACACAACTGAAACGCTCACACACACACAACTGAAACGCTCACACACACACAACTGAAACGCTCTCATGCATACAACTGAAAATATTACGCTCACACACACAACTGAAACGCTCACACACACACAACTGAAATGCTCTCATACATACAACTGAAAATATTACGCTCACACACACACAACTGAAACACTCACACACACACAACTGAAATGCTCACACACATACAAGTGAAATGCTTTTACAAACACAAGTGAAACGCTCTCATACATACAGCTGAAAATATTACGCTCACACACACAACTGAAATGCTCTCACACACACAACTGAAATGCTCTCACACACACAACTGAAATGCTCTCACTCACACAAGTGAAATGCTCTCACACACACAACTGAAACGCTCACACACACACACAACTGAAATGCTCACACACATACAAGTGAAATGCTTTTACAAACACAACTGAAACGCTCTCACTTACACAACTGAAAAGCATTTCAGAATGATGTTGTATGCAAGCATTTCAGTTGTGTGTGTGAGAGCGTTTCACTTGTAGGTGTGTGAGCATTTCAGTGGTGTGTGTGAGAGCATTTCAGTGGTGTGTGTGAGAGCATTTCAGTTGAAACGGAAGGTGGTTAAAGTCTCCAGTCCAGTTGGTGGCAGTAGTGCACCTCAAGACGAAGAACTAGAAGCTGACTGTTGAAAGAAAGCATAGTAAACTAGCGCAAGTTGGCCATAAATTCACAGATTCGAACTTCCCGGGTCAATAACTCGTGAGCTAAACGTTGTTAATACACAAATAACACCTCGTTTTAATCGTAGTAATGTAGACAAGCAGCTGCAACCTAATTTTCCTCAAAACGAGCTTTCCCTCGCAGTGGACAAAACACATTGAACACTATGCGCAGGCGGCAGAGAGGCAGATCCGAAGGGACCGGTTATACTACAAAACTTATTTTGAATAAATATAATTTTATGATTTTTATTTATGAAAAATATTCAATAACTGCACTGTAATTCACTTTATTGTTGACAAATTCAGTTCGCACATCACTGCTGTCCTGATGGTTATACTACAACACTAATTTTGAATAAATATATTTTATGATTATTATTTATGAAAAATATTCAATAACTGCACTGTAATTCACTGTATTGTTGCCAAATTCAGTTCGCACATCACTGCTGTCCTGATGGTTATACCACAACTTATTTAAAAAAAAAAATATTTTTGATGATTTTTATTATGAAAAATATTCAATAACTTCACTGTAATTCACTGTATTGTTGCCAAATTCAGTTCACACATCACTGCTGTCCTGATGGTTATACTACAACTTATTTTTGAAAAAAAAAGTTTCTTTTTGATGATTTTTATTATGAAAAATATTCAATAACTGCACTGTAATTCACTTTATTGTTGACAAATTCAGTTCGCACATCACTGCTGTCCTGATGGTTATACTACAACACTAATTTTGAATAAATATATTTTTATGATTATTATTTATGAAAAATATTCAATAACTGCACTGTAATTCACTGTATTGTTGCCAAATTCAGTTCGCACATCACTGCTGTCCTGATGGTTATACCACAACTTATTTAAAAAAAAAATATTTTTTTGATGATTTTTATTATGAAAAATATTCAATAACTGCACTGTAATTCACTGTATTGTTGCCAAATTCAGTTCACACATCACTGCTGTCCTGATGGTTATACTACAACTTATTTTTGAAAAAAAAAGTTTCTTTTTGATGATTTTTATTATGAAAAATATTCAATAACTGCACTGTAATTCACTTTATTGTTGACAAATTCAGTTCGCACATCACTGATGTCCTGATGGTTATACTACAACACTAATTTTGAATAAATATATTTTTATGATTATTATTTATGAAAAATATTCAATAACTGCACTGTAATTCACTGTATTGTTGCCAAATTCAGTTCGCACATCACTGCTGTCCTGATGGTTATACCACAACTTATTTAAAAAAAATATATATTTTTGATGATTTTTATTATGAAAAATATTCAATAACTGCACTGTAATTCACTGTATTGTTGCCAAATTCAGTTCACACATCACTGCTGTCCTGATGGTTATACTACAATTTATTTTGAAAAAAAAAAGTTTCTTTTTGATGATTTTTATTATGAAAAATATTCAATAACTTCACTGTAATTCACTGTATTGTTGCCAAATTCAGTTCGCACATCACTGATGCCCTGATGGTTATACTACAACTTATTTTGAAAAAAAAAATTTATTTTTGATGATTTTTATTATGAAAAATATTCAATAACTTCACTGTAATTCACTGTATTGTTGCCAAATTCAGTTCGCACATCACTGATGCCCTGATGGTTATACTACAACTTATTTTGAAAAAAAAATAAATATTTTTGATGATTTTTATTATGAAAAATATTCAATAACTTCACTGTAATTCACTGTATTGTTGCCAAATTCAGTTCGCACATCACTGCTGTCCTGATGGTTATACTACAATTTATTTTGAAAAAAAAAAAGTTTCTTTTTGATAATTTTTATTATGAAAAATATTCAATAACTGCACTGTAATTCACTGTATTGTTGCCAAATTCAGTTCGCACATCACTGATGCCCTGATGGTTATACTACAACTTATTTTGAAAAAAAAAAAAGTTTCTATTTGATGATTTTTATTATGAAAAATATTCAGTAACCACTGTAATTCACTGTATTGTTGCCAAATTCAGGTTATACATCACTGATGCCCTGATGGTTATACTACAACACTTATTTTGGGGAAAATATATTTATTTTAAATTGTATATACAATTGTAAATGTTTGTAACTTCACTCTAATTCAAAACTTCACTGTATACAATTAAACAATTTTTTTTCAAAAATAAGTGTAGTATAACCATCAGGACAGCAGTGATGTGCGAACTGAATTTGGCAACAATACAGTGAATAACAGTGAAGTTATTGAATATTTTTCATAAATAATAATCATAAAAAATATTCAAAAATATATTTATTCAAAATAAATGTTGTAGTATAATCATCAGGGCATCAGTGATGTGTGAACTGAATTTGATGACACTATAGTGTGTAACAGAGAAATTATTGACTGTTTTCGTAGTAACGCTTTTCGGGTTTTGCACTTTGCAGACGGTCCCTTCGGATCTGCCTCTCTGCCGCCTTTACTCTTCACGTCACATTACTACGATTAAAACGAGGTGTTATTTGTGTATTAACAACATTTAGCTCACGAGTTATTGACCCGCGGGAAGTTCGCATCTGTGAATTTATGGCCAACTTGCGCTAGTTTACTATGCTTTCTTTCAACAGTCAGCTTCTAGTTCTTCGTCTTGAGGTGCACTACTGCCACCAACTGGACTGGAGACTTTAACCACCTTCCGTTTCAACTGAAATGCTCTCACACACACCACTGAAATGCTCTCACACACACCACTGAAATGCTCACACACCTACAAGTGAAACGCTCTCACACACACAACTGAAATGCTCTCACACACACACAACTGAAATGCTTTTCAGTTGTGTGAGTGAGAGCATTTCAGTTGTGTTTGTAAAATCATTTCACTTGTTTGTGTGTGAGCATTTCAGTTGTGTGTGTGTGAGCGTTTCAGTTGTGCGTGTGAGAGCATTTCAGTTGTGTGTGTGAGAGCATTTCAGTTGTGTTTGTGAAAGCATTTCACTTGTATGTGTGTGAGCATTTCAGTTGTGTGTATGAGAGTGTTTCAGTTGTGTGTGTGAGCATAATATTTTCAGTTGTATGTATGAGAGCGTTTCAGTTGTGTGTGTGTGAGCGTTTCAGTTGTGTGTGTGTGTGAGCATTTCAGTTGTGTGTGTGAGAGTGTTTCAGTTGTGTGTGTGAGCATAATATTTTCAGTTGTATGTATGAGAGCGTTTCAGTTGTGTGTGTGTGAGCGTTTCAGTTGTGTGTGTGTGAGCATTTCAGTTGTGTGTGTGAGCGTAATATTTTCAGTTGTATGTATGAGAGCGTTTCAGTTGTGTGTGTGTGAGCGTTTCAGTTGTGTGTGTGAGCGTAATATTTTCAGTTGTATGCATGAGAGCGTTTCAGTTGTGTTTGTAAAAGCATTTCACTTGTATGTGTGTGAGCATTTCATTATATTATGTGAATGAATTTGGTTTCATATGTGTATGTGAGAGGAAAAGTACATGTATATGCATGGTAATTCTGAATAATGTCCCTAGGGGCACCTCATACGTTACTGCAATATATGTATTTCCAGTCGCCTGAGCTTAGGAGGGGACTGAGAAATATGTCAGGAATGGAGGTAGTCCGACCTGGGTGGGGCTAAACACTCTTCTCTCCTTTAGCCAGTGACGGGGGGGTAGCTTTCTTGTAACGTAAAGGAAGCTATAGCCCGAGACCGTCCGTTTCTGACATCCCTTGTGAGCGGCGCCGTTTGCGCGGCTTGACAGAGGGGTCTGAAGCAAGCAGAGAGAAGCTGTCAGCGGCGTCATCTGCTTCGTCCCCTGAGGCGACGGCAGTGCGGGCAATGGCCGGCCGTTGCGCGTCGGTGAAGGGCGGGGGAGAAGGAGAGAGCGAGGCTCGCGGGAGGGGCTCCGGCGAGCGCTCAGCTGTCATACCCGGCTCGGGAGGCCTTAGAGAGCGGCGTTTCTTCTTACGCGGCCCGGAAGAGGCAGCCGGAGAAGGGGGCGAAGGCGGCGAAGGCGGCGAAGGCGGCGAAGGCGGCCGGCTTCCTCAGTCTGAGATCCTCGGCGTGCTGGTCGCTTGTTTCGACGGCGGCTTCCTCAGAGTCCAGCGATGCGGAGAGCTTCGCTGAAGAGACAGAAATCAGTGAAGCAGCCTCCGAGCCCCGCTTATATACGCTTAGCCACACCCCCTTTCGCGGGCTGTGACGCAGTAAGCGCGCCAAGCGCGCTCATTGGACGTGACGTCACGCCAAGGGCTCAGCGATAGGCTGCTGCAGTTGCCGCAGGGCAGCCAATGGGCACGCTAGTTAGCCTGCCCTAGGTCTGCATGCTGCCGCACTGCGTTGACAAAGTTATTAAAAATTAAGGATAATTTTTTGGCTTCAGTATCTCGAGAAAGAAGACTTTCCGATGCGTAAGCTACTTACGCAAAACGAGAGAACCTCTCGTAAGAGAACGCACCAGGGTTCGATAGAATCAAGTTGAGTGTGAAACCATACCAACGCTGCTGGCGGCGCCGGGAACAATCGCGCTCGGGCTCATACCGCAGTAAACGAGCCCAGTGTGAAAGCCCCCTAAACTAAACTGCCAGTGTGAAAGTACCCTTAGACTCTCCTGATTTAACTGCCAGCGTGTTACACCCACTATTAAATCTTATTTTGGTGCTGAACAAAAAGGTAACAAACAACTGTTGTTGCACCACATCACTGGTAAATTACAACAAAAGTGTACAAGTGTAAATGTGCAAATTTGAAATGAATGTTTTTGTGTTTTTATTTTTTCTAAAAACAAGACCGAGGGAGGGGGAGAAAGGATAAACAAATAAAGAAAAACAAAGGATTGAACCAATAAAGCTGGTACTTTAACCATCCTTTAATTTACAGACAACAAACCAAAGGATGAGGACTGCAGCATTGCTTGGCCTGCCGTGGTACATGCGAGAGAGTCCTTCAAAATTCTTGAAAATATGTGAGGTAAGCTGAAACCTTTAAGGCAAAACAATGAAAAATTTTAATTTAGATCTCTTAATTTGCAGGGGTCTGGGGACTGTAAATTGTTTGCGTAACTGGTTTTAAGTAGGCTAATAGTACCTTGTTTTGTTTGCATTCTATAAAGCCCAGTGACATTGAAGAGGAAGTGATCAAGGGTGTGGTGACAGGAATCCTACTGGTTGTGGAAAATGTGATGGAACCTCAGTCGGCGTTCTACAATGACGTTGTCCTGGTGATTGAGGAAGAAGTGGTAATGCGTCACCTGAGTGATGTACCTAATGCTTTTCTGAACCTGAAAAAATCTGGTTCCAGATAGATATCTAGAACTTCTTGTTAAAGCAAGCAATGAAGTCCAGTAAACTCAAATAGTTAAGTTATGATGTTGAGGAAAAATTACTATTTTATGTCAATTAGACTTGGTTAATTGTTGTGAAAACATGAAAAATTAAGTTCAACCAATATGTTTCTCAGTTGACTTAACTAAAAATTATAAATGCTTATTAATTGATACAGTACGTTGGTTCAATTTACTGCAAGTTATTTCAACAAATACATACAAGTTGAGTGAACTTAAATCCTAATGTTGGCTAAACTTAACTGAGTCAATGCAACAAGATGACTTGACTAAGTCAAGTTGTGTCAACAAATAATTTTTTACAGTGTATGTGCGAGTGAATGAGTGTGTGAGACGGCTCGCGATGACTGGTCGGAAAACAACGTGTAGTCTGACATGTTTCTTGTCCACGACATGACAAGATTTTTAGGTGTCAAAATTGTGTAATCTGACACAGTGACTATCGTAACAGACAAAAAAATTGTGTAATCTGAACCAGGCATTAGTTGAGCTCTTGACTAGTGATGGGCAAATGAAGCTTTGGTGAAGCAATGAAATGGGTTCTTAACTCGAAGCTTCAGTAACAGCGCCCTCGCCTGGTGAAGTGCAAAGGCTGCATCTAAATTATCCCAGCTAGATAGTGGACAGGACATAAATCTAGTGCACGCAAGAACCTCACCTATGGGGCATGTTGTCACATTTCACTTCCATTCTTTCAGGGTATATCAAGAAAAGATTATACACTGTATTAATAAAACAAAACCACATAATTGTGCTAGACATGTGTGAAATGAATGTGGGAAAAAATAAATACTCTGAACCCTAAGCAGATTTACACAACCTGAGAAAGTCAAAAAGCGTTAGGTTGTGCCCCGCTCTCCCTTAATCCAGGACAGGTTTGAAAACCACAGCTGTAATGCATTCACTTTACCAAAATAGTTATTTCCTCTGTGATAGAGATGTTCTCTGTGTGTCCTGCAGGGGGCAGCAACTGATCATGCTTTTATTAGTGAAGTTTGACTTCCATTCTTAATCATTCCATTTATTAGTGGAAAAAATATATATTGGGGTATTTTGATGTGGATATGAGTATTTTAAAGTGAATTCATTAAAAAGTGCAGATTTTCAACCAATTAAAAAAAAAATCTATTAGAGTTTTGTTCTTCTTCTTCTCACTAAACTATTATGACTTCAGAAGACTTAAAGAATATAGTGCACCAGTCATATGGACTACTTTTATAAATGAGGCATTTATTGGAGCTCAACAACCTCATAGACCTCATTTCATTTCATTTCATTTCATTACTCTTCACTTTTCATTCTATTCAAACTGTTTTCTACAGAAGTTGTTCATATCTGGAACAACATATGAATGAGTAAATTATAACAGGATTATTTCATTGAAAAACAACCTGGCCCACTCAGTTAGTTTTCACTGGTCAGACTGGTCTAGTTTGATGGTTTTAAATGGATTTAAGCCTACTTTTTTTTCTGCTGCCCAACCAGTAAAATCAGCCATCCAATGATGGTTTTCACCAGGTTGTTTTCTAATTGATTACAAATTAAATTGGCCACTGGGAAAATGTCTAATATAGCAATGTCAAATAGCTGTTATTTATAAATAAATTGAAATTATTATTATCATAGAATGTGAAAGTTCTGAATGTTGTGCTTCATTATGACTTTACCGCAGACCATTGGTCGCGCGCACGCCACGGTCAAAGTTCAAAATAGTTTAACTTTTGCCGCTGCGCTCTATGATGATTACTTGCGCAGCCAATAGAAACGGGGCATCCAAACTTGAACTTTGAAAACTCCGCCTACTTTGCTCTGGCCAGGGTAGCATAGCGCAAATCGCTTTGTATCTGAAGGGCAACGCTGAACCCAGCGGCCAGTGCTGCGCGTTCCGCGTCCTGCCTGAAAGGTTGGTATGTTGACGGAAGTTGGGGGATTTCAGTTGTTGCGTGATCAGCGGCGGTTTCTTCATTAGGGCGATCGGGCGACGCACCACCAAAGTGTGAAAGGGACTTTTTCAATCACAATCTCATTCAACCACAGAGTTACGCTATAGCAGTCACTCACTGTTCTAGAACTCACTGCCTCTGGATATAGTGCAATCAGCGCCAAGTCACGTTCTGTAGCCTGGCAAGCCAGACCTACATCAAGATGTTAGGTCTGGAAACTCACCATAGACACAGCTCAATCCGAGGGGCGGGATAAACGGCTGTCTTTCAAATTCCCTCTGCACGCAATAGGACAGCGCTTCAACCAACCAGAGCGTTTTCCCAACAGCGGAGCTAACGTTAGTTGATAGATTCAACTTTTTCCATATCTGGCCGGCAAAACGACGAACACATCTTCCTTTTTTTAAGAATGACTTAAGTGCTGTTCTTTGCTCTTTTCTCAAAGAAAAACTTAACTCCAAGTCCTCCAGAGTAGCGGACAAAGCCGATTCGAAAGACTGTTCTCCAGCAGCCGTCATTCTTTGTTTTCAAGTCGCAGCCAGGTAACCGTCGCAACTCTGTCGTCATGTTAAGCCCGCCCCACCTACTCTATAAGCAACGTGATTGGCCTGACCCAATTTAGGTTTTTGCAGCTCGAAAGTCTATGGAGAGTTGCTAGACTACCCTGACTGCAAAATACATTTTGCTGCCGCTAGGGTGCGTCTAGATTTCTAGGCTTTGAGTTAAGCCACTACATGATGATGATTACATTCTTATCATCAATCAGCTTACAGCATCTGATTATATTTTCTCTTGCTGTTCTCACCATAACAAACAGACACAACTGCCTGAGAAAAACCTAATGTTAAAAAGTCAAGAGCCTGACTAAAGCACACACTGATCGCCACAATGGTAACATCAAACCAAACTATTACTTTCAAATAAGTAATCAACATCTAAACCTCTGTTAATTCTTAATAAGAACTTCTGTAGATGTCTGACATAAATAAAGTCAGTCTGGTTAGTAATAAGTGAAGCTGGTAATGCTGTTTGTGGAGTTGTTTAATCAGATCTTGAGAGATTGAATGTATTTTATCTTCAGTTGATTTCATCCAAGGCAGTGGCTGGAAGTAGTTCTTGTGTTTCTCTTTCCTTCAGTGATTCTGCTTGTTAACAGCAGGTGTTCATCATTAATGCACAATCATTATTCAATCACTTAATTATCTCATTACCTCCAACACTGATTAAGTGTTACATTAAACAGCCTGTAGTGTGCACACTAAGCAGTGTTCATTTCATCTTGGCAAACCCATGTGGGGCCTACATGGAAACTGGGGGCAAAACTGTCTGGGTCCCAGTTAGATAGCCCAGGTCAAACCCATTTGGGCCCCACATGGCTGTGCTGGCTGGGAGCTGATTTCATCTAAGGCCGGTGACACACTGGATGCGTGGCGTAAGCGTCTCAGCTGCGTGGCGTGTCCGTTTTTATTTCGGCTCCCATGTTAACAGGTTAGAGCTTGCACACTGCGTGCGTGACACGCGCGTCTCAGGCGCGGCTCGAGCCGCGCGGAAAACGCGTGCATGCTAGAAATAGAACCGACGCCTATTTTTCACGCGACACGCAAGCGTCTTGGAAGCGTTTCCAAGCAAAATTGAATAGGAAAAGATGTTTATATGACATTTTGACACGAATACATATTAATAAATGTCATTTTGATGTTTGAAAGTGTCTAGGGTTTGACATAAATGCAAATATAAATGCAATTTAAAAAAATATTATCGATTTTCAAATACTGCACCTGTCAATACAGAACGAAATATTCTATAGTCTATATTGCCGTCAACACTGCCGACGTTGTCTCTGCTGCTATATATTTATGTTTAACATGAAGTATAGGCCTTCCACAACTCTCTCCCCATGTGTCAAATATATCACCAATATGTCACCTAGCAGCAGCAGCGCCGCGTCAGACACGCTTCTGGTGTGCAAAGACATGGAAAACGCGACGCAGCCGCCACGCAGCTGACACGCAACAGAAACGCCACGCTCACGCCACGCATCCAGTGTGTCACCGGCCTAAGGCCGGGTTCACACCGGACGCAGAAGCGGCGCGGAACGGAAAATCACGCGCGGTCCGGCGCCTGCCTGTTCACACCAGACGCGTATTCTCCGCGGCGGTCGACAAGTGCTTCGTTGTTGTTTATTCAGAGCTATTTTTTACATCATGGGTAAGTAAATAACCTCATAAAATGAATACACCATGTTTCTGTAACCAAGAAGTTTGTACACTTCTTTTATTAATCCGTTGTCGAGACACACACGCAGCCAGAGAGAGAATATGGTAGACAGTTTTTTTCTTTGTTTGTTTTCATCTTTCTAGTCTGTTTAGATACACAAATATGATCGCATTTGTCACTCGCGGTATTTTAATTTGAAAATTGCTTTTATTTTGACAACTGACCGGATGTCTCGTGTTTCTTGGTGTGACTTCCTGCCGGAATGGACGCGAATCACTCGCGGTCGCGCAAAAAATAGACCAGACGCCGAAACTGGCGCTCCACGGCGCGGGCCGGCCGCGGCATGCCGCGGCGCTCCGCGTCTGGTGTGAACGACACCATAGGTTAACATGGGCGCCGAAAGGAAGCGGCCTCCGTTCCGCGCCGCTTCGGCGTCGCTTCGGCGGCCGGTGTGAATGGGCCGTCAGGCTGTGTCTGGAAGTCAGTTGTAGTTATTTTGTTTCTCTCTTTTTCAGTGATTCTGCTTGTTATCATCAGGTGTCTTCAATAATCGAACAATCATCACTCAATTAATCACTTAATTATCTAATTAACTCTAACACTGCTTTAGTGTTACTTTTAACACCCTGCTGGTGGTTCCCATATGAACACAGAGCGGTGTTAATTTAACACCGGGGAATTACTGTATAGATTTTCTGTTGGAATTCTTGGAGGAGCTGAATACAGCACTGAAGTCCTTACAAGAGAAACTTAAACACAATGAAGACATTAAAGAAGAGCTTGAGAAAACAGTTCACCATATCAGGGTGAGGATTGATATGTCAAAATGATTGATTTTGTCTTTCCATGTGACACCTAGTATGCGCTGGAGGCATCTGATGTGAAAGCCCTCGAGACACCGAATATGCCTGCGGTAGGGAGTCCAAGCTTCTGCACCAAACAGCAGGGTGGATACGCAGACTGCCTGGTAGACGGCCGCTTTGGTGAAGGTACAGAGATTTTTATTAACAAAAACTCGAGATCGAAGTCTACCAAAGGCAGAGGAGGCGAGGTTTATGCGTGCCTGGATCTCGTTGTCTATGACGCAGGTGGGTGTTAGGATACTTCCGAGGTAACAGAAGTGCTGAACAACCTTTACTGGTGTGCCATGGATGTAGAATTCAGGAGGTGTAAGGGTGGGGACCGTGGTCTGTGCAATGATCTCAGTCTTTTTGATGTTGACTTGTAGGCCACAAGCTTGGTAGACTGCGCATACAACATCCAGTGTGTGCTGCATTGCAGTAGGGCTGTGGGCTACGAGGGCACAGTCATCAGCGTATTGCAGTTCGTGAATTGTGGTTGTGGTGGTCTTGGTGATGGCTTGCAGGCGGCGGAGGTTAAAGAGGAACTGTAGGCAAACACCATCGTCGGGGCTGAGGGAATTGCGGGAGAGGAGGGTGACTGCTGCCAGGAAGAGATTGAAGATCACTGGAGCCAGTACACACCCCTGTTTCACTCCTACCTGCACAGGAAAGGAGGGGGATCGAGATGTACCCACAATCACACGAGCCTGCATGCCATCATGAAACTGTTGTAGGATTTCCAGAAACCTTGGTGGCACCCCAAACTTCTCCAGAATGACCCAAAGGACTTGGCGGTCAATGGTGTCAAAAGCCTTTGCCAGGTCGATGAAGGCAATGAACAGGTCTTTGTTCTGTTCTCTAGCCTTCTCCTGCAATTGGCGTAGTACAAAGACCATGTCGGAGGTGGATCGATCCTTCCTGAAGCCACCCTGTGACTCAGGAAGGATCCTCTCTGTGATGTGCTTGGTAAGACGAAACAGCATGACCCGTGTTAATACTTTCCCTGCCACAGAGAGCAGAGATATGCCACGACTGTTTTCACAGATGGACTTGTCACCCTTTTTCTTGTGGATGGTAACAATGTGTGAGTCTTTCCAGCCTTGTGGAACAGTTTTTTGTGTCCATATTATCTGGATAAGTTGGTGGAGATTCTTGGTGAGCAGATACCCACCTTTTTTTAGAGCCTCTGCAGGGATTCCATCAGGACCAGACTTATTGTCCTTGAGGCTTCATACTGCTGCCAGGACTTCTGAGAACCTGGGAGGGTCATCAAGCTCATGCACAGGTGGGAGCTTTGGGAGGCGCTGCAGGACAGTGGGGTCAGTCGGATTGTTTTGGTTAAGGAGGGTGTTAAAATGTTCAGCCCAACGCTCAAGAATTTCTTGTTTGTCCTTGTGCAGAATTGTGCCGTCTGTAGATCTGATAGGGTTGATTCTGCGTTTTTGGGGTCCATATAGTGATTTTATTGCATTGTAAAAAGCTTGAGAGTTGTTGGTGTCCGCATAACCTTGGATTTCATGGGCTTTCCTAAGCCACCAGTCATTCTCCATTATGCGAAGCCGTCGTTGCACCTCAGCACGGATATTTCTCCAGTTTGAGCGTAAAGAGGGAGATTGTGGATTGGAAAGGTGGGCAGAGAGGGCTTTATGCTTCTCCTCCAGAAGGTTGAGTATTTCGAGGGAGCTGTCGTCAAACCAGTCCTGGTGACGTTTGGAAGTGAAACCAATTGTGTCGGAAGCGGCTTTTTGTATAGCTGAGCTAAGGTTAGCCCATGCGCTTTCAGCTGTATTTTGTAGGGGATGAGTGAGAGCGGAGGAAAGGTTATTAGCCAAGCAGCGACGGTACGATGCAGTGATGTCAGGGGATTTTAGGGCTCGAGAGTTGAGCCGTCTTGAAGGTTGGTGCCTGGTGTGTTGAGGTCGGACCTTTAGATGTATCTTGGATCTGATCAGCCGATGATCTGTCCAGCACTCCGCCCCACGCATTGCTCGGGTGATAGAGATTTCATGTAGATCTTGTTGCCGGGTTATAATGTAGTCCAGTAGGTGCCAGTGTTTTGATCTGGGGTGCATCCAAGATGCTTTGTATTTATTTTTCATTTGGAAAGTTGTGTTGGTTATGACCAGTTTGTGCTCAGAGCAGAGGGAGAGGAGTCGCAGGCCGTTCCTGTTCATGTTGCCTAATCCATGTTTCCCGATTACCCCAGGCCAGAGCATGTTGCTGGTGCCTACTCTGGCATTGAAGTCTCCCAAAAGCACAACTTTATCTTTGAGGAGCTTTGTGGAGAGCTGTGTCAAGAGACTCGTAAAAGGCGTCTTTGATGCTTTCTTCAGCATCCAGAGTTGGTGCATAAGCGCTTATCAAGGTTGCATAGCGACCCTTCGCAAGGGGAATGCGCCAAGTCATCAGCCGCTCACTGATTCCCACAGGAGACTCTGGGATGTTCTGTAGCAGTCTGCTTTTAATGGCAAAACCTACTCCATGTAGACGGCGGGTATCTTCTGGAAGGCCCTTCCAAAAGAAGGTATATCCTTGCCCGACTTCTATTAGCGAGTCCTCTCCTGCGAGCCGGGTCTCACTCAAAGCCGCGATGTCGATGTTGTATTTGTTAAGCTCGCTCGCAACCAGGGCAGTGCGCCTGTGGGGTCGGTCAGTTCCAATCTGCACATCAAGAAGTGTGCGTACGTTCCATGTAGCCAAAATTAATAGTTTAGATTTATATTTTCGACCGCGTAATGGGATGCCTTGACGACAGCGGTGGGCCGCCCAGGAGTGTAGGGAACAGGCAATGTTTGGGTCACCTTTTCTAGACCCTCCCCCCGACAGGGGGTGAGCAGTGCTGACCCTAAAGAGGGCTGCTCAGTCACACAAGAAGCTGCCGAAGGTGGACGCTGTTCCAACCCATCCACACAACGACCTTCACGCTTGTGCCGCCTCCGTGCAGGGCTCAGGCTAGAGGCTGCCAGTCTGATCCAAGACCTGCCTCCGTCACATTTACCCTGTCGCCGAAGGGCTTGTACGGTGAAGTGATAGCATACGCAGAGAGTGGATTAATGTGAAGAGAGGGGGGCGCAGAGGAGCATATGATATGAGCTCTGCATATGATACGCACTTTATGACTCCACACCCCTAATCCTAACCAAGGGGTTTTCGTTATTTTAGGTATATTGTGACATTAATGACACAATCCAGTAATTCACATTTTTTATACAGAAAATGTACTGTATTTTTCATACAGTATTTTTTTCTGTTTACTTAAATTACATAAAAATTTATTTAAAATTACAAATATCTGTAATCTGTAATTAAACGTAACAAAACACTGCCCAGCCAGCACAGCCATGTGGGGCCCAAATGGGTTTGACCTGGGCTATCTAACTGGGACCCAGCCAGTTTTGTCCTCGGTTTCCATGTAGGCCCCACATGGGTTTGCCCAGATGAAATGAACACTGCTTAGTGTGCACAGTACAGGCTGTTTAATGTAACACTGAATCAGTGTTGGAGGTAATGAGATAATTAAGTGATTGAATAATGATAGTGCATTATTGATGAACACCTGCTGTTAACAAGCAGAATCACTGAAGGAAAGAGAAACACAAGAACTACTTCCAGCCACTGCCTTGGATGAAATCAACTGAAGATAAAATACATTACATCTCTCAAGATCTGATTAAACAACTCCACAAACAGCATTACCAGCTTCACTTATTAGTAACCAGACTGACTTTATTTCTGTCAGACGTCTACAGAAGTTCTTATTGAGAATTAACAGAGGTTTAGATGTTGATTACTTATTTGAAAGTAATAGTTTGATTTGATGTTACCATTGTGGCGATCAGTGTGTGCTTTAGTCAGGCTCTTGACTTTTTAAACATTAGTTTTTCTCAGGCAGCTGTGTCTGCTTATTATGGCGAGAACAGCAAGAGAAAATATAATCAGATGCTGATTGATGATAAGAATATAGTCATCGTCATGTAGTGGCTTAACTCACTGATATTATGTGTGAGATTTATACAGGTAGTATGTCATTCATTTTGTTTTATTGTTGTGATTCTACAGCAAGAGATCCAGTACAGTTTAATCAGAACATCAAATGATTTTTAAAACCCCATTTACACATGTTGGACTACTGAAAGTTCTACTTGCACACAGACATCAAGAATCAGCATATGAAGCTCAACAATGGTGACATGCTTCATGCTGCAATGCATTCTGAGTGCATCATATGAAATAGGGCTGGGCGATTTAAATCGCGATATTGTTATGCGCATCTCGTCAGTAAAGCCGGTTCCTTGATTAGTAGTAAATCACCATCACCTGCTTTCAGATGGAGCGGCATTTAGGGCTGATGAGATAATTAAGTGATTAATTTAGTGATGATTGAGCATTATTGAAGACACCTGATGTTAACAAGCAGAATCACTGAAGGAGAAAATCACAAATTGTAAGTTACCATTAAGGCGATGGGTGTTTGCTTTAGTTGGGCTCTAGACCATTATATGTTTACTTTAATATTTACTGTTGTTTGTCTGCTGTTATTGATTTATAACAGTTAAATGAACAAAGTAAAATGTTATCTTATAGTGTTGGTTATGTTTTTGACATAATCATGCTATGATCTGAAAAAGGAAACTTATTGAGATAGTTTGGTTTAACTTGTTAGCAGCAGTTTTGTGATTCTTCAGCCTATGATTATCAGTACTTTACTTATAATTCAAAATATTTAATAAACATTGTTCTGATCAAAAAACATTCAGATTAATTTAAAACACAGACATCAATAATCAGCCTGTGAATCTCAACAATGGTGACAATAATAAAGCATGTTGCAGTGGCTGCCACCAATCACAACTCATTAATGGCTCCCATCATGCATTGCGGTATGAATAAATTATGATCTAAATTGTCTATGTAATTTACTTTTCCTAATTGAATATTCTGCTCCTCACCATTGTTGAGATGCATAGACTGAATCTTGACATCTGTGTGTGCCTAAAGGAATGATTTTTTTTTTAAACAACTTTTAAGAAATCCTTTATATTATATCAAAAATTCTGGCCATTTATGCAGATTCACAGTTATGCTGTAACCAACAACATAAATCGAAGTCAGAAAGAAGGATTTTAATGAGTTCAGTGATCAAGTTCAGTGATCAAGTTCAAACGATGATTGTCATAATATAACCAACAACATCAGATCACTTTTTTTCTTTGTTCAACTGGCAGTTATAACTCAGATACAGCAGCCAAACAATATCTAAAGTTAATAATATATGGGTCAAGAGTCCAACTAAAGCAACCATTGATCGTCATAACGGTGGCTTACAATTTGAGATTTTCTCCTTCAGTGATTCTGCTTGTTAACATCAGGTGTCTTCAATAATGTTCAATCATCACTAAATTAATCACTTAATTATCTCATTAACTTAAACACTCTTGAGTGTGGACTCATACACTCCAAGGAGTGTTAATTTAACACTGGAGTTTTTGCTGTGTACAAAGAGCCGTAGTTAACTGACAAGCTGAGTCATATCGCATTAATTATCGCTGGCGATACGTCCGCGATATTAATGCGATATGGCTCAGCTTGTCAGTTAACTACGGCTCTTTGTAGTAAATTCTGCTCCATCTGAAAGCAGGTGATGGCGATTTACTACTAATCAAGGAACCGGCTTTACTGACGAGATGCGCATAACAATATCGCGATTTAAATCGCCCAGCTCTAATATGAAACTTATCCATAGCTCCCAGAATGCATTGCACCATGAAGCATGTCACCATTGTTGAGATTCATATGCTGATTCTTGATGTCTGTGTGCGAGTACATCTCACAGGAGCCCAAAATATGTAAATGGTGTGTTAAAAATCATTTGACGTTCTGATTAAATTCTATTATTCTCTTGCTGTAGAATCACAACAATAAAACAAAATGAATGACATACTACCCGTATAAACCTCACACATAATCAATGAGCTAAGCCACTACATGATGATTATACTCTTATCATCAATCAGCTTACAGCATCTGATTATATTTTCTCTTGCTGTTCTCGCCATAACAAACAGACACAGCTGCCTGAGAAAAACTAATGTTAAAAAGTCAAGAGCCTGACTAAAGCACACACTGATCGCCACAATGGTAACATCAAATCAAACTATTACTTTCAAATAAGTAATCAACATCTAAACCTCTGTTAATTCTCAATAAGAACTTCTGTAGACGTCTGACAGAAATAAAGTCAGTCTGGTTACTAATAAGTGAAGCTGGTAATGCTGTTTGTGGAGTTGTTTAATCAGATCTTGAGAGATGTAATGTATTTTATCTTCAGTTGATTTCATCCAAGGCAGTGGCTGGAAGTAGTTCTTGTGTTTCTCTTTCCTTCAGTGATTCTGCTTGTTAACAGCAGGTGTTCATCAATAATGCACTATCATTATTCAATCACTTAATTATCTCATTACCTCCAACACTGATTCAGTGTTACATTAAACAGCCTGTACTGTGCACACTAAGCAGTGTTCATTTCATCTGGGCAAACCCATGTGGGGCCTACATGGAAACCGAGGACAAAACTGGCTGGGTCCCAGTTAGATAGCCCAGGTCAAACCCATTTGGGCCCCACATGGCTGTGCTGGCTGGGTGTTTCCTGAATTATCCTGATAATATACCTTCATTATAAAAAAAAAATCATAAAAAAATTGTCAAATGACTCAGCTACGGCTGCCAAAGAAAAACCATACAATTCAAGTAAAATATGCTAATTTAAATAAACCGAAAAAACAATGTTATTTTACAGGTATTTCCTGAATTATTAGGATCAAATACCTTCATTGTAAAAAAAAAAAAAATCGTAAAAAAAGAGTCAAAAGACTGACAGCTACGGATACCAAACAAAAACCATAAAATTAAAGTAAAATATGCTAATTTAAATAAAGTGCAAAAAACTTAAACAGAAATTTGATGTTACCATTATGGAGATCAGCGTTTGCTTTAGTTGGGCTCATGGCCCTTGAGATATTAATATTGTTTTTTGTCTGGCTGCTTTATAGGAGCTGTATGTAATAAATGTATTTCAATTAATCATAAAATGGCCCTGATATGTCATTAGACATTATGAAATCATGTTAATTTCAAATACTTATATCACTGACAACAGTAGCCCGGCCAGGATATTGTCATTTAAAAAGTGAAGTTGCAGCCCTCAACTGATGTTGATGTTGTCATGTTGTGTTTTGGCCTGATGCACCACCCTCCACCTATCTACCAATCACGAAGTCAGGGAGGGGGAGGGGATACACCGCTCTACAGTCATTTGAAAGTGATTGCAGTACCAGTTTTGGCCACAATCTTACATACAGTTCCTTTAACTGTGTTTTTGTTACACATTTGTTATGGCAATGAATGCTAGAGAAAATCTCATCAGATGTTAAAGTCATCATATGTTGATCTGATTCACCGATATATTAGCTGATATAACATGATATATAGAGAGACTTCAGTTTTTACAAAGTGTGGGATTAATGTCATAATTTTTCACATGATCCTAGTAATATTGTGGCATCAATATTACAACAACCTGATATTCTGAAATTATTATATATATATAAATTATATATATATTATACAGAATATGTTTTGAGCTGTTTTTTTTTCTTTAGGCATATAGAGACATCAAGAAGCAACATATGAATCTCAACAATGGTGACAACAAAGCCTTTTTGTGACTTTATAGTAGTTAAAAAAAAATTCATTGTCACCATTGTTGCAATTCATAGGCTCATTCTTGATGTCTGTGTGAGTCTATATGATCCTGTCAAAAAAAAAAAAAGAAATTGTATAATGATTTCATAAAATCTATCTGATTATCACAGTACTGTAGGATTCTTTTGCAGCAGTATTGGCATGCACAATCAACAACCTGTATTTAACATCTTAATCAGATTTTAGACTTCAAGTGGTATCAATAAATTAGACCATCATACATGATGACTATCATCACTGAAAGTGACCAACATCATCTGATCTGAGTTTATCTTGGATTCTTACCATAACAAATATGTATCAGAGACACACAGTTAAAGGAGACAGAGAAAAAGCGATGTTAAAAACTGAAGGGTCAAGTAGTGATGGGTAAATGAAGCTTTGGTGAAGCACTGAACCACTTAGAAGAATTGTTTTGAAAATGGGTTCATTACTCGAAGCTTTAGTAACAGCGCCCTCGCCTGGTGAAGTGCCAAGGCTGCATCTAAATTATCCTGGGTAGATAGTGGACAGGAGGGCAATCACCTCACCTTCAGAGATATTTTTATCATTATTTGTGAATAAAAAAGCATTTATAGTCTTCAAAGAGCCTAATGGCTACACTAATCTTAAAGGCCTATAATTATAAAGTAGGCTGATGTTTTTATACAGACTTGAGACAGCTATTACTATAGGCTACTGACAGTCACAGTTCTATAACTCTACTTTTAGCCTAATATTTAATAATAATATTTAACAGCCAGCGCACATACCTTATCAGGAGCGACCAGAATAAAGTTTTCCCACATGTCAGAACGACCTCTCTTCCTAGATGCTTTCATAGTAATGAAAATGAATCGATGCGAACAAACTTAATGCTTGTCACTGTAGAGGCTACTACGAACCAAATGTAGGCTAATGTTGTGCATTAAAGTTTTTATACTTTAAGTGTGCTACAATTCAGACTCGAAATGAGGCGGTGCCAGTTGCAGTGGCAGCACTGACTGGAATAACTGTGTTCTGTTCAAATGTTTAATGAAGATTTCTGTAAAAGTCTTTATTTAAAGTAGGATATTTTACATTCATTTCATGATTTTAGTATGGCATTGCTGATAGTCATTTGGCTGTTTTTTTTTTTTTTATGTTTTGTTGTTGTTTTTTACAGTAAAGGTGTTTGATCATAATAATCCAGGAAATAGCTGTAAAATAACAGTCTTTTTCTGTAAAACATTTAAGGAAAATTTCTGTAGAAGTTTTTTGCACTTTATTTAAATTAGGATATTTTACTTTATTTGTACGTTTTTTGTTTGGCAGTCGTATCTGACAGTCATTGAGCGTTTTTTAAAGATTTTATTTTTTACAGTGCACTCACTCTTCATGCTGCTACAGAATCAGTTGCGTCTTTGAGATGATTGAAGTGAATGTGATTTGATTTCAATCTCAATCTCAGCGCACAGAGCGTCAGATTAAACAGCAGTTTGAGAAACTTCATCAGTTTCTCAGAGATGAAGAAGAAGCTACAATCACTGCACTGAGGGAGGAAGAGGAGCAGAAGAAGTAGATGATGAAGGAGAAGCTGAAGGTGATGGACAGACACATCTCAGATCTTTCACACACAATCAAAGACATGGAGGAGATGATGAAAGCCAATGACGTCTGCTTTCTGAAGGTCTGATTTCACATCATTGATTGATTGATTGATTGATTGATTGATTGAGTTCTTGATGATAAATGGTGTGTTTGTTCTGCAGGAATTTCCAGTCTCAATGGAAAGGTGAGTGATCTTCTGGTGTCTCTGGTCTCTCTGGTTCTGATCCAAAGCCACTGCAGTTCTGACTCCTGAATGTTCTTCCAGAGTCCAAATCTCACAGCTGGATCCACAGATTGCTTCTGGAGCTTTGATTCATGTGTCACGATACTTGGGCAACCTGCCGTTCAGAGTCTGGAAGAAGATCGTCCAAAACAGTGAGTCTGGAGAAGATCTGTGCTGTTACACACACATGGGATAAAATATTCGCATTATGTGTGAATAACCAGATGAGCAACTACACCAAGATGAGCTGTAAACAGAGCAGATCTCCACAGTTTGATTGATTCACTCTTAAAAATGATAGGTTAAAAATGACCACTGATGTCTTCCCTTTTGAGGGAACTCCAACCTTGCTAACAAATGTTTGTTCTAAGAACGTTTTTCAAACATTCAGTTCTGGTTGTGGAAACATTAAAATGTCTTGATATTCTTGATGCTAGTGGAGCATTTTTTAAGGTTGGTATGATGTTTTTATTAAAAACTATAATTCAACATTATAGAAATGTTGATTTGTAACATTCCAAGAACATAATAATGTCCAGTTCTCTTCCAAACGATCGCTCGGTATCTTACAATGGGAAATGCCTCAGGCGTGATAAACTATGGAAGCACCAATCACTGCTCATAACAAGGATCCCACCCCCACTATATATGTAATAGGGCTGGGCGATATATCGCACGATATTGTTAGGCGAATCTCGTCAGTAAAGCCGGTTCCTTGATTAGTAGTAAATCACCATCACCTGCTTTCAAATGGAGCGGCATTTACTACAAAGAGCCGTAGTTAACTGACAAGCTGAGCCATATCGCATTAATATCGCGGACGTATCGCCTGCGATAATTAATGCGATATGGCTCAGCTTGTCAGTTAACTACGGCTCTTTGTACACAGCAAAAACTCCAGTGTTAATTGAACTCTCCTGGGAGTGTATATGAGTCCACACTCAAGAGTGTAAAGTGTTAAAATATGTGATTAATTGAGTGATGATTGAGCATTATTGAAGACACCTGATGTTAACAAGCAGAATCACTGAAGGAGAAAATCTCAAATTGTAAGCCACCGTTATGGCGATCATTGTTTGCTTTAGTTGGGCTCTTGACCCTTATTAACTTTAGATTTTGTTTGGCTGCTGTATCTGAGTTCTCTTTCATAGGTTCACTCAACGCTGCGGATAGCGCAGTGGGATATTCTCTGAATGTGCCGATTGTCTGAAGCCCTATAGAATCACGCCAATTCATTGGCTGATGGCGCCCGCGCAGTCTGGCTCCGCCCCGACGCTCTTACGTCGCATCATTACATATTCGCGCGCGCGCCATCTGCTCCTCAGATTTCTCTGCCTTCAGAACGAAGCGGTCACGTTTGCCCTTCGCTCGTGATTTTTCTGAGCTCGAAAAATACGACTTCTGGATTATTCTCGGCGCTTCTGCGACTGTTCAAGCGGAACTCTGTTTCTCCTTACGGTGAAGTTGCCATGGAATACCGACGCTGTACTCCGCCATGTGCTCGTTACATCGCTAACGACGACCCACACAGTAAGTGTGTTAAATGTTTGGGCTTTTCACATGCGCGCGAGGCAGTCATAGGATCGTCTAAATGCAAAATCTGTGAAAATTTGTTGCTCAGAACCCTCAAATCGTGGCTCACGGTTTTTGAGAGGGAATCATTCGTCTCCCCCTGTCGCGCTCCCGAGGCCGCTCGAGGATCCGCGACTTGGGGTTCGGATGTAGAGCTTGAGGATGTGGAGTTCGAGCAGACGAGCCCCCCTCTTTCTCTCCCTCCCTCCCCTCGGCACGCCAGTCGAATTTTCGCACGATTATTTGCGCCCCAGCCCGGGAGCACGCGACGCGGTTTCTTTCGGGCTGGAGGATGTACTTTTTACCGAGGCTTCCGACTCCGAGGATTTCGGGCCTTCTCTCACCGACGAGGTTATCCCGCCGAGCGGCGAGGAAGCGCGGCCTACTGCGGCCTACGCGGAGCTCGTTGACGTACTTTTGCGCGCTACGGAGAAGCTCGCTATTGATTGGCCCGACGAGCCCCGCGAATCTCAGTCATCGAAACTCGACGAGAGACTTCTCAGTGGCCCTAATTCTAGGCCTCAACGGAGAAAGCTGCCATTTTTCAGTGATCTGCATCACGAGATTTCCAGATCCTGGAAGCAGCCTTTCTCTGCGCGCCTCACTAATGCGGCAGCTGCTGATTTCACCAACCTAGTAGGTTCTGTGGAACAGGGCTATTCCGCCATTCCGGCGATTGAGGAGACTTTAGCCGACCATCTTGCTCCGTCGTCTGCGCCGTCCTGGAAGTCGCGCCCCCTCCTCCCCTCTAAAGCATGTAGGACTACTTCCTCTCTCATTGGGAAATCCTACATGGCGGCTGGGCAGGCAGGCATGACCCTGCACACTATGGCCATTCTTCAGGCCTACCAAGCGGACGTCCTGAAGGAAATGGACGAGGGCGACGGCGTGACCCCTGAAGCGGTCAAGGAGCTTCGTAAGGCTACGGATTTAGCCTTAAGAGCCACCAAACATACCACACGCGCCATAGGTCGCTCTATGGCTGGTTCCGTTGCGGTGGAACGCCACTTGTGGCTTAATCTCACGGAGATCCGTGACAAGGAGAAGGTTTTCCTCTTGGACGCCCCCATTTCTCAAACGGGGTTGTTTGGTGAGGCGGTCAACACAGTGGTTGAGAAATTCCGCTCCTCCAAATCCCAATCGGCCGCGTTCAGACAGTTCATGCCCAGGAGGGTTAGGGAACCTTCTGCTCCCTCCCCTGTTCGACCCAGAGAACGTCCCTCTCATAGACCGGAGTTCTCTTCCAGGAGGAGCGAACCGGTGCATCCCCCACCTACACAGGTTTGGGGAGCCCGCGGTCGCCCATTTCCCCGTCAACGGCCTCACAAGCGCCTCCAGTTGAAGCGGTCCGACAAACCGACCGCTCAGGCGGCCCAGAGCCGTTCCTGACCCTCCGGTCGGAAAAAGGAGAGCTCCTCTGCTTCCTCAAGGTTGGGACAGACCGCGCAAGCGTTTCTGCCCACCTCCCAGCTCTCCTTTCCTTGCCCTGTCACCTTCGCCACTCAGAGTGTCTCGAAGTGCAGGCCATTTTTCACCATCTCTACTCAGCCCGGCGCGGGAGGAAGGAGACGCTTTTTGCTTTCTCCCCTCACCCCCGACACTCTCTATAACTGCCGGTCGCATCCTCGGAGGCACTTTTCGTTTTCCTCCGGAGCAGGCAGACCTGGTCACCATGACCCCAGCATCGATACCTCCCATCACGTGCCAGGACGCCAAGGGCTCTCCTGCACAGTCAACTTCTCTACCCCACGAACGTCAACACGGCACCCTCACTCAGGTATGTCGTCTGCATTACAACATCCCTCTTCCTCTTTCACATTTCTTTCAAGAATGGGAGCGCTTACCAGGGGTATCGTCTTGGGTTCTTCGCACAGTTCGGTTCGGCTACACTCTTCAGTTTTGCCGCAATCCCCCCTGTTTCAACGGGGTCTTTCCTACTGTAGTGGACAGCGCCACTCAGGCTTCTGTACTTCAGCAGGAAATTTCATCCCTCCTTCTCAAAGGAGCAATAGAGGAGGTTCCTTCAGGGAAAACCGAACGGGGCTTTTACAGCCGTTATTTCCTGGTCCCGAAGAAGGGCGGCGGTTTGCGTCCCATACTGGACCTCCGCCGACTGAACTTCGCCCTTTACAAAGGGAAATTCAAGATGTTGACGCTGAAAGCTATCATATCTCAGATTCGGCCAGGGGATTGGTTCATGACAGTAGACCTAAAGGATGCTTACTTTCACATCCAGGTTGTATGGCGACACAGGCAGTTCCTCAGGTTCGCCTTTGGAGAAAGAGCGTTCCAGTACAGGGTCCTTCCCTTCGGCCTCGCTCTGGCCCCGAGGACATTCACGAAGTGTATGGATGCAGCTCTGGCCCCATTGCGGCTCCAGGGCATCCGTATTCTAAATTACCTGGACGATTGGCTCATTTTAGCCCAGTCCAGGGAACTGGTGACCCACCACAGAGACATCGTCCTGAGTCATATCCAGTCTCTCGGTTTGAGGTTGAACTCGGAGAAGAGTGTTCTTGCTCCGGCTCAAAGCACCGTTTTCTTGGGGGTGAACATGGATTCCGTTCTCATGCAGGCCCGCTTGGCTCCTGCACGGATTTCCAGTCTGACGACATGCTTGGCCCGTTTTTCGCTAGGCCATCATGTGTCTGTGGGCACTTGCCGCAGGATGCTGGGCCTAATGGCCGCGGCCTCCTCCGTGCTACCGCTGGGCCTGCTCCACATGAGACCCTTCATGTGGTGGATGAAGCTCTCAGGGGTTCGGCCCTCCGGGCCAACCCTTCGTCTACTGAAGGTATCGCGCAGTTGCTTTCGGGCCCTGTCAGTTTGGCGGGACCCTCTTTTTCTTCGGAAAGGGGTCAGCATGGGTACGGTTTTTCGTCGGCAAATGATTACGACGGATGCCTCTCTCACCGGCTGGGGAGCAGTTTTCGAGGGCAGACCAGCGTGTGGGGTCTGGACTGGCGAGACTCTTTCTTGGCACATAAACTGCCTGGAGTTAAGAGCCGTTTTTCTGGCTCTGCATCATTTTCTCCCTCTTCTGGAAGGACACCATGTAATTGTCAGAACAGACAACATGGCAGTGGTGTCTCATGTGAACCGGCAGGGGGGTTCTCGGTCGCGCACCCTAGACAGGCATGCGCGTCACCTTCTCCTGTGGTCTCAGAGCAGATTCCTATCTCTGAGAGCAGTTCATGTCAGGTTCAGGTTCTGAACCTCGCAGCAGATTTTCTGTCGAGGCAGAAACTCAGATCGGGAGAATGGATGTTGAACCGCCAGACGGTGGCCCTGATATGGGAGGTTTTCGGAGAAGCGGAAGTGGACCTCTTTGCATGTCAAGAGTCGTCCCAATGCCCGCTTTGGTTCTCCCTGAGTCCCCCGGCTCCATTAGGGATAGATGCGTTTGCTTACCCTTGGCCAACACAGAAACTCTATGCCTTCCCGCCCATCAAACTGATCCAGGCGGTCTTGGCCAGAGTGAGAGAGAGCGGAGTCCGCCTCCTCCTGGTAGCTCCGTTCTGGCCGTCTCAGCCATGGTTTTCGGAGCTAATTCCTCTGCTGGAATCTTCCCCCTGGAAGATCCCGGTCAGGGAAGACCTGCTGTCCCAACTGCAGGGCAGGATATGGCATCCTCGCCCAGACATATGGAAGCTGTATGTTTGGCTGATCAGAGGCCGTTAGCATTAGGTTCTGATCTCCCAACTGACGTTCAGGAGACCATTGCGAGTGCTAGAGCCCCTTCTACAAGGAGGCTATATTCTTCCAAATGGAAGGTTTTTGAGACATGGTGCTTAGCACATGATAGGAGCCCGGTTAACTGCCCTGTTGGTTCAGTACTGGAATTCCTGCAGGAGAAGTTTGCTTCTGGAGCAGCTGCTACCACTCTCAGAGTTTATGTCGCAGCTATTGCAGCACATAGGGATTCGGACGAGATTCCCCTGGGGAAACTAAGGTTAGTTTCGGCCTTCATGCGTGGGGTTAAGCGCCTGAAACCGGCTCGCTCCCCTAGAGTTCCCTCATGGGACCTTTCTATTGTCCTAGAGGGTTTGACTAAGGCCCCCTTTGAGCCCTTGGAGTCAGCTCCGGAGCGGATTCTGACTCTCAAGGTTTCTCTTTTGTTGGCTCTGTCCTCATTAAAGCGGGTAGGAGACTTACAAGCTCTTTCTGTTAGCGAGTCTTGCTTGGACTTTGCTCCTGGCTTGGTCAAGGTTTCCTTGAGGCCGAGACCAGGGTATGTCCCCAAAGTTCTTTCCACAACTTTCCGCTCGCAGGTGGTTAACCTTAACACTTTCCACCCTCCTCCATTTTCTTCTAAGGAAGATAGGAAGCTTAACTTGCTCTGCCCAGTTCGTTCTCTTAAGATATATGTAGACCGCTCAGGCGGTTGGAGGAAATCTAACCAGCTTCTGGTTTGCTTCGGTGCTGGCCGCCGTGGGCTTGCTGCATCAAAGCAGAGGATTTCTCACTGGGTCACAGAAGCTATCTCGTTGGCTTACGAGGTGCGTGGCTTGCCTTCACCTCTTAGCATTAGAGCACATTCCACCAGAAGTGTGGCATCTTCTCAAGCTCTTTTTAGAGGAGCAATTTTGGAGGACATTTGTGTTGCGGCAGGCTGGTCCTCTCCGCACACTTTTGTAAGGTTCTATAATTTGGATCTTGACATGACCCCGGGTTCCCAGGTTCTTTCTGTTTGAACTCATCTTGGTCGTTGTCTCATTTATGTACCAGTCATGGAAAGCGCTCTAGCTTGGCGAGTTTGGTAGTCCGTTCCCACTGCGCTATCCGCAGCGTTGAGTGAACCTATGAAAGAGAACGTCTCTGGTTACTTACGTAACCTATGTTCTCTGAATAGGGAACGAGACGCTGCGTTAGCTGCCAAGCTCCTCGCGCTGCTGACAGTTTTCTTTTCGGCAGAGAAATCTGAGAAGCAGATGGCGCGCGCGCGAATATGTAATGATGCGACGTAAGAGCGTCGGGGCGGAGCCAGACTGCGCGGGCACCATCAGCCAATGAATTGGCGTGATTCTATAGGGCTTCAGACAATCGGCACATTCAGAGAATATCCCACTGCGCTATCCGCAGCGTCTCGTTCCCTATTCAGAGAACATAGGTTACGTAAGTAACCAGAGACGTTATAACTGCCAGATGAACAAAGAAAAAAAGTGATCTGATGGTGTTGGTTATATTATGACAATCATCATTTGAACTTTATGTTTTTGATTTATGTTGTTGATTAGCCTACAGCATAACTGTGATTCTGCATAAATATCCAGAATTTTAGATATAATATAAAGGATTTCTTAAAAGTTGTAAAAAAAAAAAAAAAAAAAAAAAAACTTTCTTTTAGGCACACACAGACGTCAAGATTCAGTCTATGCATCTCAACAATGGTGACGAGCAGAATATTCAACTAGGAAAAGTAAATTACATAGACAATTCAGATCATAATTTATTCATACTGCAATGCATGATGGGAGCCATTAATGAGTTGTGATTGGTTGCAGCCACTGCAACATGCTTTATTATTGTCACCATTGTTGAGATTCACAGGCTGATTAATGATGTCTGTGTTTCTAAATAAATTCATTTGAAAGTGTTTTGATCAGAACAATGTTTAATAAATATTTTGGATTATAAGAAAAATACTGAAAATCATATGCTGTAGAATCACAAAGCTGCTGCTAACAAGCTATACAAAACTATCTCAATAAGTTTCATTTTTCAGATCACAGAATGATTATGCCAAAACATAACCAACACTATCAGATCACACTTTTCTTTGATCATTTGACTGTTATAAATCAATAACAGCAGACAAACAAAAATTAAAGTGAATGTATAAGGGTCAAGAGTCCAACTAAAACAAACACTTATCGCCATAACGGTGGCTTACAATTTGTGATTTTCTCCTTCAGTGATTCTGCTTGTTAACATCAGGTGTCTTCAATAATGCTCAATCATCACTAAATTATCTCATTAACTTTAACACTCTTGAGTGTTAATTTAACACTGGAGTTTTTGCTGTGTAGTAAATGCCGCTCCATCTGAAAGCAGGTGAAGGTGATTTACTACTAATCAAGGAACCGGCTTTACTGATGAGATGCGCCTAACAATGGGTGTTTCTCAATATGCGTTCTTCAGCGATCTTGCGTCCTTGTGTTCTCGTTTTACGTCATCATTAACCGTCGAAATTCAGACCCAATTCTCAAGAACGCAAGTACAGAGGACGCATGAAAGAACCCGGATGTGTTCTTGATACCGAGGATGCATCGAATGCAGACTTGAGCTAGTACTCGCCTGGTGTCCCAGAAGTCATTGCGGCCGGTTCGGAGTTCGTTCTTCCAAGGAAGCTTGGCAAGACCGGTCTCCACGAGAACACAAGTCCGTTCTCTGCGTTCTTGGAATTGAGAAACAGCCAATGTCATGCGATATATCGCCCAGCCCTAATATGTAATCCCCAAAACAGCATTCTTGTTCTCTTCCTTGTGGAGACATTCCTTCAGCATCTAGGCTGCATTGCTTCAGTTCACAAACGTACCGTCAAGGTTGATGTTGCTGAACGCAGTGCAGTTAAAGGGGTGATGAACTGCGAAATCAAAATTTCCTTGAGCTTTTGACATATAAGAGGTCATCATACTATAAGCCTGTAAGTTTCATAACTGAAATCTTCATTGTTAGTCCAATAAAAGCTTTTATTGACACCAGGCACAGCGAACGACTGTTCAAAGAGATCAAAGTGGGGATCTATGACGTCAAAGGGTATCAAACACCGCCTCCGCAGAAGAAGATCAACGCCTCCTTCAACCTCCTGTTTAGCACCGCCCACCGATTCGTGCATTACATGAAACTCATTATAATAAGCAAAACTGTTATCCAATCAAAGCAGTGGGCGTTTACTTCCAAGTCTTCAATGCAGCGCGCCCATAAAAACCGAGCGTTTCAGGAGCTAGGCTCAAAACCAGGGTAGAAAATAGCCTATTACTTATTCATTTTGGTGTTTTTGAATGTAAAAACTTTTACATTGTGAAACTTTTACTTCTTACATTTTACAAAAACGTTTGGATTGTGACCTAGTGGAGGTTTGTAAGCTTGGCATCACTTGGACTGTAACTCCCGGCGAAACAAATGCTTCCCGCTTTGTCGGCGTGTGTAGCAGAGATGAAATGATTGTGGAAAAAAAAGATTTTTTTCTTTTTTTCATCGCGTGCCCGTCAAGGGCTACTCGTCTCTCGATGTGAGCGAGAGAGACGGGTTTGGTCTCTCTAACCCTCCCACGGTTGAACAGTCAATGGCTCAACACCTGCATCCAAACAAGCGGACCACTCTCTCATCTGCCAGTCCCTCCATCCCTGGGAAAATGCTTCACTGCTTCCATACCTGAAAATATAAATAAATCTTCAGCATTGGCAGTGCGGGCACTTAACTTCACTTCTTATTATTATACAGTTACTGAAGGAGCTGGGCACTCAGATGGACACCAGCAATCCAAACCCGGCGGTCTGGGAGGAGATCTGCAACATAACAGACCTCAATCTACGCACATCGCGTGGTGCGGTGCAAAGCTGCGGCCGCAATATGGCTCTCGCCTTTTCGGGCGAGAGGTCGCTTTGGTTAAATCTCTCGAGCATTCTGGGACAGGGACAACTTTGATTTTCTCGACGCCTCAATGTATTCGAGTGGGTTGTTCGGCCCGGCTGTTGCACAGTGAGACAGAAATGCGACCTCCAGAAAAAGGGAGCATTTGTCTTCACATCTGTCATCTGTCTGCTGCGTAAAAAAGCATTGCATCCTCCTCCTCCAACGCAGAACAGAAGGTTTTTGAATGCGTCCCCAGAGCTCAGAGCAGGCGGCTCCGCTGCTTCAAACACAGGACAGAAATATCCTCCCTCTTAGAGAAAAGAGCCATAATATAAGACGAGTTCCAGTGGGGCAAACTCAGAAGGGCTATTATTCCCGTTATTTTCTAATTCCAAAGAAAGATGGGGGTTTGCACCCGATAATGAACCTACGTGCTCTAAACAAGCACTTAAGGAAGCACAAATTCAAGATTCTCACATTTGGGGCTCTCACTCGTTTGATCGGCGGGGGTGATTGGTTCACCGCGGTCGATCTCAAGAATGCTTATTTTCATATAAGCATCTGTCCTGTGCACAGGAAATATCTCAGGTTTTCCCATCAGAACGAAATGTACAAATTTGTTACTCTTCCATTCAGGCTCAGCCTAGCTACGCACGTGTTAAGCAGGTGCATAGAGACAGCGTTATCACCACTGAGACACAAGGGTCTCGAAATATCTGCTTATTTCAACGTTTATCTTTTTATCAGTGCCTAGCCCCATTTCACAAGGGAGACATGGTATCGTTCAGGACCTGTCTTTGCCTTATGGGCATGATGGCTTCGTTGCTTTCTGTGGTCCCGCTGGGCTTGCTAAAAATTAGAGATTTCCTGCAATGGGTAGCTGCGAGGCGTCTGTGTCCTCGTCGGCGCCAGTGAAATTATCCTCAGAGTGCGTGATGGTGCTTCATTAGTGGAGAAACCCCTGTGTATTCCAGACAGGGGTTCTGCTGGAGGGCGTTTCTGAGAAAAGCAGTGACAACGGGTGCATCTCTGACAGGCTAAAAGTGGTACCGCCAGACCCAGAGATCGGCTGAATGGATTCGAAAACTGTAAAACTCAACTGTTTAACTCTGGGGGAGTTGTAAAATGAGCCTATATCCCAAAAAAATGGAGTATCCCTTTAAGGTCAACTCAACTTGCATTAGCCTGGTGTATTTTAGTGTTGGTTATATCAGCTCATGCCAAAAAAAATGTTTGCCTTACCTATGATATTGGTCTCTGGCCAAGTATTTCGTCCATTAGTTTGAAATACTTTAACTTTATTTTCACTTTCCCACCAGCACTGCTTTTGCAGAGGTTCTCTTTTCCAAGTTTCGGTTTTGAGAGCTTTCCATTTGGAGCATAACTTTTGCCACGACTTCTGGAAGCCCTTCTCCCATCTGTATGGAAGTAAAATAATGTTAAATGTTTTTGAAATAAAAAGCCTGTTGAATTGCACTACTTGAAAAAAAATAGGCATTGCATTAACCATGCTTGCATTTTAATGCATTGTATTTTTAGGGCTTACATTTTTATGGGCTGAAATTCAACATGGTTGAATATTTAAGCTGTGAATATTTCAATTAAAAACATTTCAAACACCTTTTCATTATTAAAAATTCAATAATCCATATTCACCTTTCATATTTCACTTCCAAAATATTCAAACTGTTTAAAAATACAACCAATAATATTCAACAGGCAATGTTCGGTCCATTTTATTTCGCTTTGCAAATTCGCTTCCACAAATTCAGTGGTTCTAATTCGACAGTAAATTCAACATTGACGTCCAGGAACTGCAGGAAAAGCAGTAGATTGCCGAGCATACTCTCCATCTGCTGTTAGTCGACCTCACCATCAGATGGTGCAAAAGCACGTGTTGTTGACGAAGACCAGCAACAGTTAGAACAGGTCATTCATTCATAAAACTCATTTACAGCAATGTAAGTGTATTTGTGATTATTATGACGGCTGTTTTATGTTAAATTCTGTGTCTTCACGGTTACTTTTCCTGTGTAGCCTACATGCATCTTTCTCTACCGTGAACGAGATTATAATGTTATTCCCCGATGCGGATGTACAGATCCAATGTTACATTTTTGAGGTTGACATATATTTCTCTTGGTTGTTTAGTTGCCTTAACTTTATATTGTGGCGATGTGCTGCATGCAGGCTATTAGGGTTTCCCTCAATACTTAAGGATTCCCCTGCTGGACATATACAACGCTTAACATAGCTTAATGGACTACAGAGTAAAAGACCAAACTCGCAGGCAAGCAGATGGACTCAGAATAACGCGCAAAGCTTAATGCTGAGCGTTTCCCAGTGAGAGATTGGCATACAGATGGCTTGATGTTGGACATTCGCATATTTAGGGACCGTCTCTAAAGTGTATACGACTGTAATGTACTGTCTTTATAAAGTATCTTCTTATTAAACTGTCTGTACACTTACAAAGTTCTCAATGCTTCGGTTTGCATTTAGGGACCCTCATTAGTCTACCGTGTTAGTGTGAGGCTATTTTGAGCCTTGTTAGTGGTATTAACTAGCGATTTACTTTTACTTACTCTGTGCCCCATATACTAGCGTTATAAGCTAATCTGTTTTTAGAGATAAAACTCTTTACATTCGATTTTCATGAAAACGCATCCCAAGGAACGATCGACTCGGTAATTACGATCGATGTGTTAATTACCCCTAGGTTCATTTTTCACCGGAATTGTCCTTTAACTGTCTTTTGACTTAGCCATATTTCTAACATACACCCAAACATGACACTCAACAAACCTAGCCGGTTCAGATATTTAATGTGTTCTAGCTCAGGCACACCTGGTTCAACTAATGAAGCCCTTGATTAGTTGCATCAGGTGCACTTGAGACAACACCTGTTTTGCAGATTTGTGCTGTTGTGAGGGATTCTTTCGAGGGGATTGAATAATCTTGAAACTGCAGAAGTCATTAAAAGTTGCATTTTCAATTGAATTAGGGGAAACCACTTCAAACATTTGTTGTATTGAGCTATCTCAATGACTTTTGTTTGATTTGTTCATTGCAAACAGCTGAAAGTCTGTACATCCAGACAATAAACCTGATTTGCAATGGGTGTTGAATAACTGATTGCAACTGTGTGTGCGTATATATATATATATATATATATATATATATATATATATATATATATTCATTATATATTATTTTTCTGTTACTGGTTCTTATGTTGTGTCTGCAGTTAGAATCAAGGGAGCATTCTCCATCTTAAGGTTTTATAACACCAAAGGATAATGTTGAGTAGCAGTCATTTTTCCATTGTGTTTTAGTATAGAAACATTTGTCAATTCAGAATTTAGAGGAAGTCAAACTGAAAATTGAGAAATACATTATGATTTTTTTTAAGTCTGTTATTTTTTTAAAACACTTAACTACATCACAACACTTCTTATCCTGCTTCCTGATCTTCCCCTGCCTTTAGACTATTTTAAATATCAAGATCAAAATTGTGAAAGAGAGAGCTGATTACACAAACGAAGAATCAGGGGAAGTTTGCACAGAGTGACTGAAATATGTTCCTGCATGCATTGTGACAGGTTGTAATGTGCAGAAGAGTCAACATTTGAGAGTTAGCGCAGACTTAAGACTCAGTCATGCATTTCCACATTAAACAATGCTATAATTATGTTGGTTTAAAACGCATACCAACACTTCAGCTCGCATGTACCTTTTTTACCAAGTAGCAAAGAACAAAAATGTGCAAACTTCACATTTACAAAGCTAAATTGATTTTAATATATTATAAGGCCCCTAAATTAATGTCACCTCATATTGACATTTTACTAAACAAGCAAGTAGCCATTTTGTTTAGACAACAACACTCCAAGCAAACACAAACACAGTGAAATTCATATCAATCTTTATTTGTACTTAGAAATTTTGCGCAACAAATCTTTTTTTTTTCTTTTTTTTTTTTTTTTTTTTTTCTTAAATTATTTACACCAGGGCAGATTAAAAGTCGATCTGAATCTCTCATGCCATTATTCCTGCATGAGCGGCTGAAACGGACCTCTTACATAAAGTGCTTCTGTCAAAAGTTCAGACAGAAAGAGCGAAGATAGTTCAGTTTCAGGCCGTTTCAGCCCAGGATCAGGCTGGATTTGGCCCCGGGTGGGTTCCTCCGGCCGGACGGGTTGGCAGCAGACGGGGCGGCAGCAGACGGGGCAGAAGGCTGGCTGGACTCCTCTTTCTGCTCCGGCACCACCTCGTCTGGAGAACAAACACAGATGGACAACGGTTAGGACTCGAGTGGAGCTCTACTACTCCCTCTGCTGTTTGTGACAGGGCTTCACAACTCACCACATGCTGGCTTAAAGGAGAACTCCGGGCAATTTTTAAGTTAATCTTGATCGTTAGACCTTTGTGAGTACTGTCTATAGAAAAAAAAACTAACCGGATCAGTGCTTGCAACACGGAGCTACTACAGCTAATGTCCAGATCTCCCACTCAGCTATAACGGCAGTTATGGGGGCATAAACATAAAGGGTGTCTTTGTGCCTGTTAACAGACACAAAATGCAAGTAAAATGTCTGTCCAACATGAACAGGGCCCTTACATGACAACAAGATGCGTTTAGCAACTTAGCCATTGTTTAAACTCACCTAAATAGTGTTTTAGACGGCTAGCTGTAGTCTCGCGCTGAAGTCCCGTGGGAACTCAGTTGTAGCCGGAAAAGGTAAACAACAGTGTGCAGGTGGGCGGAGCGTCGTGTGTGTGATGATCGGAGTTGCTCGCAAGTAAAGAAGAAATGGTTCGCGTTTGTGCCGTTGCGAATTGTGGCAACAGAATGCGAAAATACAAGAATTTACATTTTCATCGTCTTCCTATGCATGACCTCGATATTCTGCAGTTGTGGCTAGTTGTACTTCAACTTGATGTGCAAACTCCCATAACAGTACTACGCGCTAAAGATTACCGCATTTGCAGCGAACACTTTGAAAAAGATGACTACACAGACACAACACAGCGGGGCCGGTTGAAGAAAAATGCCATTCCGTGGACGAAGACGCGTGCAACCACTGTGGAGGTAATGTCAACTTTATTTATCCTTCCATTTGTGCACACACGGGTTGAGGAGAGATGTGCAGTAATACATGTTTTTGTAGTCTTATTTGCAAAACTTTAATTATTTCACTAGCTTCTATGTCTTAATTATATTTGTGTTGTGCTAATTTCTATGAGAAAACAATGGACTTGCTAAAGAGAATAAAGTGTGTGGGAGGGTGCAGTATGGGGGAGGGGGAGGTGTGTGATGATGATCACACAGGCTACGACCTGTCTGGGAAAATACTGTCCGAATGAACACTAAATGATAGATATAAATAGCAAATGTTACTGTGTTATGCAGTTGAATAAAGCTATTATTTTATTTATTATTACTTACTAATTCAGGAGACTGATACTACTGGTGTGCCCCTGAACGAATCACTATTAGCTGGAGTGCCACAGTCAACTCCAAAGAAAACTCTCCAAAGAGAAAGTGAATCCAGATCAAGCCGGCCTGGTCTGTCTTCCTGCTTGACCCTACTTCTCTCTAGTCCAGAGACATCATCTGTAAGACCTCGCACAAAGCCTTCACTAACTGGGACATATATAGCAAAACATCTTTCATGGGGACAATCAGTGGTAAGCCTCGCAATGATCAAAGCTTTTCATACATTTCCAAACACATTTGCCATCACTAGAGTGTAATATTATACATTTCTAATATCAAGGACCAGGGTGCCATGGCATCATATTTGTCTGTCCCCAACACAGCCAGTGGAGATGTTGTCACGACTGGGTTCAAAAACAAAACTGAGGACTCAATTGCAGAAAACCAAAATGGGATTTTAATAAAATAAAAGCAAAATACAATGATAAACAAAACTCCCACGCGGGGGGGGAAACATTAGAATAATATAAACAAACCAAAACACTGGGAAACAAACACAAGAACATTAGACAACGTAACAGCACAGTACAACAGACACAAGGAGACTAAATAGGGAGGCAAACAAAAGAAGGTAACGATGACAACAGGTGGAATTAATTAAACCAATAACAAGATAACAAGAAGGGCGGGGCTAACAATGAACACGAGCACATGGCTCAACACAACAAACACCCAAGTGCAAAACAAGACAGGACAAACTTGTGACATAACCCCCTCCTTAAGGAGCGGCTACCAGACGCTCCACTAGGACAGGAGGGACAGACCAGGGCGGGACAGGAGGGACAGACCAGGGCGGGACTGGAGGGACAGACCAGGGCGGGACTGGAGGGACAGACCAGGGCGGGACTGGAGGGACAGACCAGGGCGGGACTGGAGGGACAGACCAGGGCGGGACGGGAGGGACAGACCAGGGCGGGACGGGAGGGACAGACCAGGGCGGGGCGGGACGGGAGGGACAGACCAGGACGGGACGGGAGGGACAAACTGTCCATCGGGCGGCCAGGGTGGAGCAGATTGTCCATCGGGCGGCCAGGGTGGAGACTCTCCCTCGGGCGGCCAGGGCGGAGACTCTCCCTCGGGCGGCCAGGGCGGAGACTCTCCCTCGGGCGGCCAGGGCGGAGACCTTCCCTCGGGCGGCCAGGGCGGAGACCTTCCCTCGGGCGGCCAGGGCGGAGACTTTCCCTCGGGCGGCCAGGGCGGAGACTCTCCCTCGGGCGGCCAGGGCGGAGACTCTCCCTCGGGCGGCCAGGGCGGAGACTTTCCCGCGGGCGGCCAGGGCGGAGACTTTCCCTCGGGCGGCCAGGGCGGAGACTTTCCCTCGGGCGGCCACGGCGCAGGAACTGGAACAAACACCAGCGGCTCAGGCACTGGAACTGGCACCAACGGCTCAGGCACTGGAACTGGCACCACCGGGACTGGCACTGGAACTGGCACCACCGGCTCAGGCACTGGAACTGGCACCATCGGCTCAGGAACAGACACCAGCACAGGCACAGACTCAGGAACAGACACTGGCTCCGGCTCAGGAACAGGAACAGACACAGACACTGGCTCCAGCTCAGGAACTGGAACAGACTCCACCGGCTCAGGAACTGGAACAGACTCCACCGGCTCAGGAACTGGAACAGCCCCCACCGGCTCAGGAACTGGAACAGACTCCACCGGCTCAGGAACTGGAACAGACTCCACCGGCTCAGGAACTGGAACAGACTCCACCGGCTCAGGAACTGGAACCACCGGCTCAGGCACTGGAACTGGCACCACCGGCTCAGGAACAGACACCACCGGCCCAGGAACAGACACCACTGGTCCAAGTGTGTGCGTAGCCCACACACACCACATGGCTGTGGCCATAATGGCCAGTGTCGCGGTCACTGAGGGCTCAGGAACAGACGCCTCCGGCTCCGGAACAGACACTGGCTCCGGCTCCGGAACAGACACTGGCTCCGGCTCCGGAACAGACACTGGCTCCGGCTCCGGAACAGACACTGGCTCCGGCTCAGGAACAGACACTGGCTCCGGCTCAGGAACAGACACTGGCTCCGGCTCAGGAACAGACACTGGCTCCGGCTCAGGAACAGACACTGGCTCCGGCTCAGGAACAGACACTGGCTCCGGCTCAGGAACAGACACTGGCTCCGGCTCTGGAACAGACACCACCGGCTCAGAAACAGACACCACCGGCTGTACGGCCATCTTGTCCAGGGACACCGGCTCAGCAGGCATGACGTGAACAGTTTCTGGCTGGGCAGACACGACGAAAACAGTCCCCGGCTGGGCAGACGTGACGTGAACAGTCCCCGACTGGGCAGACGTGACGCGAACCGTCTCTGACTGGGCAGACGTGACGTGAACCGTCTCTGACTGGGCAGACGTGACGTGAACCGTCTCTGACTGGGCTGACGTGACGTGAACAGTCTCTGGCTGGGCAGACGTGACGTGAACAGTCTCTGGCTGGGCAGACGTGACATGAACAGTCTCTGCAGACTCTGGAGTGACAAAAACTGGCTCGATGGAGACAAAGACTGATGCAGCAGTCTTAGCTGCTCTCCTCCTTCTCAACCTTCGTTTTTTAGTTAAATTCAGAAAAACTTGACTCGGCGAAGAAGGATAGGTAAGTTGGTCGATACCGTCAGTCTCTAATGGTGGCAGGATCCTCCAATCCTTGCGATGCCGCAGGTAATTGGTAAATTTCCAAAAGTCCAGGATCCTTAAACCATTCATCTCCCACTGAGGAAGGGGATCATCCAAACAGTGGTTGAATGCCTCTTTAAGAGCTTCATCATGGTAATTCAATCCCCTAGCCATTGTCCAGAAGAACTGGGCGAAGCATCCTATCTCCCAGCCCTGCTGGCGTTGCGATGCCAACGCCTGCTGGAGTTCTAGTCTCTCTTGAGCTGTAGCGGGGGGAACCACACGAATACTCATTCTGCTGAGTCCTCAAAATGGCTGTTACGTTCTGTCACGACTGGGTTCAAAAACAAAACTGAGGACTCAATTGCAGAAAACCAAAATGGGATTTTAATAAAATAAAAGCAAAATACAATGATAAACAAAACTCCCACGCGGGGGGGGAAACATTAGAATAATATAAACAAACCAAAACACTGGGAAACAAACACAAGAACATTAGACAACGTAACAGCACAGTACAACAGACACAAGGAGACTAAATAGGGAGGCAAACAAAAGAAGGTAACGATGACAACAGGTGGAATTAATTAAACCAATAACAAGATAACAAGAAGGGCGGGGCTAACAATGAACACGAGCACATGGCTCAACACAACAAACACCCAAGTGCAAAACAAGACAGGACAAACTTGTGACAGATGTGGCACAAGTGAGTTGAATGGCTTTTCTACTGTTATTTTTTGTGTTATAATGCTTATTGTTTACTAAAGAAATAAATGTAAATGTATTTACACAACAACTACATTGTAAATTTCACAAACAGGATGATAAAGAACATTCGGCAACGTTGGATATGAGCAGAAGCTTTGGGGAAATGCTTTTATCCGACACAAGTTTTTCGCCATCTAGCCACACCCCAACATCAAGCTCTGGTTCAGGTTCTGGCTCTGGAAAAGAACCGGAACATGAAAGAAAGTGGATTGTGAATGAATCCAGACTACTAGAACTGTTCAACACATGCTAGACCTGTGGCTCAGCGGTGGAAAACAAAAGGATTGTAACCCATGGCAGCCAAATCCGAGTTCTATGGACATGCTTGAATGATCACCCTGGAAGTTGGGCTTCATGTCCTGACAAAAAAAGGGATGGCAGAAAATAACCTGCTCATCAGCGCATCCACTTTTTTCACAGGAACCACCCATACCACCATTTCTGACTGGGCTGAGCTTCTTCATACCCCAATTCCGAAGAAAACTCAATATTATTCTATGCAATCTATCTACCTCATACCAGTCATCCAACAAGCGTACAGAGATCAACACGAGAAATTAATGGAACGTCTCGTGCAACTTTGTGCCTCAGGACATAAAGTTGAGCTCTGTGGTGATGCTAGAAGTGATAGTCCAGGTAAGCATTTTGCTGGAAATGTACATCATAACTCCAGGAGTTATCATAGAAATTATTCTGATTATTCTGATTATACTGTATGACACATGGCAACCCTACAACATAGTTACCAATTCATCTCTGCTTTTTTCTCACAACAGGTTTCAGTAGCAAATACTGTACATATTAATTTCAAGATTTTGCCACAAAAGAGATCATTCATTTTGAATTGGTTCAGGTAAATTATCTACTATGTTTTGTAAAACCAAATTATGTAAGTATTTTCAAAAACAAACATAGACATGCTTTGTATGATCGGTCAATATTATTCTCTAGGTTACAGAAACAACCAGCTCGGTTGCTATGGAGGTCTATGGAAATGGAAATACCTATGGAAATTGCTATGGAAATACCCAAAAAAAATTTGGTATTTCAGAGGGGTCTGGACTATTTGCTTGACAGGGGAGTGGTTGTTGGTGTTGTGACCACTGACAGATCGCCATCCGTCCGCAAACTCATGAAGGACAACTACACTGGCATCCAACATGAATTTGATCCCTGGCATGTGAGCAAAAGTAAGTAAATTTAGTGGAAAAGACATTTAATTGTTTGTACCTCACAAGATAAGTGTGTTCTCTTTCATTTTATCACTAACTTTTTAGATGTAATTTTTGGCTGTTTTGTACAGGTGTGAAGAAGAAACTTGTACTTATATCAAATAAGAAGAACAACAAAGACTTGCAGCCATGGATAAAGTCAATCACTAACCATCTGTACTGGTCATGCAGTACAAGCAAAGGTGACAAAGAGGTAAGAATATAATGTAGTACATAACATAGATACAGTATTTTTGGTATAGAATATTTACTGTTATATCAACGATAACAAAACATGTTCCTGTATGCCCAAATGTATGCCCTGTATGTTCCAAATAACCGTTTTAGTAAATATTTTTAATAGTATTTACCTGGCACATAACGTAATATTTGCACCAGGAAAGTATTTCACCAACTATGACTTCAATCTAATTTTTATAGGACTGTGTACGAAGATGGAAATCGCTTCTGCACCACATATGTGGCATTCACCGGTGGGAGGAGGATGGTGCTCAGTACACCTGCCATCACACAACCCTGACAGAGGATGAACAGAGGCGCAAAAGGTGGCTGAGACCAGATTCATCAGCTTTTGTGGCACTGAAGGGAGTGGTGTTGGACAAAAATCTCCTTAGAGACTTGAGGCAGATGTCACTCTTCAAGCATACAGGTATCTATTTACATTGATTAAAATATTTTTCCAGTCATGATGATTATTGTTGCAATATTTATACATTTTTTGAGAGGAGCAGTTTTGTTTCATTACTGCCTACAATGCAATAATACCAGTTACACTGGGTCATTGAGTGTGTGATATACATTTATACAGGATCTTTGGAGGTGTACCATCAGGTCATGCTGAAGTATGCTGAGAAGTGACTTCACTTCAGTTACGACAGCATGAGGGCTCGTACCCAACTTGCAATAATTGACCATAATAGCAACGTTGGGACGGGAGACCACAGGCGAAGACAAAAGAAGGTATCCTCATATGTCCTAATATATCCTCATTTATATCAATATGTTTTACATGACAACATCACATTCATTGTATAATACCTAGTTTCTTCAGGTGTTCCATGGAGATGCTGTATTTAATTTGTAATTTCATGTATTTTAGGACAACCACGGTATAAAGCTGTATACTCAAGAAAGGGTCAGCAATGGGTTGCAAAACCCATGTTTGAAAACACCACACAGGCCTTTCGTCATGATCTTGTTGAGCGTGTGCTGAGGAGGAGAGATGACAGTACTGTTGTCTTTTCCGACACTTTACCCCCTCGTAAACCAGGACAAAGGACATTTCTCCAGAACATCGCTCCAGTTCCAAGGCCGGACAAGGGTGATCTGGTCGCTCATACCAAATCTCGCTTTTGAGCTTGGCAACACCACTGTTATCTGACAATGTTGACATTTTTTATATACAGCTTACAATGTTCTGTAAATTATTGTTGTAAAATAAAGATTTGTTTGTAACTGTAATACTGTGTTCTTATAGTTTGAGTAAAAACACAGGAGCACAAGAACTTTGATTTACTATCTTTATTATAATGAATGACATAATGCAATATTTTTGAACATGAACAATGTACAATTCAGACTAAACATTTAGAATATCTCCTCTGCCTCCTGAAATCCAATGTAAGTACCAGTGGGGGAGGGATACTTTCTTCTGATCATTGATACAACACAGGTAATGGTGTTCTACTGCCACGGCCAAGGCGCTCTCATTTTAGTGCCCATTCTAGCACAACACGGTAGGCCACCAGCCTGCATTGGCTATAGGAATGGGGGTGGTGGCAGAGAGAGCAGAAGTTTGGTCAGTTCACTAGCGAAATGACTAAGGAAAATGCATATGTCATGTTATCAATCAGATATTCAACTCACTCTATGGATAGCTGCCCATTTAGTCCCTCCGGTTTTGGACGTCTCTTCCAGTTTATTTTAGGAACGAAGAAGAAAGTGTCCAGGACTGCCTTTTGGATAAGAGCAGGAAATTCCTCGGTACAGGTGACACATTTTTCTTTTCCTGGCTGTATGAGATCCCACTCTTTACAGCACAGGCTTTCTTCCTCGGTAGGCATTGGGTCACAACACCCACACAAACACCACCAGTTGTCCGAAATCCGTGTCCTTGAAGCATATGCTTCATCTGCCAGTTGCCCCTCTGTCTGTCTCCTTCTTTCCAACTAGGCTAGTTCTTCGTCTGTATACTCGGGTTCGAATAAATAAGGACGACCATCAAACTCAAAAACCTCTTCCATGTGTTCAAAATCTGCTATATTCTCCATAGTTACGTTACTATAAGCTTCTTCACTTGCGAGCAACTCCGATCATCACACACACGACGCTCCGCCCACCTGCACACTGTTGTTTACCTTTTCCGGCTACAACTGAGTTCCCACGGGACTTCAGCGCGAGACTACCGCTAGCCGTCTAAAACACTATTTAGGTGAGTTTAAACAATGGCTAAGTTGCTAAACGCATCTTGTTGTCATGTAAGGGCCCTGTTCATGTTGGACAGACATGTTACTTGCATTTTGTGTCTGTTAACAGGCACAAAGACACCCTTTATGTTTATGCCCCCATAACTGCCGTTATAGCTGAGTGGGAGCTCTGGACATTAGCTGTAGTAGCTCCGTGTTGCAAGCACCGATCCGGTTCGTTTTTTTTTTCTATAGACAGTACTCACAAAGGTCTAACGATCAAGATTAACTTAAAAATTGCCCGGAGTTCTCCTTTAAACTCAATAATATTTGCCTGAAAAGTCATGGTAAATTATGAAGCTGCAACATGGACATGGTTGTGTGACCTTCCCTCGTCCCCTTTAAAAAACTACACAAATGATGCAGATGACCTTAAATGCAGGTTATGGGGAATTATGGGCAGCATGAAACCATTCAAAAATACATTTTAAAGCAAGTGTCCAATTCAGTTTAATAACTTTGCATATCAATGGGTTTGGGCATTTCTTTCTATTAACTCTTTCCCCGGCCAGAGTTTTTGAAAAACATTGCCAGCGGCAGCAATTTTTTTTTTTTTTTTTTTTTTTTTTTTCACAAATCTTTCATGGCCCCCAGAATATGTTGTTGCATGAATATCTGAACATGCAATATATCAAAAGAAAGAACAGATCCTTTTAAACAAAACTTGTTTTATTCTAGCTTCATGCATTATTTTTTTATCAACACTTGAATGTGGATAAGTTTCATAAAAAAAAAGCAAAATTTTAGCAAAATGCTGTGAAAAATCACGTTTTTGTCAAAGACTAACGTTACATCCAGATTTGTATCAGATTCAGAACAATGATCAAAACACAGATGGAGTAGATCGAGTCCATCAACAGTCCTAAAGCTCGTCCTGGATCGACATTTCATTCAGTAACATTAGAAAGATTTGATTTATGCTGTTTAATGTTGATGATCGCATTATTTTATGCATCTGCTTACATATGAGATTGCTCATTTCTACTTCTTCACCTGTTTTGATCAGGAGATTCTGAACTCTTTCAGAAGATGTGTAAAAGCACCCACTACCGTATAACAGTGAAAACATGGAAAGCAGGAAAATTCTGTCAATGGTGGGGAAAGAGTTTAAAGTTCACTCTTCATACAGACGCAAGCAGGGATGCAACTTTAAAAGGTGCGTTTACAGCTTAGCCATGCTGCATTTTTAACATTTGAAAAATGATGACAGACAGCAGATACATATGCATGCATATAGTTTAATATTAATCACATTCAAACTGAAGATGAAGAAGACAGATTTAAAGAAACCCCTTTAAGTTAAAGAAACTGCTGTCTCAATGCCCAACTTGAGCTGAACTGGTCGCGTCGTCCTCAAGCCATGAAGAGAGAGTGTTCAGTCTTCTGTTTACTGTCCTTACTTGCACTGCATAAAGAAACATGTGCAAATTTTATTTTATGGAATATTATTTTATTTTTTTACATCTATCTGTGTAAAACATTCCAGATTTGATTTCAGTTTTGATCACACACTTAGTACCTTGGGAAGCCGTTTTTTTCCGTAGCGCACATAGGCGAGTACATGTTCACAGTTGTTCGTGATTGGGTCCCACCACACACAGTTTTTGTTTAACTCCATAATTTCCTTTATCATTTCATTTTTATTTATAGGGGTGTATCCTTTCCCGCTTTTGTCCTTGTCCAGGTAGTTAAACACCTCAGGCTTATCAGAGAGTTTACTCAATGTATCAAATACACAGACTGGTTTCTCGGATAGTTCGCCTCCTATTGGTAGAGAATCAGAGGTTCAGGGCCATTAGTTCTTTCTGTCAGGAAAACTGTTCTGTTGTAGTTTAACCCTCAAACGCGATCAGGACAAATGTGGGCATAATCTTTTTTTATATATATAGTTTCCTTAATCTGAGCTGTACAAGACTTTGCTACTTTTCCCAGTGCACGTTGGACAAAAGTGCACTGTAAGACATTTCATGTTAGTTTAACTTGGAAATGCAAGTTCATCTACTACCTTGAAAATCGAAGTTCACTCAACTTGAAGAAACACACACACACATATCCACAAAAGCATTGCATTGAAAGACATTGAATGAGCCTATGACAGCAATATTTTTTTGTCAAATAAAAATCTGTCACTCACGCATGCACAAAATAATTTAATGAGCCAATAAATTAGCAATTTGTTAAAAAAAAATAGCCAATCAGCCACTATGCAAAACACACACACACACACACACACACACACACACACAATATGGTAGGCTACTTTTAGAGGAAAATACATTCAAAAATACCCACAAAAAAAGCATTTTTAGCGTTTTTATTTTATCGAAGATAGTGATATGACATTTTTATTTCTTTTTTTGAGACCTTTGTGCCCAAATTTGTCCACGAAGCACCAATCAAGGGCTGCTATTCGAAGGCCGCTTGGGGAGTTCACGTAAAATCTTGCTCCAAATTTAAGCATAAAACAGTTTTGACACTGTAAATGAAATCATGCAGTCTTGAATATGTCTATTTACCATATGCATAGAAAATGTCCTCATCATCTAATTTTTCTTTCAGCCCTTTAACCTTTCCCTTCCCCACGTATACAGACCAATGGATGTAGATGGGCAGATGTTTACCCGCAGAGGGAAACTCAGTTATAATCAGATCTCCAAAATTAAACTGAAAGACATAACAAATTAACATTATGTTTTATGGATCTGTTCTCAAGGATTTTAACTGCTAATCCTTGTGCACATTTATGTTAGATTTCAAAGTTCACACATAAAAAAGTGTCTGTATTTGTGTGGTCTGGCTAACTTCTTACAAACCTTTAGTTGGTCTCCGCAAAGAACAGGAGGAGCCAGTTGAAGAGCAAGCATAGCTAAAAATACTTTTACCAACAATGCCATTATCATACCAGGGCTGGTCCTTTGCTGAATCCAAATTCATTGAGGCACAGCATTTCATGTAAAGAAAGTAGAGAAGAAAATAATTTTAGGAACGACCTGTGATTATAAATCACAGAACAGAGGACTGGTACTATTTTGCATTCATATGAACAATTTTGTATTGTTCTGAGAACAAAGACACACATATCTTGAAAACTCACCTTTAAGATGCCAGCCAGTATGTTCTGTGAGTGAAGATCACTTGTAAATTGACATAGGTTGGACTACTTTTAATGTCATAGTCATGCAACGTCACTTCTTCAGCTGACTGATAAGAAAATGAGAAAACGACGGTTGCCTCCTTATGGGTTTTTTTGGGTTTATTTGCATTCATTGGTTCATTTTGCTAGTGCAATCCTGGTCGAGCCAACCGCGAGATAACTACCTCTAAATGTAAAACTCTTCTGAATGATACTTCTCTCATCAAATGTCTGTTTGATGTCTGTATCAGAGGTCTCCAACTGCAGAGTTCATCTCCTACACTGCAAAAATGAATACGCTATATCTACTCAATAAAACTGTGGCAACAGATTACAAGCAATATTATTAATTAAATTTAACAAATTAGAATTGAGTAATAATTAATCAAATTAATTCCTTAAAAGTTAACCATTTAAAATGAGTAAAATTTACACTTTTTTTTTTTTTTTTTTTTTACAAAAATATCTGAATAACAGACAGACGTCAAAGATGAATTAAGAACTCTTTATTTTGTATTGCCAACATTGAAGACACCTGATGTTAACAAGCAGAATCACTGAAGGGGAAAACCGTAATTTTTGTGTTTGCACAAACACAAAGTGTTTTGTTTTAGTTGGGCTCTTGACCCTTAAATCATTAACTTTAGATTTAGTTTGGCTGCTGTACCTGAGTTATAGCAGCCAGAGGAACAATGAGAAAAGGTGATCTGATGGTGTTGGTTGTGTTTTAACATAATCATTATTTCACAATCATTTGACCTCATATAGAGTCCAATTTCTGAGTTAGGTTTACTTTATTAATTATAGCAGCACTGTCCTTTTACAGTATAATATTTTTAACTTTGACAATGTGTAATTGTTTTTAATGTTCAATTACATTGGAATTATTAGAACCATTTAAATTACAGTGGGTTACCATTGTGGAGAAGAGTGGAGCATTTTGTTTGGCTGTGGACTGATGCCAAAATTCCAACTGCTTTGGTTGAAGGAGCATGTACATTTTAGTATTTAAGATGCTAATATGTGCTACTGCTAACAAATAGCTCGCTAGTCTATCAAATTTATTATGGGTCACTAAATTAAATGAGATATTAATGGATGAATTAATATAAAAAATACCTGAATGGAAGCATTTAAAAATTCACTTTGAGACTACTTAAATTGACTTAATTCCATGATGTTGAAGTTACATGAACAAATTATATTTGTTTAACGTAACCCAGTTATGTGGAACATGTTGACATAAAAAAGTTAAAGCCAACATATAATTTTTTTGAGTGTAGTCTTTCTTTATTAAGGCTATACGTTAAAATCCGATTATTTGTGTATCCGATTGGAATCTGATCTTAAATTATTGAAGTCCACACTGTGTATCGCAACTGTTTAGATCCAATTTGTATGTCCATGGCGCTCTTCCATTTTATAGAATATTTGCTTTGGTTTCTATGGCAATGACGTATGCGACGGTAGGCATATGTCAAAAACAACAACAACCGCAACATTAAGGGGTTTGCAATACAGATGTTGTCTTATTTACCACCACTTTTGGACAGTGATGAGATAAGTGCCTTATTCTACTTTTTGTTGTTGAAAATTATATCACCTGATCATTTTTGTTTCTGGCTTTCTTTGTAACAAATTACGTGTTATGGTAAAAACTGTTACAAAAACCAAGAGTCAAACTGTCCAACTAAAGGAAACACTGATCACCATAATGGTGATCAACAATTTTCACTAAATCGTCAACATCTAAACCTCTGTTAATTCTCAAAAAGACCTTCTGTAGACGTATGGCACCAATTAAGTCAATCTGGTTAGTAATAAATGAAGCTGGTAATGCTGTTTGTGGAGTTGTTTAATCCTCCTCTGCTGAGATCTTCACAGATGTAATGTCTTTTGTCTTCATTTGTCTTCATTTGATTTCATCTAAGGCTGTGGCTGGAAGTCAGTTTTAGTTCTTGTGTTTCTCTTTTTTTCTGTTCTTGTTGTTTCTCTTTCATTCAGTGATTCCGCTTGTTGACAGCAGGTGTTTGTTCATTCATTAATGCCCAATCATCACTTAATTAATCACTTAAGTATCTCATTTACTTTAACTCTAATTCAGAGTTATTTTAACTCTCTGTAGAGAGGGACCAAATGTTCTCTGAGCAGAGTTAATTTTACTCTGGGGATTTAGCTGTCACATTTATATGGGAACATGTATGTGCAATATATGTAATAAAGGATAAAACTTTTTGAATATTACATGTAATGCTATTTTTGTCTCATTTTTGTGTATATTTGTATTCACTAATATACATGGTCAATGCATATATTGGAGTATATTGAAAAATATAAGCACTAGTTTCCCATATATGGAAATATGTAATATAGTGCATAATATTTTGCAGTATATTCCCATATATTTTTGTTCCGTATAAGGAACATTCAACATTCAGTCAACACAGATTTTTCACATCGACTTGATACATTGAGCACAATTAAATACAGTATGTTCAGTGAAAATATAATTTTAACTGAAGAGCTTAAGCTGTGCTTGGAGATAATTATTTGGAAGTCATTTATTGAGCCAATATTCAACACTGATTCTTGAGATGAGGGACAAAACATTTTTTAGATGTTATTTTTTATTATTTGCTAATAAATTATTACAAATGTATATATTTGTAGACAAAGGTATCTGCTAATGAACCATGTAAAGGAATGAAAGGAACCATGATCCTTTTATAAAGTTTTTATTAAAATGATTTTTTTTTTCAAAATATTTACATTTATTCATATCATAATTTAATGTGTGTCAATTCCGTCAGAAGCATTGAAATCATGCTATTTTAAATGTATTCTCTACTTTTTTTTTTTTTTCACATTATGAACAATACAGCTCCTAAATTCCTTAATTCTCTTCCCTCCGTTTTTAATAATAAGCATATATAACATCAGACATAATATCATTTTCAGTTGATGTTTTAATATTTTAAATGCATACATTCACACCAAATTACCATTGTGCTACTGAAAAAAAAAAACACAGACAATTTCCTTAAAAACAAAACCAATGTTAGAACTGAGATGTCCATAAAAAAAATAACAACAGTTTCACCATTTTGTTTTTTTTATTATAAAAATGCTAAATTTCCCTAAAATACAGATATTTATACAGAAGAGGACTGTATTGAGCTGCATTGTGTGTAAAATACCACACATTACAATATATGTTTTAACTGTTGCCTTTAAATGTAAAATACACAATTGGCTAAGGAGCCCAGTATCACTATCACTCAGAAGAGTTTTGCATTTGGTGCCATTTATCTTGTGGTTGGTTGGACCAAATATATTCATGTAAAATTAACCCCATTTTACAACAAAGCAAACAGAAGCGTGCACTGAGAGAATATACTTTAATTTAGTAATTTTAGACAAGAGTGGATTTCTAATTTTCTTATCAGTCAACTGAAGAGATGACGTTGCACGACAATGTCCTTAAAAGTAGTCGGACCTACGGCAATTCACATCTTTTGTTCTCTGCCAGCCTGTCTGTTTCTGGCACACCTACTGGCATCTTACAGGTATGGTTTTGGAAACTTTTATTTGAAGCAGTTATTGTCACGAGGAACCAGCCCATTATCTGAGCAGGGTTTGCTAAACTGGGGGTCACCAAGCTTATGATTTCAGGTGTAGATGCCTCATCAAATGATATGTGCTTTAAACACAAATCTTTCCTAGCTGAGCATCATCCGTAATGATATAACATGACACTTAATCATTTTTCTTGCTCTAATTCTTAACATGTCATATTAACATGTCTCAAGGAACGTGAATTATGCGAGGGACAAGCACTGGTACGATGATAAGGATATTGTTCGTGTTTTGGGCTTCGTTTGCTCTTCATCCAACTCAACAAGTGAGATGATAGCAGATCACACATACAGACATATCTTTGAATTCTAACATGTGTGCAAGAATTAGCTGTTAAAATTCTTGAGATACAGTTTTGTATTTATAATTTTGCCTGAAATAATATTGTTTTTTTCTTCCTGTTTCTCAGTTTGAATTTGGGGATATCATTTCAGTTGGTAGATTACACATACATAGAAAGCCTTTATTCACCCACTGGGCTGTGTACGTGGGGAAAGGTCCTGTTGAAGGCCTGAATGGGAAAAGCAATGACAAAGACATTTTCCATATAACTGGTAAGCATGGGTTTTCAAACTGTAGTCCAGGGACACCCAGAAACTCACAAGGGGGTTCTCTATGGATAATCTGAGAGGGAAAGACCCAGCTAACAGACTTTTGACTTTTGTCAAGGAACACTGATTTCGAACATTCCAAGAACATAAAAATATCCAGTTTCTTTAATGTTACTAGAATGTTATTTGAATGTTAGTGTGACGTTCCTGAAACATTCTTTCAATCATCTTTCGAAAGAGCAATAAGAACACAAACTACAACTTTATTCAGACACAGCCTTAGATGAACTGAAGATAAAAGACATTAACTCTATCAAGATCTGATTAAACAACTCTACAAACAGCATTACCAGTTTCACTTATTACTAACCAGACTGACTTTATTTCTGTCACACGTCTACAGAAGTTCTTATTGAGGATTAACAGAGGTTTAGATGTTGATGTTGAAAATGTTTCGTTTGAGGTCACCATCATGGAGATCAGTGTTTGCTTTAGTTGGGCTCTTGACCCTTATTTATCTTTGAGTTGGTGCTTTATGATGAGTTGAGTTGGTTATAATAACAGACAAATGACTGCTTTTTCTATAATTGATGACTTAATGAATTAAACACTATTGAAAAATCTGATACTCAACAAATGAAAGAGATGATTTGAAACTTTATTGTTTCAGCTGCTGAATGTTTATTTCTGTGAACTTAAATTTAAACACTGAATTTGTTATAGTTCTGTTGCTTTGAGTCACTTATACACTCACAGACATCAACAATCGGTATATGAAACACAACAATGGTGACATTCTTCATGCCAGTATACAAAACACATTCATGGCTCCCAGCATGCATTGCGGCATGAATAAATTGTGCATTTGAATTATAATTTTTTTTGGATCGTCAGCATTGTTGAGGTTTGTATGACGAGAACTGATGTCTAAGTGTGTCGTTTTTAACTTTTAAAAAGTTTTGGACAATCTCACACAAATTTCTTCAGTTACAAATGATTTTTATCACATCAATGGATTTCATTACCTTCTTCTCTAATTACTTTTAAGTTCCAAAAGTGAATCAATCAAGTGAATGCAACTGTTTAACTGCAGTACTTTGCCTGTTATTAAAGTTAATGTCTTTTATCTTCAGTTCATCTAAGGCTGTGTCTGAATAAAGTTGTAGTTTGTGTTCTTATTACTCTTTAGAAAGATGATTGAAAGAATGTTTCAGGAACATCACACTAACCTTTAAATAACATAGTAACATTAAGGAAACTGGATATTTTTATGTTCTTGGAATGTTAGAAAACAACATTCCTATAATGTTGAATTTTAAATCAAAATGAAGTTGAAAGAACGTTTGAGGAACATTATACTTTTAAAACACGTTCCTCTAACGTCAGACCATTTTTCACGTTCCCAGAACCAACACTGAATATTTGGAGAACGTTCTTATAACAAAGCTCTATTAGCTGGGGAAAGGTTTTACAAAATGCATTTTTAGGGCAGTCAGAGTTAACTGCGGAATAATTGGTTTACACATTTAACATTACTGAGTTGCTACAATATCACATATTTTCTAAGACAGTAATGGGTCTCTTTATACATGAAAATATATATTTTAGGAAGAGAGAGCCTCACAAGGAGATCATCATAAAAGTTAGAAAACCCCTTGTGTAAGAATAGTGTATTTAGAGCTAGACAATCAATGTAAACCTATGTGCCAAAATCATTATTATTTAATTGGAAATGAATGTACTAACAAACTGAAATATTTCTTAACCATCTGTTCTACCTCAATAGGCCCTGTAATGACCAGGTCGTTGTCTGATTGTGTATTTGGTAAAATGGGAAGGAACCGTTATATTGTGTCTAACTATCTTGACATAGACGAAAATGGGAATAACCGTCCGATCAATGATAGAGCAGAAATGATACGGAAAATAAATGAGTTGCATCATCACTGTGGGAGGTGGAAGCCATTATCGCATAACTGTGAGCATGTAGCCACTTCAATTCGCTACGGATTTCAACACTGTGAACAGGTAATAAATATTCGGTCAATTAGAATATGTTTGTTAGTTGTAATGAGTGTAACTGTCATGTATTGCTTGCTTTGGCTGGTGTGAAAGTGATATTTTACATTGCATTTTTGTACAGGGTTGATGTTACTGATATATAGTGAGAGACCAGTTAATATATTTAAATAAAAGCATCTACTCTAACTGACCAATGAAAAAAACAAAAAAAACATCTGTCTTTGGTTTCTCCCCTTGACAGAGAGGAACCAGGTTGGGAAAAAAATTAAGTTCATGGTTTCGAAATCAACCAGATAACAGGCCAGGCAAACGCTCTCTCATGGACCTGTTGGACCGTGACTCAAGTCTGGCTGCTGCCGGGGCATGAGACTGTTCTCATCCTCGGTGTGTCTTTATCATCAATGAAAATGGGATATACATCTACATAATAAACTATAAGCATGCATCACGTCTGCTGTCTGTCATAATATTCCAACTGCTTTGCATTTGCATATTCCAACTGATTTTTTTGCTTTGCCCCTGAAAAGAGAAAACTATAACTTTACATTTGTTAAGATGTACTTAACAAATTGTAGCAAACAAAAAATTATAATTTTTTTATTATAAAAAGAAAATGGAAGTGATTTATGTCTTCAGGAGAGGGCCTGGCCAAAACAACAAACAGAGGGGTTACTAACAACTAAGAAGGGAACTAAATGACCAATACAGGTAAAAGAAAAAATATAGAAATAAACAAAGGTTTTCCTCTACTCCCTAACTAAAAAAAACAAAAAAAAAGGGATAAACATTTAGTATTTCAAAAGAAAACGCCACCATCTCCCCAAAGCTTCCGATAAAACAAAAACAAATAACTCATGAGAGATAGCCTACTATAGTCAAGTCAAGTCACCTTTATTTATATAGTGCTTTTTACAATACAGATTGTTTCAAAGCAGCTGTACAGAGATAACAGGAAAATAATGTTGTAATAATATTGTTAAATATAAAATTAAATGTCCCCAACTAAGCAAGCCAAAAGCCAATGGTGACAAAGGCGAAGAAAGTAAAAAAAGGCGACAGTGGCAAGGAACCAAAACTCCATCAGGTGACAGAATGGAGAAAAAACCTTGGGAGAACCCAGGCTCAGTCGGTAAACGAACGGCCAAAGCGCATAAAAAAGTTTTTAGTTGAAAACAGTGTCGTATAAACAGCCCTTGGAATCCAATATTAGTTTCACTTCCTGTCTCCGTCATCTGATCAATATCAACATCATAACAATATAGGCCTATTATTATTAGTTGTTGTATACCATATAATTATTATAAAGAAAAACACTGAAATTTAAATCTAAATGTCTGATCAAAATATTAATCATTAGAAATCCTGATATTTGTATTCCTGTAATGCAGTGGTTTTCAAACCTGTCCTGCGTAGGCTATTACCCCAGCACTGCGCATTTAGTCTCCCTCATCTAACACACCTGACTCAGCTCATTGTACTAACAACTGGATTGGTTGCTGATGAAGAAACAATTAAATATTCTTGTAATACTAATATGTTGCACAGTTATTGACATATCATATAGGCCTACACAATCATTTAAATCTTCAAAATACAAATTCGTAGACCCCAAACTTGGTATGGGTGAGATTACATTAAAGGTATAGCAGAGGATCTTTCCAAATTTTAGATAAGACCCGCCCTCTCCACTTTTTGAAAAGTTTGATTGATTCACCAGAATGATTGACAATTAGGAGGACCAATAGTATAGGTTACCCACCAGGAAGTAAAACATCCTCCGCTATACCTTTAATGGTTGGTTCTATCATAAAATATGCATAAAACAAGAATACCATACAAAAGTCAATACACACAAGACAGTAATAATCATACAATGTCCTGGGATGCATGTTCATTTATAGATCAGTTCATCTACAAATTAATGCAGGAAAGTCTGTTTTAAAGGCAATGGGTTTTTCCTATGACCTTGTCCTATGAAATAATTAATGTATGTGTCTGTCTCAGTCGTTATACCAGCTTCACTTATTATTAACCAAATTGACTATATTTCTGTCAGAATTCTACAGAAGCACTTACTGAGAATTAACTGAGATTTAGATGTTGATGTTTGGTTGAAAATGTTTAGTTTGATGTCACCATCAAGGCATGGTTTGCCTTTTTAAGTTGCTTCGCTTCTTTTCAGAAAACATTTCTGCATTGACAAAACAGATCAACATGTCTGTTTTAACAGTCAAACAACTATATCAAAGTGGTTTTCAAATAAAAACTTTAAGTAAATTTCAAATAGTTTTGGACAATCTTACACAAAATCACCTCAGTGTTACAAATGATGTTTGTCAAAATATTTGACTTCATTACTTCTCAAAAAATGATTAAATTCTTAAAGTAAGCAATACTACAAAAGTAGTTGTTTAAAACCCCTTAAGGCAGTCATTTGACTGTTAAAACAGGCGTGTTGATCTGCTTTATCAATGCATACATGTTTTCTGAAAACACATGCAATTGCTAAAAAATAAGCAACTTAAAAATAAAAAAACAAGGGTCAAGAGCCCAACTAAAGCAAACGCTGATTACTATGATGGTGACTTCAAGCTAAACATCAGCATCTAAACCTCTGTTAATTTTCAATAATAATAACTTTTGTAGATTTATGACTGAAATAAAGAAGGTTCTTATAACAAAAATCTGTTAGCTGGGGGGTGTCTTATCTGACAGGTGTTCCGAGGCATTGGAGGGCCTCCCGGAACGGTGTCCAGTGCAATAAACTGTACAGTGGGCCCAGAAAACCTAGTGACGCCACTGGGCTGAACCCAGTGTTTGGGGTTAAAACAATTTGGGAATTAAAACAAAGGGATTGGATTTCTTTAACTCTGATGTCTGGAGTGTGAAGTATGGACTGACTAAACCAGTATGTTTTCCTGTTAAACAGAAGTGTGTGAGAGTTGATCTGGACTATGACAGAGGAACGGTGTCATTTTCTGATCCTGTAACTAACACACATCGACACACATTCACAACCACCTTCACTGACACACTCTTTCCATTCTTTTATAGTCGTTTCCCTCTGAGAATCTTACCGTTCAATAGTCAGTAAACTTTACACCTGTAGGTCTGGACCATTCCGTTTTTATCGTTTCCAGTTTCCAATATTTAACTCATATCACATGAGTATGAGTGCTGTAAATCTAAATATCAGTACGGCTGTGATTGGACCATAGACTCAAGGCCGCAGCTGATCACATGACTGATATCCAGCACTGCAGCAACACTGACACTTTCATATTGATTTTATTCAACAGTTCAATGATTAATGAAATCTAATGATTTCAGACACAATATGGGCAGATATTAGTTTATTTTTGTCCCAAATGAAGCCAAAGCATGATTGAGCATTAAAAATGAAGTGAACACACAGACAGCTCTTATATCTCAGGTATTAATAGTCAGTGGCGACTCATCAGGGGAGGCAAGAGAGGCACAGCCTACCCAAAATTTTGAGGTGAAGATGGGAGAAGGACAATTTAATGTTAATACAATTCCCAGTTATTTGTTTCATGTCTCAGAATGTGTATTTATTGCTTGTAATTTCACCACTGTAAGGTTAACCACCGCACTCTTCCTCGAATGTGCCAAATCTGCAAATCCATAGCCGGAGACTTGTACCTCCGTTGGTAAAATAAATTAGCTAATCATCATTGAGTATTTCACCTTCAGCGATTATGAGTGTTGAGAAAATAACATGGCAGAGAAGGCTAGCCTCCCTTGGTATATCAACCAATCATCGAAAATACATAAATTACTTGATATTAGTTTGAACTGCTACTGCTGATGTACCAACTACGTATGGAGAGTAGAGTTATTAAATATTTGATCGCAAACAAATTTATCGAACTACCATTCGAACAACAGCTACAAAATAAAAATGAAGCAAGACCCCACAGGCTACAGCAATCAGCTTCACTAAACGGCTGAACGTGTTCTTTTAACATAGACATTTAAAGGACAGAAAGGGTGGATTTTTGCTTCAAGTGGTAGGCTAGGTGAGTGAAATTATTAAGCTTCAGCCTCCTCACTGACTGCATGATGTTTTCTCCTAGGATTTCTTGATAATTCAATGGATCCATCTTGCCTTCCACACACTTCAGGTTTCCAGTGCCAGAGGATATAAAGCAGCCGCAGAGCATCACCAAGCCTCCACCATGCTTAACTGAACTGTAGACAGAGTGATCTTTTCAGCTTATGCTTCATTCTTCTTCCTCCAGACATACCACTGATCCATAGGGCTGAAAAGCCTGGGGCTTAAATTTCTGTGGCTTATTTATACGATTTTGAGCAAATTGGAGCCGACTTTTCTTGTGCTTTTGGATCAGTAGTGGTGTACGTCATGGAGATATGGCATGGAAACTGCATGCATTTAGTACGCTCATTATTGTGCCAGCTGAAACCTCAGTGCCTGTTGACACCAAGTCTTGCTGCAGGTCTTTTGCAGTCACTCAAGGGTTTTCCTGAACCTGCCTTCTCAAAAATCTGGTTGCAGCCGTTGATAGATTCCTTTTTCTGCCCCGTTCAGGCAGTGTAACCCCTGTTTCCTATCTTTTTGTATCCTGTTCCTTGTTTGTGAAGGGCAATGATATCTTTTCTTAACTGTTTCGACCATTCTTTTGCCATATTTCTAACATACAGCCAAACGTGACACTCAACAAACCTAGCCAGTTCAGATATGTAATGTGTTCTAGCTCAAGCACACCTGGTGCAACTAATGAAGCTCTTGATTAGTTGCATCAGGTGTGCTTGAGACAACACCTGCTTTGCAGATTTGTGCTGTTCTGTTGACTTCTTTCAAGGGGGGTTTAATAATCTTGAAACTGCAGAAGTCATTAAGTTGCATTTTCAATTGAATTAGGGGAAACCACTTAAAACATTTGTGTTGAGCTATCTCAATTACTTTTGTTTGATTTGTTCATTGCAAACAGCTGAAAATTTGTACCCTTAGCCAATAAACCTGATTTGCAATGGGGGTTGAATAATTTTGATTACAGCTGTGTGATATATATATATATATATGTATATATGTTGTATTCTTTTTCTGTTACTAGTTCTTATGTTGTGTCTTCAGTTAGAATCAAGGGAGCGTTCTCCATCTCAAAGGATGATGTTGAGTAGCAGTACTTTTTCCCATTTTGTTTTGGTATAGTATTTTGTTTATTCAGAATTTAGAGGAAGTAAAAAAAAAAAAAAAAAATCATAATGCATATCTCTATTCTCAGTTTAAGTAAGTCTGTTAATTTCTTCACTTCGTCACTCAACACTTCTTCTCCTGCTACCTGCTCTTACCCTGCCTTTTGAGTATTTTGAATATCAAGACCAAAATTGTGAAAGAGATAGCCGATTACACAAACCTATGGCATCAGGCACTGAGAAGAATGAGGGGAAGAAAGTGTGCACAGAGTAACTGAAATATGTTCCTGCATGCATTGTGGCAGGTTTTAATGTGCAGAAGAGTCAACATTTGAGACTTAGCGGCGCGGACTTAAGACTCAGTCATGCATTTCCACATTAAACAATGAGTCTGGAAAATGAAAGAAAATGAGCTAAATTATGTTGGTTTAAACGCATACCAAAACTTCAGCACGCATGTACCTTTAATAACCAGTAGCAAAGTAATAAATGCCAAATAAATGTTACCTCATATTGCCATTGTACCTCAAGTAAGCAACAGTACAGTTAATATTTTAGTGTTGTTATAGATGTATAATATGTATTGCCTTTAATGTTAAAAACGACACACTTAGACATCAGTACTCGTCATACAAACCTCAACAATGGTGACCATAAAAAAAAAAAAAAATTCAAATGGATAATTTGTTCATGCCGCAATGCATGCTGGGAGCCATGAATGTGTTTTGTATGCTGGTATGAAGAATGTCACCATTGTTGTGTTTCCTATACCGATTGTTGATGTCTGTGAGTGTATAAATGACTCAAAGCAACAAAACTATAACAAATTCAGTGTTTTAAATTTAAGCTCGTAGAAATCAACATTCAGCAACTGAAACAATAATGTTACAAATCATGTTTTTCAATAATGTTTCAATTCATTAAGTAATCAATTGCAGAAAGAACAGTCATTTGTTTGCTATTATAACAGACATGTTGATCTGCTTTATTAATGCAGAAATGTTCTTCATGAACACTTGCAATTGCTGATAAAGCACAAACTCAAGATAGTTAAGGGTCAAGAGCCCAACTAAAGCAAACACTGATCTCCATGATGGTGACCTCAAACAAAACATTTTCAACATCAACATCTAAACCTCTGTTAATTCTCAATAAGAACTTCTGTAGACGTGTGACAGAAATAAAGTCAGTCTGGTTAGTAATAAGTGAAGCTGGTAATGCTGTTTGTGGAGTTGTTTAATCAGATCTTGATAGAGTTAATGTCTTTTATCTTCAGTTCATCTAAAGCGGTGTCTGAATAAAGTTGTAGTTTGTGTTCTTATTGCTCTTTCGAAAGAAGATTGAAAGAATGTTTCAGGAGCATCACACTAACCTTTAAATAACATTCTAGTAACATTAAAGAAACTGGATATTTTTATGTTCTTGGAATGTTAGAAATCAAAATGAAGCTGAAAGAACGTTGTACCTTTTAAAACACGTTCCTCTAACGTCAAGAAAACTGGACATTTTTTACGTTCCCAGAACCAACACTGAATATTTGGAGAACGTTCTTATAACAAAAGTTTGTTAGCTGGGGTATATTTAGGACTGTAGAAACAACGGGCTGAAGAGAATCTTGCAGGTTAAAGTTTAGTTTTTATACAGCATTATCGAATGAAAACGGCTCTAACACTAATGTTTGGATTCTGATAAAACATTTGCTCAGAGGAGCTGAAGTCAGATAGTATGCAAACGTGTTAGCTGGTAAAAAGCCAAACCCAGCAGACGTGAAGACCCCAGAAGAGGATCATATTTTCACGATCAGCATTGACTAACGGCTGAACATGAAGACTAGAGCAGGACTGGTAAACAAACACTCGTTATATGAACCCAGATCAACCACTAACATGCCATGAATACTGATTATCTTACAATCACAGGACACACAGACATTAGAGGCACTATATAACCCATGTGATAATGAGCTGATGAGTTGAATCAGGTGTGTTTGATAAAGGAGACAAAGAAAACGTGCAGTGTTGGGGGTACTCCAGGACAGGTTTGGGAACCACTGATCTAAAGCCATAGAACCACAGAGCTACATTCATTTATATATTTAATGGCAGAGGTGTATAGTCCAGGGGTCAGAAAGTAGAAGTCCTGCCATAGTTTATTCCACCCATAAACTCAGTCAGCTGATTTCACTAATTAGTTCTCTCTCCTGTCTGAATTAGCAAATCCAGGTGATTGGAACACAATACTGAGGAAGACTTTAAGGGCGTTTTTCCACTGGGTTCGTTTGCTGCGGTCCGAACCCGAGTGCGCTAGTTCCCGGCGCCCCCCGCAGCGTTGGTCTGGTTTCACACTCAATTAGTTGTATCGAACCCAGGTGCGTTTGCAGTGATCTTACGTCATCGCAAAGGTTAACGTGCAGTTAAGGTTAGTGTGTTACTAGAATGTTATTTAAACAATGATATCGACAGTGATACGCATGCGCGGGATACTATACTTCCTGAACAAGCGCGCACCCGAGTCCGTGTTGCTTGCACATTAACGCGAACCGCACCACGGTTCGGGAGCAACCGAGCTCAGACCACCTCCTCCAGGTAGTCTCGGGTTCGGTACTCTAGTGCGCCGCACCCGAGTCCGATGACAGCGTTCACATTAGCGATTTTTCATGCGAACCGTGCCCCGGTCCGCACTAAACTGCCAGTGTGAAAGCGCCCTTACTTTCTGAACCTAGACTTTACACCTCTGTCAGTTTTAAATGAACACTTGTGTGTCCACACTACATAGTGTGGGAGTAACACTGAACCAGTGTTGAAGTTAATGATATAATTCAGTAATTAATTAACTGATGATTTAGCATTAGTGATGAACACCTGATGTTAACAAGCAGAATCACTGAAGGACAGAGGAACAACAAGAAGAGAAAAAAAGAGAAAAAACTACAACTGACTTCAGACACAGAAGACATTAAATCTGTGAAGATCTCAGCAGAGGAGGATTAAACAACTCCAAAAAACAGCATTACCAGCTTCACTTATTACTGACCAGATTGTCTATTTATTTTTTCATACGTCTAAAGAAATTCCTATTGAGAATTAACAGAGGTTTAGATGTTCTTTTGTTTCATTTGATGTTACCATTATGGAGATCAGTGTTTGCTTTGGTTGGGCTCTTGACCCTTGACTTAAACATTAGCATTTCTTTGATTGCTGTAACTGTGTGCTTTTAAGACACATTTGTCGTGGCAGAAACAAAGCCAACAAAAATGAAATCAGATTTTGCTGATTATGATGTCATTACATAATGTTTGGATCACATCCCGTGTCTAATTCCTTATCAAATATGTGTTTGAATACAGCTAATTTTATATTACTACACTGTGAAACTACAGCAAGAGAGTCAAGCAGTGCTGCCTAATCAATTATGAAGGATTCTTTAAACTCATCACACACTAAAGTATGTTGAGCTATGGCATCAGACACACACAGACATCAAGAATCAGCCAATGAATCTCAAAAATTGTGACTACCAATAAAAAAGATAACATCAATTCTGAACATCACAAAACACGCTACTAAAAGTCATGACAAAACCAACAGAAAAAATAAAAGCAAAAAGTACAAATTAAAGAAAATAACCAGACAATTCAGCTGCATAATTTATTCATGCTGAAATGCATGCTGGGAGTCATGGATGATTTTTTTTTGTTTTTGTACTATGCTGGTACCCAACACGCATTGCAGCATGAAACTTATGATTGTTGTCACCATTGTTGAGATTTTTTTCGTTTTTTTACAGCAATTTTTTTAGTTATTTTTACAGTGGATACTGTCAGAATGTGGCCTTTTTTTTTTACAGCAAGGGTTAACAGTGTAGGCTATAGGTTTATACATTATACTGTATTTTATAATAGACACATAGATTCAGAGGTGTAAAGTCCAGGTTCAGAAAGTAAAAGTCCTCCTCAGTATTTTGTTCCAATAACCTGGATTTGCTAATTCAGACAGGAGAGAGAACTAATTAGTGAAATCAGCTGACTGAGTTCATGGGTGGAATAAACATATGGCAGGACTTCTACTTTCTGACCCCTGGAAGTCTCATCAAGTGATGTTAATTTTAGACAAAATGTCAAACCAGACAACACAAATCTGAAATCTAAATGAACCTATTTCTTCCGCAAGGGAGTTGGCTTCAACAGCCACTACAGGGTCAGTCGCTTTATTTCTAACTTCTTGCAGGGCTTCCCCTCACCTTCTCTGCCTGGTAGCGCAAAGCTTCAATGCTTTTAGTCCGGCTTTCCCAGCGCATCTCACTCCAGGACTTGAGGTGCAGGTCAACAAACTTCTGTAAGATGGCCCACCTTTGAGTGGACCCAGCGAACAAATTGTACACCACCTCCACATTTCCAAAAAAACAAGCAGCATCCATTGATGCTTTAGCTGCATCTGAGACTGTCAGATTTAGGGTATGAGCACTGAGAGGCACATAAAAAGCTCTTGGATTTTTCACCAATAGCCTAGCCTGCACATCTTTGTTTTTTCCCTTCATATTAGCCCCATTGTCATAGGACTGCCCCCGACAATCCTGAAAAGGGATGTTCAGTTCTTTAAGCCTGTTAAGGATTAGATTGGACAAACCCAGGCCAGTGGATTCTGGAGCTATCAGAAATCCTAAAAAGTGCCCTTTTATTTCTGGTGTTTTTTGCCCAGAGTGACTATGCGCACCACAACAGACATTTGTTCACGGTGACTAACACCAGGTGTACAGACTAAAATAATTTAATAATATTTGCAGTCCTTGATTTCTTCCACCATTACCTTACATTATTTTGTCACTGACACACTCTCAGCTCATTCTGGATAGTCTTACCCAGGTACGTGTTATGCTGTATTCCACTCTCAATTTGTCTGATGTGGTCTTTTAACACCAGGTCAAATTTTGCCATCAGTTCCACCTCTTTAAGGAAGTTCCCATTGTTGGCCTTATGCAAAGTATCGACAGACCCCCTGAGTGCAAAATTCCTCTCTGCCAAAGACTGAATGATACTAATAAAACGGATGAGAACATCTCTCCAACGATTTTTTTCTGCCTCCAAAAGGACCATTTCTGTTACATCAATAGGCTTAGAAAGACGGAGGGCAAAGTCTTTCCACTTCACCATATTATTGCAATGATCTGGACTATTCTCATGCTGTTTCAGCAAAGCACCTACATTTACCCAATCACGCTGTCCCTCTGTTGACAGTTTTGTGGACTTTCTCGAGGATAATTTGCAACAGAAGCAGTAAACTGCATCATTTCTCTTTGAATAAATTAGCCAGCTTAGCTTGATTTTTTTCCCCATTAACTAATTGTCTGTATGTACAGTGGTAGTGAAAGCTTCGTCCACTTATCGGACAGGAGCGCTGACCATTGAACTGGGTCAATTGGAGGAGCTGTTGATCTATCTTGATAGCTGGAGCTTGTTGAGGGAGTGGATGGGAAATCTATAGCAGTGGGTGCAGATGTAGAAGAACCTGTAGGGACATTACATAAAAAAAATTGAATTATAACATAACACAGGATATTTTACAGTAAAGCCAACACAAAACAAAAACTGTTAGATTAACTGACCTGTCATGCCGGCTGAGGTTGAAACCGATGTATCAGTGAATGTGCTGGTAACTGTTCCTCACATTCAAGTGCTTGTAACTGTTCCTCGCTTTCAGGCGCCTGTAACTCTGCAGTGGATGAACCTGCAATGATAAAAAAAAAAATGATAAAAAAAAAAGCTATGTTAAATGTGTCATGTCATATTAACAGGCTATGTAACCATTTGCCATCAAGAAAAACCTCACCTGCTGTATCATCAGCTGTGGAGGCACTGACACTTGATGAAACATCAGGGGCAGGTAGAGTTGGTTGTGCTCCAAAGTACTTCAACAGTGTTCCTGAAAAACAATAAAAAAATAACATTGCATAAGTACATAGTTGATCGAGCAGAATGAGTTAATTTTGCCATCATTACTTACTCTCATCAACAAGCAATTCCACACCTAACAATTCATTTTCTATTGGCAAATGAGGCATAATTGCAGTATGGTGAACACTTAACATGGTGATCTACTGCAGCCTTAATATGAGGGTAGCACCGCTACATCACTCGCCAAATTCTGCGACCATTTTCATCACAGAAGACGTCTCCTCACCCAGCATGGTATATTTTCTCATAAAGACCAATACAATCTCTCACCAAAGATCTTAGAGCAGAGCACAAATGCTCCATCTTTGACTATGAAGCTGGAACGTTACCGACGCTGGAACGTTCACTTCATCACGTACAGCAACGCTAGCTGTCATCCCTTACACCTTTAAGGTTAAGTTCCCCTTCGGCTGTTTTCTCCAACTTAAACCGATATCTATTGATACGTGAAATATACCTAGATAAATGTATATTAATGGGAGACATTTCACTGTTGATGGTGGGGATTTAGCTCTGGTGATGGCTTATATAAGATCATGACTAGCTGCTACCTCAAGTGAGCACAATTTGTGCTGCACAAAACATACTGTAAATAATCATGCAAACATACCTTTATCTTGATCTTTTTTTCTCCTCCTCTGTCCTTTTGTTCTTTCTCTTTTCAGCACCAGAGGGATAAGTCCTTTTTTGTGACATGGCTTAACATTACCGTGACTATGCGCACAAATTGTCTGTGCACGCGACGTGAGGTGTCTAGTTAATGCGCATGACTCAAACGCTGGCAGACACAGCAGCAGTTGTAGGCAGGTATATTGATCATGAAATCAGAATTTTCTTGTCTTTAATTATTCATTCATGTCACTTGTTTAAGTTATTTTGATATGTATAAAAACAAAGCAAAAAACACTAGATTGGGCGCCCCAAGCAGCCGCTTAGTTCGCTTATGCCTCGGGCCAGCCCTGGGCAATGATATCTTCTCTTAACTGTTTGGACCATTCTTTTGCCATATTTCTAACATGCAGCCAAACGTGACATGCAACAAACCGAGCCGGTTCAGATATTTAATGTGTTCTAGCTCAAGCACACCTGGTGCAACTAATGAAGCCCTTGATTAGTTGCATCAGGTGTGCTTGAGACAACACCCGTTTTGCAGATTTGTGCTGTTGTGAGGGATTCTTTCGAGGGGATTGAATAATCTTGAAACTGCAGAAGTCATTAAAAGTTGCATTGGGGGAAACCACTTGAATCATTTGGTGTGTTAAGATATTTCAATTCCTTTTGTTTGACTTGTTCATTGCAAACAGCTGATGTACAGTCTGTACATCTAGCCAATAAACCTGATTTGCAATGGTGTTGAATAATTTTGATTACAACTATGTATGTATATACACTCACCTAAAGGATTATTAGGAACACCATACTAATACTGTGTTTGACCCCCTTTCGCCTTCAGAACTGCCTTAATTCTACGTGGCATTGATTCAACAAGGTGCTAAAAGCATTCTTTAGAAATGTTGGCCCATATTGATAGGATAGCATCTTGCAGTTGGTGGAGATTTGTGGGATGCACATCCAGGGCACGAAGCTCCCGTTCCACCACATCCCAAAGATGCTCTATTGGGTTGAGATCTGGTGACTGTGGGGGCCATTTTAGTACAGTGAACTCATTGTCATGTTCAAGAAACCAATTTGAAATGATTCAAGCTTTGTGACATGGTGCATTATCCTGCTGGAAGTAGCCATCAGAGGATGGGTACATGGTGGTCATAAAGGGATGGACATGGTCAGAAACAATGCTCAGGTAGGCCGTGGCATTTAAACGATGCCCAATTGGCACAAAGGGGGCCTAAAGTGTGCCAAGAAAACATCCCCCACACCATTACACCACCACCACCAGCCTGCACAGTGGTAACAAGGCATGATGGATCCATGTTCTCATTCTGTTTATAATGCCAAATTCTGACTCTACCATCTGAATGTCTCAACAGAAATCGAGACTCATCAGACCAGGCAAAATTTTTCCAGTCTTCAACTGTCCAATTTTGGTGAGCTTGTGCAAATTGTAGCCTCTTTTTCCTATTTGTAGTGGAGATAAGTGGTACCCGGTGGGGTTTTCTGCTGTTGTAGCCCATCCGCCTCAAGGTTGTGCGTGTTGTGGCTTCACAAATGCTTTGCTGCATACCTCGGTTGTAACGAGTGGTTATTTCAGTCAAAGTTGCTCTTCTATCAGCTTGAATCAGTCGGCCCATTCTCCTCTGACCTCTAGCATCAACAAGGCATTTTCGCCCATAGGACTGCCGCATACTGGATGTTTTTCCCTTTTCACACCATTCTTTGTAAACCCTAGAAATGGTTGTGCGTGAAAATCTCAGTAACTGAGCAGATTGTGAAATACTCAGACCGGCCCGTCTGGCACCAACAACCATGCCACGCTCAAAATTGCTTAAATCACCTTTCTTTCCCATTCTGACATTCAGTTTGGAGTTCAGGAGATTGTCTTGACCAGGACCACACCCCTAAATGCATTGAAGCAACTGCCATGTGATTGGTTGATTAGATATTTGCATTAATGAGAAATTGAACAGGTGTTCCTAATAATCCTTTAGGTGAGTGTATATGTATATATATATATATACATATATACTTTTGTATTATCTTTCTGTTACTGGTTCTTATGTTGTGTCTTCAGTTAGAAACAAGGGAGCGTTCTCCATCTCAAGGTTTTTTAACACCAAAGGATGATGAGTAGCAGTAAATTTTCCATTTTGTTTTGGTGTAGTAACATTTGTTAATTCAGAATTGAGGAAGTCAAACTGAGAATCGAGAACTACATTAAGATTTTTTTTTATAAGTCTTATTTATTTTTTACAAACCCTTCACTTCATCACTTCTTCCAGCTCTTCCCCTGCCTTGACTATTTTGAATATCAAGACTAAAACTTGATATCCATTATCACAACGGACGCGCACGCGCTCTCGTTTCATTCAAATACAACTTGCCGTCTTGCGTCTCCGTTTTCGATTGTATTGAAAATGAAATCAGAGTTGATTTGTTTACAGAGTTTAATATTTTTGTGATCATGTAAGATTTAAAACATTAATCTGCCTTCCGCCATTCCTTCTCGAATAAAAAAAAAAAACAACAACATTGCGCACTGCGCCTGCGTCAGCCTGTTGCTGGCTGGACAGGATTTACAGTGAGTTTTTAAAATCTCGATAATCAAACAGTTTTAATGATGATTCAATTTTAAACGATAATACTAACCGTCAGTGCATTTTATTGTAGTTTATAGTGAAACCGGTAATCGTCACATCCCTAGTGTGGACTTAAGACTCAGTCATGCATTTCCACATTGAACAATGCTAAATTATGTTGGTTTAAAACGCATACCAAAACTTCAGCAGACATGTACCTTTTTTTAAGGTTGCAAAATGCACATTTACAAAGCTAAATTGATTGTAATATATCAAAAGGTAAATAAATGTAACCTCATACTGACATTTTACTAAACAAGCAAGTAGCCGTTTTGTTTTGACAATAACACTCCAAGCAAACACAAACACAGTGAAATTCATATCAATCTTTATTTGTACTTAGAAATTTTGCGCAACAAATCTTTTTTTTTGTTGTCCTTTTTCCTTAAATGATTTACACCAGGGCAGATTAAAAGTCGATCTGAATCTCTCATGCCATTATTCCTGCAGGAGCGGCTGAAACGGACCTCTTACATAAAGTGCTTCTGTCAACGATCCTTTTCTTTTTTTGTTTTTGCAATAGAAAAAATGAAAAGACGGTGGAGGACAAAAAATTTCCATGGCTCACAAGTAGAGTGAAGAGGAAGGGGAATTCCTTTTTTAAAAAAGAAAACAGACAGAAAGAGCGAAGATAGTTCAGTTTCAGGCCGTTTCAGCCCAGGATCAGGCTGGATTTGCCCCCGGGTGGGTTCCTCCGGCCGGACGGGTTGGCAGCAGACGGGGCGGCAGCAGACGGGGCAGAAGGCTGGCTGGACTCCTCTTTCTGCTCCGGCACCACCTCGTCTGGAGAACAAACACAGATGGACAACGGTTAGGACTCGAGTGGAGCTCTACTACTCCCTCTGCTGTTTGTGACAGGGTTTCACAACTCACCACATGCTGGCTTAAACTCAAACTATAATATTTGCCTGAAAAGTCATGTCGCTTGGTAAATTATGAAGATGCAACATGGACATGTTTGTGTGACCTTCCCTCATCTTCAGAAACAGTTAATAAAACTACACAAAGGAAAACAAGGAAAATATGCATATGACATTAGAACGTTTCATGCTGCCAATAATTCATAAACCATGTTCCCCCATAATCTGCATTTAAAGCAAGTGTCCTATTCAGTTTAATAACTTTGCATATCAATGGGTTTGGCCATTTCTCATTAACTCTTTCCCCGCCAGAGTTTTTGAAAAACGTTGCCAGCCAGTGGCAAAAAATTCATTTTCACAAGTTTCACGGCATATCTGAACATGCAATACATCAAAAGAAAAAAACAGAGCCTCTGCTTTAAAACACAAATCTGTTTTATTCTATCTAAATGCAGTCTTTTATCAACACTTGAATGTGGGTAAGTTATATAAAATTTAAAAAAAAAGCAACATTTGAGCAAAAAAGCAGAGAAAATTGTGTTTTCTTCAGAGACTACGTCTACTCTATGATTTGATCATCGTTTTGAACCTGATGCAAATGTACAAATGTGTTTTGCTCAGGAGATTCAGTACTCTTTCAGAAGATGTGTAATAGCGCCCCCTTCCATATAACAGTGAAAATACAGAAAGCAGGAAAAATCTGTCAATGGTGGGGAAAGAGTTAAAGAGATTGCGACATAAGAAATAAATTCACATATAAAATGTCTTTGTACTATTAAAAAATCCTGCAAGTTTAATAGCTTAAAACATCCTCATTATAAGCAGAACATTTATAGGACCAAGCTCCAAAAATGGCTCGTTTTGATATTGTGGGATCTGTGACGTCACCAGGGCAAACACATTTGCATATGACTGCCTCCAGACCAATAGTTAAACATCACACCATAGCGTTTAGTCCACTGGCGTTTAGTCGCTGAATGGAATTATAAGGTTCTAGCTGACACTTGTGCAAAATTTTGTCAGTCATTTACATATTCTTCTTCTGTGACAACTTACATTTTAGGACTTTTTATTTTTTTAGAAAACAAAACGGGTCAATCTACAAAGTAGTACGAAATGCAAACACTTTGAAGCTCAATATCTCAACTGCTCAGAATGCAGAGAGAATCTTATAATAATTCCAAGTTGGAGATTTGCCTACACTGGATGTGAGCGTTGCGTCAAAAGCAAATAAATCCATTATAATCACTGACGCTGTCTACACCGATTCAGTTTACAGATGTGCGTTCAGTTTCTGACACTTGAGTCTGTCGACAACAGGACCAATGGAAGAGTGAAAGAACCAGTTTAAACAGTTTGTTTGTGTCTCTGTAGAGACTTCAAGAAGGATCCCAGCATCGGAAACAAGTGGATGGTTCATTTTAATGGCGTCCCGGATCAGGTCGGAGGACTATATGTTTGTTCGGAGCATTTTGTTTTGTAAACGAGTCACAGTGTAATGGAGAGTTTGCAAATAAACTTTTGTTGAAAGATGAAACAGTGACTGGATTGGATCTTACAGCAGCTGAATCACAAACCACAAGTAAATGATTTCATAATGATCTGTCCATACATGACAGTTTTAACTGGATAATGTTTTCAAAACACTTACTCGTTCAATAGCGAGTGGGCGTTAGTACGGTTTCCTATGCATTGACATTAACCAATTATAACAGTGGCCGTTTACTGACAAGCCTTAAATTTCACAGTGGCTCAGAATGAAGGTTGAAAATAGTTTTTCCACATATATATTTGATTTTGAGTAAGCATTTAGTCTTGACACCTCAGAACTAAAATGGTTTGGGTGAAGTCTGGGTCCAGAAGCAAAGCCAGTTGAGAAGCACTGCTCCAGAAAGACTATTTGTATTTTTTATTGATATCCATCTATGGATGTCAAAGCAAAACTGGATCAGTACCATCAACGACTGGATCAACATTCACAAACTCACTCAACTCATCAGGACCGAGTCTGTAATGGGTTTAAAGATCGGTATATTTGCATTTTATGGTGATGGAAACGTAAACAGGAAGTTCATCTAAGTGTTTAAGCGTTCAGTAAAGTGAGACTCGGAAACATCTCACAAAATGATTCATACCATCAGAGGGAAAGCATCCACCGGTAAGGCCTGAAATACACTCTACACAACTTTATGACTGCAAATGCATTTATAAATCCATATGTTGTGTCCAGAAATGTGTCAGCTCAATTCATAATGCAACAAGTACAAACTGCAATATATAGTGGACATTTGCATAAACTGACCTGAAAGAAAACTGACTGTAGAAACACAACCGGCTGAAGAGAATCTTGCAGGTTAAAGTTTAGTTTTTATAGAGCATTATCGAATGAAAATGACTGAGCAAATGTTTTATCAGAATCCAAACATTAGTTAGAGGAGCTGAAGTCAGATAGTATGCAAACGTGTTAGCTGGTAAAAAGCCAAACCCAGCAGACGTAAAAGACCCCAGAAGAGGATAATATTTACACGATCAGCATTGACTAACGGCTGAACATGAAGACTAGAGCAGGACTGGTAAACAAACACTCGTTATATGAACCCAGATCAACCACTAACATGCCATGAATACTGATTCTCTTACCATCACAGGACACACAAACACATTAGAGGCACAAAGCCTGTGTTTGTAGTGAGAGCTACAGTATATGGCCATTAACCCAGCATGAAAAAAGTTCCTAGTTTTAGACAAATATCTACTGAATTATTAATATTCATTGAAATAAAAAAATCAATTTAAACAAATTTGTATTAATTTGTAAACTATAAACCAACATTAGTCACTACAGAGTGTCATTTATATAAAATCTGCGACCTTGCTATTACTGCTAGCATGTTTCATCTATTTCCTAGTTTTAAAAACTTTTAAAATGTAATTAAAATGTTCAAAGTTTATAAATGTAGTAATTTATATTATATAAATATTATAATTATTATTATTATTATTAAATGTTCAGTTTATAAATGTAATAACTTATTTCATTATTAAATGTATTAACTTTTTGAATTTAGTATTATATGTTTAGTTTATTAACATTTTATATAATATTTATTTTTAATCTTATTTACATAATTTTATTACATCATAATATTATTATGTATATTATTATTATTAGTAGTAGTAGTAGTAGTAGTAGTAGTAGTAGACGTCATATTGTAAAATAAGATTACAAATAAAAATGACTATATAAAATATTAAACAAAATATATTAAATTCAAAAAGTTACTACGTTTAATAATAATATAAGTTATTACATTTATAAACTTTGAACATTTAATAAAAATAATATTTTACACAAATTTAAAATCTATCTGTAGAACATTTAAAAGAGGGGGAAAAAACAAATGAAAGTTTAAAACTGTATTTAGATGTCCTCTAAATTAAAGGGATACTCCACCGAAAAATGAAAATTCTGTCATCATATACTCACCCTCATGTTGTTTCAAACCTGTTTGAATTTCTTTCTTTTGCTGAACAGAAAGGAAGATATTTAGAAGAATGTCAGTAACCAGACAGTTTCTGGTCTCATTGACTTCCATAGTATATTTTTTTCCTACTATGGAAGTCAATGGTATCTAAAACTGTCTGGTTACTGACATTCTTCTAAATATCTTCCTTTCTGTTCAGCAAAAGAAAGAAATTCAAACAGGTTTGAAACAACATGAGGGTGAATATATGATGACAGAATTTTCATTTTTCGGTGGAGTATCCCTCCCTTTAATGTAAAATAAAAGCTCATTTTTAGTTTGACCTCTTGAATTTGTTGATCATCATTTTCTGAAGGTTAAGCACTTCTTTTCACTGACCATTTGCTTTAAAAAAAGAAAGAAGAAAAAGACTCGTGCCAACACATGATGAAAGCACGTCAAATCAGCATGTGACCTTGAAAACGTGATTCTGTCCTGAACTCTAGACGTTTTGGGTTTCTACTGTAATTCCCTCATTCTGTCCCGCGAGAGCGACCGTCATCTGAGATCCAGAACCAGTGTTACTCCAGCTGTCCTTAATGAGAAGACCAGACTGAAGAGGAGGCCAGCAGACGTGGAGTCATGGAACGTGTGTGTGTGTGTGTGTGTGTGTGTGTGTGTGTGTGTGTTTAACGGAGGAGAGGAACATTCCAGAACTAATGCAGAACCTCAGCAACCGTTTATTAGCAGCATTCCTCAACAAATGTGAGTCACGCTTCACCGGAGAGATACACATGCAGAGAGAGAGAGAGATCACAATGAAACACTGAGATTTACAAATGATTCTCACCATTGTTGTCTTGCTCGTATTCATTTTGATCCTGCAAAACAAGAGCAGATTTGAGATCAGATGCCTTTATTAAACAAAGCTGAACAAAGTTTTTATCAAGCTTCAGTATTTAATAGTCTCTCCTGTCCTGACAACATGAAACGCCATTTATGATGTTTTTAATGTGACATTTCTAAGTGACACTGAATATACAGTAGGAAAATAAAGAAGGGCAGGACTTGATTTTATAGATCAGGAAGTTATTATTCTATTATTTCTGTCTGCATTTATTACATCAACTGAAAAACATTTCAGAGGCAGATTAAGTTACAATGAGTTTTGATGAAAGATCATGTTAATAAAAGTGTGCAATAATTAATTATGTGCTAAAAGAGCAGAGACACTCAAGACAGAAAATAGAAACAACAGTTTGTTAAAAAAAAAGAAAAAAAAAAGGATAAAATGAGTAATAAATTCCTCCAGTGAAGGACAAATGAATGAAGTTCATCCACATAAAGAGCTGTGGTTTTACTGACCCAGAGAACAGCTGTGTGTGTGTGTGTTGTGTGTGTGTGTGTGTGTGGGGACCCTGCGGCTGTTAATTTGTACCCCACCCAGCTAACAGTGTTATTTTAGACACACATACAGTCAGTTTACAGCACTACTGTGATACCAAATACAGTTATGATCATAATTTAAACCCCTCTGAACGAAGTCACAGTCGACTGCACAGAAACTCATTTGCTCATTTGATAGACCTTTTACAAAAAAGGAGAATAAAATGTAAATTTTAAATGAATGAACGACTGATAATTAATTTCCTGTCTGTCTTAAGTCTCAACTAGTACAAAAATAATATATACATTGGAGAAAAGAATTCAACAAAAGAAATAAATGAAAATAAATCTATATCATAAACATGTATTTTCTGATTGTCTCGATGTCTCTGGCCTTATAGCACTTGATTAATCATTGCATACTTGATTTTTTTTTATTCATTTATTTTAATAAAATTGATAAAACATTTATAATAAAGTATGATAATGTATTTTCTGCCCGTCACAAATGTCTTTGGCGTTATAGTACTTGATTGCTTTATTTTATTTTGATGAAATGTTGCAAAAAGTATTTCTTAAATATAATTTCATTTAGAATAATAATTTTATTAATTTTGTTTATTTTCATTCGTTTATTTAGATAAAGGGTTGCAGAATGTACAATACAATTATGAATTTTTTTTATTAATTTTTTTTTTTTAGATGAAGGATTGCAGAAAACAATCCATCTTCAAAATAAATACACTTACAATAAAGATTTATTTGTATAATTTTTATTTATTTAGATAAAGGGTTGCAGAATATATATGTATTTTCTGTCTGTCGTGAACGTGTCTGGTCTTACCGTACATGATTAATCATTGCACACTTATTTAAAAGACAAATCTAAATAAATTCTTTAAATAAATCAAAATTCAAAAATTATTATTTGTAGAATTATATATTTTTTATTATTTTTTTTGCATCGTGACTTTTTTTTCCTCCAGAATAAAGTGTCCTGCTGAATTGTTCACAGTAAGAGCAGGAACATGCATGAAGAAAGGAAAGTGGAGATCATTAGTCAACATGAGCTCCAGAAACACACCCTGTCATTAATGTGCTGTTGGTTGTTTTGCTCCTGCTTAATGACTATATAAACACACCTCAAACAGGTTCAGGTTCAGGTGACCTACATCCACATCACACTCATAAATCTAGTGCTTGAACTCACCAGACTGTTGGCGGGAGTGCCGTTATCATAAACGATGGCGGGCTGGCACCGTCTCAGAGGAGCCGAGGGTTCACCGCACAGGACGCCCGTCGCTTCTCCACCTGTGAACACACACACACACACACACACACAGGTTATCAGATCATCAATATATCAGATCATCAACAACACGACATGACCTTTGGCTGTGCATCCAAACAAACTCTACCGTCCAACATCTCAAACTACAATAATATCAGGTGCAGCGTTTCTCACTGACAATCTTCCTATTCGCTCATCTCAGATTAAACATTTTCCAAATCGCTTGTCCAATGCAATTCATGGTAAATGCTCATTAAGTTGATTTAGACAATTCTGGTAGGGTTTTGGCCCTTTTGGGTCAGCGCTTGATGTAGCAAGGGTCATAAAACAAAGCGTTTTAAATGGCATCACAATGACATGACACTGTGTTTTCTTGAATCCGCTGCTGACATAAACAAGACACACATTTGCATCTGGTTTGTTTAATGTGGGTGTGAAAAAAGCATCCAGTGACGTGAATGAGCTGCTATTAAAAGACATGTTTATTACCAGAGATCACATCAGGGTTATTATCATCCTCAACTAAAACCATTAATAATAAAAAAACAAAAACACATTTTCATTACTTTCAAAAAATTAACATGAACTGAAATAAATAAATGTTGCCTTAAGTCTAGAAGAACTAAAATAAACTAAAAACGTAACCTATATTGACATTTAAAATAAAACCCCAAAAATGAATAAAAATTACAAACACAAATTACTAAACTTTGAAATGAAAAAGAAAAATATAAATCTATATAAATAATTTTAGACGAGCAAAAACTGTGGTAGAAATCTCCATCCATCCACACACACACACCTCGAGGCTTTCATGAGTGTTTTGAGTGTGACGCGACCCTGAGGTCAAAGTGCTAAACGCATCTAGGAGAATCACAGTTCGCTTCTTATGTGTTGAAATGCAAACAAAGAGCTTTTTGTTTGACTGTGTCTATTAGAGTCTAACAACTGCAGCATCCTATTGTGTGTCAATGGAGTGATTATGAACTTTAAACGAGTTCAACAGTCACACACACACACACACAGGAAGTGTTTCTGTCTATGGAGAAAGTAAAAGAGTTTCTGAGACAGCAACCAAACCAGCTCTGACATAAATCACAATCTCACACATTTTGATTAAAGTAAAAAAGTAAAAAAGAGAAAAACGAAAAATAAATTAAATATAAAATAAAAAAGCTGTAAGAAAGCTTTCAGTCAGTCAACTACTCACCCCATGGAGCACTGTGAATCATGTAACCAAATAAACAATACAAAATAAAACTGCTAATTTAGTTACAAGCATAAAAATATATCTTAAGTTTTTCAAAATATTCACAAAAATGTGTAAATGCACAAGTAGTTTGAGGCCGTAGGGAAACGGACTCGATTACATCATTCACAGCGTTTCATGGGAGTGTCCGGTCACTGCTGAGCCATTTTGCAGTGATTCCTGTTTCCATGGTAACAGCCATCCTGTAGGATTATGGGAAGTGAAGTTTTCAACAGGAGTACTACTGAGACAAGGTTAGCAAAAAAAAAAAAAGAAAAGAAAAAAAGACAAAGACTAGTGCTACACACAAGCACTGGCAGGGAGACGAGGCCATGTTTGACTGGATGTCAATGGAGAATAGGGAAGAACTGCTTGTTTACTGAACCGACAGACTCTCTCCTAATCTTCAACATGTTTGCCATTTAAAAAGTCGATTTGGATGGATTTATTTCTAGAGTTTACATTTAAAAAATAAATAAATGCTGTTTAACGACAGATACGTTTGGAACGTTTTATACATTATTATTAAAAAATAAAAAATATATATAAAAAACGAAATACCCTTTAGGCAAAACCATTGTTCAGTTTTGAGATTATGATACATTTTCGCTTCCGTAACCACTACTTTCAGACTAGTAGCCAGAAAACATCCAGAAGACACATTTAAGTGTTTATTTTATTGCACTTTATCTATTTGCGTCTGTAGATTTCAATAATACACATCTTTAAAGTTTTTTTCTCCACTTCAGCACCACTTATATACACCAAACTTTACAGTTTTATTCCCATCTAGGCTATATTCTGAAGGTTTTTACTGAGGGGTTTATTCATATACCATTCACAATGATTTATATAACACGTTATTCCTAAAAACGATGAAAAAGATGTGTTTTTCTGGCTGTTGACAGTATTTTCTGATTTATGAAGTGATATCAAAAATCCCTTCTGTAAAAACCTTTAACTATAATGTGTCAACAAAATCAAACAAGAACTTTGAATCTGGCTTCATCTAATGTTCAGATAAATCTTCTGGAATCAAATAGGAAAATGAGTGCATATTTAAATGTCACATTTCAGAAATTGTGTGTAACACAAATCAAATGTATTGAAGGGATATTTCACCGCTGGAAAGATGAATGTGCATTTAAACTGGGGTCATTTATGTTGTAAAAATGTGAAATTATTTTAGAAGTTGGTGCCTTCTAGACTGAGAAAAGCCAGAAAATGTATTTTTGGCTCATGTGGATGAAAGACAACAACTCCCAGAATGCACTTGCTTCGCTGCCTTACGAGACCACTCCCAAGCCACGCTTACCGGTTACAGAGGGCAGTGTCGGAAGAATTGATACAAATAGGCTACTAGTTGACTCGAAACTGAAAAGACGCCGTTTTATCGTGAGCTCCCCCTATGGGCGGGTTGAAAACATGCGGAACGAGCTCCTCCTACTGGCTGTAGTCTCTCGCCTCTGGACAAAAAAGCCTCCGATGACGCAAAATGATGATTTTTGCGTCATCTGAGGTTTTTTTCCCAGACACACAATACAGAAATCTCTCGTCTCAGGGGGACATGAGGGAGGGAAGCACGGTCATTCGAAAATACTACCGGGTTTCTACTGATACAAAGCTTAATGCTAATCGGTGAAGTATCCCTTTAATGTACTGTGATTAATCAACTGGGAAGGTACTATGCTGATATCAATTACTTAAATGTTGACCCCATTCACCTGTAGTGTCTTGCCTTAATGGACAAAAATGTGAATGTGATTTTTACTTCTGGAACCGCCTGTTACAATCCATTAGCTGAAACAAAAAAACAAATAAAATCGAAACCCTTTCCAAAATACAATGGACAATAACAACGTCCTGTCAGGCACCTCTGGCCAACCCAACACTTCCTGTCCGGCACCTCTGGCCAACACAACACACTTCCTGTCAGACAGGAGAGAAGCTCATTCAATCAGAGCAAGACTATGAGAGAAAATCCACACATCCGACACGGACCGCGTGATACACGGACGGTGCACATCATAAAAAAGCCACGTAATGGGTAAACTCTTACTTCTAGCAAGGCATTGTGTTTTGTTCCAGTGGATTGAGGAAAAACCTCCCTCGGTCACACAGTGGTACAGAGAAATATTTAAGGTTTTTCCTCTGGAATGCCATATTAAGGGGCAATACCAATTTGTTTTATAATGCTTGGCAACCTTTTCTTGACTACCTTCCAGGTGATCTTGCTGGTTTGCTGCAGGATGGGAGACCACATTTTGTCTTCACCAATAAGTCATAAATTCTTTTGAAATTTCCTTTTTTTTTTGTATGTATGTGTTTTGTTGTAAACAATAATGTAGGTTATGTGATGCAACATGTGATGTGCAATTTGTGTGTGTGAATAATTTCCCCGTTTTGTTTTGTATGTTGGTAATAGCTGGGCTTGTTTGTTTGTTGTTTGTGTAAAATCAATCAAATATATTACAAAAAAAAAAAAAGCCACGTTTCCCCAAAAAATGTCAAGTTTCAAGACCATAAAGAGTTTGTTCAACCAAAAATTCAAAATTACCAATTACTCACTCGTGTCGTTCCAAACACAAGACTTTCGTCTTCAAAAAAACAAAAGACGATATTGTTAATGAAGTCAAGCATGTTTGAGCTTCTGTTTACCATATTGGACTTCCCCGATTGTTCAACGACCAAAATTATTGAGAATAAAAGCATTAATTAAATCTGTTCATCATATAAAGCCATCCGGTCTCTTCAGAAGACTTGTATTAAACTGCTAGATTCATATGCATTAGTTTTTATGATTTAACGCCATATCAGCAGCAATAGCTTTATTCATTACAATCAACATTATTTCAATTTTAAAAAATTATAATTCGGATTACAAGATCACTTCAATAAATTGTTTACAATAATTTAACAATTTTGTCTTAAATCAATATACAAGAACGTACTAAATATATACCAATAACAACAGTAATCATAAAAATTACATAGAATCTTTCAATTTAGTAAAATGATAGATATACTAAAAATATTCCATTTAATAAATGATAGAAATTCTAAAATTCCAGGAAAAACCTTTTTAAAAATGTCATTAATATATTTTCTGAATAAAAACATTGTCTAATATCATTTGAAAAGGGAAATTCTATTAAAATAAGTTATGATCTCTTTATGAATGTTCTGAACTGTCAGAATAGACGTTCAGTGGAAAGACAGATCTCTCGGATTTCATTAAAAACATCATTTTTGTTTCTAAGATGAACAAAAGTCGTGTGGGTTTAGAACAGAATTCACATTTTTGGGTGATCTAGCCCTTTAAGACATGAACTTCACATGTCTTAAATCTTTAAAAGCTATTCAGAGAGGTTTTTTGGGGCACCAATAATCAGCTTATGAATATCTAGTTGCTTGCTACAGAATTTTCAGTTTTCCTCCCCGAGTTACAGCTGTAAAATAACCAGACGCAGCAAACGCTGCAGCGGGATCCAAAACCCCACAGGAGAGAGAGCCAACAAAGGCCTTCAGAGAGAATAAACAGATATAGGAACGGCACCTGCCCGGCTGAAGCATTAGCGCTGAATCAAAAGCTCAGATTATCCCGATACGAGCGTTTATCCGTATATGAGCTTGTGCAGGGCTAATCGCACGACTGCATTCAAAACGCTCCTGCATGCAAATACACGTTCCTCTTCAGACAATAAAGATGCTGTCAAACTCCCAACATCCAAACAGCCCAGAGCCGCCTCGCTGTCTACATAGGCAACTCCCTTCTAAGGCGACATCCCACATGAGTGACGGATCTGGAGCAGCATGTGAAGCACATGGGGGAAACAACTCAAGTGTTGGACATGTTGCTAAACTAATGACGGGCTACTCCAAGACATATATTGGGAAACATTCCCACTGAAATTGAAATTTTCCATCGGTTTTTGAATGCAGGTATATTTATTAATACGCACTTCTCTGTGTAAAGCAGACCGTCCTGTAATGGATGCTTAATCATGATGTCACACTAACATTCTCTACATCGTGAGTCACTTCCTGAATCACTGGACAGTCAGGATATCAGTCCAGGAAATGACATCATGCTAACAGTATGCTGACACACTTGTGGTCATGTGAGGGACCAGGCAGTTGAGAAATGAAGGCCATGAAAAATAGTTTTCCCCAAATATTATAATGAATCAAATCATAAAAAGAAAAAAGAAAACAAAAGTCCAAATAATCAGATCAAATGTTCAGGCCTGCAAAAGAGGTCAACAGAACACAACTAGACACCAATAACTGAATGTGTGTGAGAGCCAAACTGACCTGACCTACAAATGAAACAACAGGGACACATTTATACAAACGGACTAACACACAAACTGCAAAATACAACAAAATCAAAAAACATTGCTTTCTTATTTCTTTGATCACAGGAATAAATAACATTCTAAAATAGATTACAATAGAATATTTCACAATATTACAGTTTCTACTGTATTTCTGATGTAATAAAATGCAGTCTTGGTGAGTAGGAGAGAACGGTTCAAAAACTGTACAGAAATTTTACAGACCCCAAACTTTTGGACGGTCATTTAGACGTTCACGTAATATCAGATATACAGACATGAATTAAAAACATACACAAGGCCGGCATTAATGCCATGCTGGTTTCAGATAACGCAAGCTTTAAAAGCTTGCCAAGCCCAGATCTGAACCAGATGTGTGTGTGTGTGTGTGTGTGTGTGTGTGTGTGTGTGTGTGTGCGTGTGTGTGTGGTACCTGGCGGGTTGTTCCTCCGGTGGGCGTGAGGGTCGTCAGGTTCAGCAAAGATACTGGAGGCCATCTTGTTTTTGCGCGCAGGCTTCTCCTCATCGGTGCCGAAGGAGATATTAGAGGCTCCGCCAGGGGGACGCAACACCCTACGAGACATCGGTCAGAAGAACGACACGCAAGTCAACTAATCAATCTCACATACACACTCGGCCTCAGCACACTCAATGGGGCATAAAGGAAACACACTACCAGAAGAAGCACTGGACATTATGACTTACTGTGCAAAATACGTCAACAGTGGAGAGTTGAATAGCATGATACCAGTAGAATTGTCCAGTTTGTGTTGTTTACATGCGAGAACAATGAAGCAACACGCGAAAATTCAATGCAGGGGCGTGTCAGTCGTTTATGTTTAACACATGCAAGTTGGTGGTTAATATTGCATTTTTTTTCAATAGAAACAGTTTTCAGAAAACGTGTTTTCATTAGTCTAACATCACACTTACATTACATTATTTAACGAAATATCAGAAGCACAAGGATATTTTTAATGACAAACTCAGAAATAGCCAAGAATATTAAAATAATCATAACAATAAAACTTCAATAGTCAATTAGGCTACATTCAAAAATAATTTAACAATTAAATTAGCAATAGCAATTATATAGGCTAAGCTCTTTAATTTGTTACCAAATCTAAAACCTTGACAGACGTCTTTAAAATGACCATAAATTCTTTATTTTTTATATATATAAAACTGTTGCCTAATATAATTTAAAGCAGGACAGTTCAATAAAACATGCTTTATAGTCAATGAAGTCAAAAATCACATGAGCATTTAGTTCGTTGGATTATGCAAAATATATTTGCACATGGCATATGCTTTTAATAGAAGATGTACATTTGATCGGTTCATCCATTTCCTGGTAATTGAACGCATGACCTTGCGGTTTGAGCTACACAAGAATTACCAGATGGTTATTAAAAATATGCACCACTTAGGGAGCATAAATGAATATTTTGTGATGTAAACTGGTTACACTGATAGAAAGCAACTCACACAATGGATTTTTTAAATCATACTGCCCACCCCTAAACTGGACACACACACACACAGCTGACTAGTCCAGCTCATCTGCTCACAACAAGTGCAGATTCCATCGTTGGATGGTTTTCATTCAGCACATATGTTGAATCATTAAAAAGACACGAGGGCGGGTGTCAGCGAAGCCCGGATGAAAAGCAGTGGCCCTGTGATTGATGTTTCTGAGGGAAGCCCTAATCAATGCTTATGAAAACCTCCTCCTGGAGACCAGCTGACACCCGACGGCAGCTGTCAGGCTCTCGCCTCGTCCACACGCAACTTTCTGCTCCCTTTGTCAAAGGAATCGACGGTGCGGAGATTAGAAAACCATCCAGCGCCGTCTGGAGGCACTGGTTAAACAGCTAATGCCTTAACCAGACTAAAGCTTTGGGATCAGATCAGGGGACTTTAGCAGGAGAAGGAGAAGAAGGCCGCGTCGCTCGAGACCCCACCCAACCGGCACAGGACACACACATGCCATTAAAAATCCTTCCTCAAGCCCAAGATACATGCTGAAAACATCACTAAATCAGACCGACTGACCAATAAACACGCCTGCTCTCGGCTTGACCTACATTTCTGGCCATCCTGCTGAGGGAAACCCCAGACACACAGGATTTAGAGAGGAAAAATGGGGAAAATCACTTGGATTTTACAGGGAAATGAGCAGTCAGGGTGGCAACATGTTGCACCAAGGATGTCTAGAAACTAGACAATGCCAGAACCCTCATTTAAAAGCAACCTCGCTTCAGTGCAACAAAAGCCACTGCAACATTTTTTGACATGCAAATGCCAGAATGCATCTCCATCCCTCCCTCGCTCGCTTGAAAGTTACAGTGATATCATTTCTGGACACACAAACACACCTAAAAAAGAATAAAAATGAGTTAGTCTGGATCACACAGTCCTTTGGCCGGACGTGCAAATCTTCCACTGGTTGGAAGACATTCAATGCATCTGTTCCAAGCCTAGTATCAGAAACCTTTTAAGGACAATGGAGCGTGTATTTTTGGGCCAGAGCTCGAGGATACACTCAATAGTCAGATGACTGAGATTAAACAGATAGACCAAAAAAAAAAAAAAAAAAAAGACAAAAAAAGAAATAAGCAGCAGAGAAAGCATCCATTCATGAAATCATAAAGCAATGCACAATGCAAACAAAACTTTAAAGCAAATCTCCCAGTTTGAGATGCAGTGGCAGCCTGCCAACCCAATTCCTGTATAATGGGTGAAGTTTGGCCAGCAAAACACCAGACATCAGACCAAATACACGTCAAACCTGGGTATAATGTGCCAGGACTGGATCTCACATCAGAATATGGGTGGATATGGGTCTTCATGGGCAGGAGGAAGAGGATGATGATGATGGTGGTGGTGGCAGACAGTCTGGGTGAATTCAGATCAAATGGAAATGTGGATCAAGCTAAATCCATTAAAATCCACATATTAAGGTTGATTAGCTTCATTTGCACTCGCGTATTGGAGGATGAATCCATCCATCAGCCCACCATCATCATCATCATCATCATCACCTAGAGCTCTTCTTTTGTCTGCCTGGCGAACGCAACAAACCCGTTTAAATCCATTTACCTGGAGCTGTTTTTGGCACCGGGCTCCATGCCTGTGAAAGTGGTCGTCGTAGTCATGTTGCGCGGGTATTGTGCTCGCTAAACCGCGGTAGAAACCCTTCAGCTGGACTGAATTCGTGTAAGTCGTTTATCCCGCATGGACTCCGCCCGGACCAGCTGAAATCCGAGCGCAACGGAGCGGCCCTTTAGACCAGCCCACGAAACCCCGCCCACCGGGGCGACGCGCGATCTGATTGGACAGAGCTCAGCGGTCCCTGGCGTTCGATTGGAACAGCGGCCGTCAATCAGACAGCAGCCTTCCTGGGTTCATGTGATGTGGTTTACTGCAGAATCACCCATAGGCTATTTACTAAAACGTGATGTGCACATATTTACATTATAAAAATTTATAAATTACATTCAAACTTTAAAGTTAATCCTTAATAAACGCCATTTTTTTACTATAATTTTTTAATATAGAAAATTTAAATAATCATAACAATAAAACTTCAATAGTCACATTCAATAATAATGTAACAATATTTTTCTTAACCTAAAATACATAGCATTTATGTAAGCTCTTCAATTTGTTACCAAATAGGGCAGCACGATTAATCGCAATTTCTAAAATTGAAAAATTATAATATAATTATGAATCATATCTTAAATTCTTCAACCTTCAATGCATTGTAATTGTGTGAAATTATATCTAATTATGTTAAGTCATTTAAACGTCATTTTGAACAATTGCAAAAATGACGTCAATATTATTTGAAACAAACAATTTAAACATGCATGTCATTCAGCGAGTGCAATGACTAAACACACACACACACACACACACACACTGGCAGTTTGATAAAAAGAGAATATTTTATTTTCACAAGAGATTAGACAATACAGACAGATGCTGGACTTGTCCGAAACATGAATCCCCTCGTACGTACGAGTCAAAACATGTTTAACACAAGCGTTAAAGCACTATACATGATCACTACCATAAAAAAAAAAAGAAGTTTTAAAACCAAATCGTCTGAATGGAAACCAGGAAATCAATTTGAACTGCAGGCTTAAGCTACAACATTTCTGTATGTTTTCTTTAAACACACAATCAAAATAACTTGGAAAAAGCCGGCGCGCTCACATCTGAACTCAGGCGCGCGGCTCGTGTCCTCGGGTCAATGATTCGAAAGAGGAAACATGTATTAGTTGGTCTATACACAGATGACAGTCTTCATGATAGTTCAACTTGGGCTTAACGTGTCAGATTTCACAGATATTAACAAACCCAATGCAATAATTACTGTAGCAGGAACCCTTTATGTACAAAACCAAAAGAAAACGTGATGAACTGAAAACACTATACAACAGCAGTTACAGAAAACCATGAGGAGAGAGAGAGAGAGAGAGAGAGAGAGAGAGAGAGAGAGAGAGAGAGAGAGAGAGAGATCTGATTTAGATGTGTCCTCCTGTCTGTTGCTGGAAAACGTCGATTGTGTCTTCATCCTCCATTTCCAACTGTGGAAGAAGAACATGAGGGTTATTATTCAGTATTATTAATAAACAAGACTTCCTGTTGACCGTGGAATCGACACAGTTCGCTTCTATCCCATGATGCAAATCTACAATGATGCTGTCAACCCGGATCTATTCAGAGGGCGAGATGACCTCTGTGATATTTCTGACTGAATCTTGTTTTATTGCTTGATCTTCATCTAAGAGCACATGATACCAGCTCTGTCTAAAGCATGCATTACACTTCTAATCAACATGGAAAAATCGGCTGGGAAAATAAGCGCAGGACATTTCCATCAGGATTTGATTGGATGATAAAAAGTGGTGTATGATATGATTGGATAATGTTTCTCATTTATCAATAATAATACTCACTGGATTTAAATTTTGTACTGTAATAATAAAAAAACTGTAATCAAATGATTTATTTAATTAATATAAAGGCACTACAAGAAACATGACCAATGTATTAATATGTAATATGTGTGTATGTATATATATATACAGTGAGGAAAATAAGTATTTGAACACCCTGCTATTTTGCAAGTTCTCCCACTTGGAAATCATGGAGGGGTCTGAAATTGTCATCGTAGGTGCATGTCCACTGTGAGAGACATTATCTAAAAAAAAAAAATCCAGAAATCACAATATATGATTTTTTAACTATTTATTTGTATGATACAGCTGCAAATAAGTATTTGAACACCTGTCTATCAGCTAGAATTCTGACCCTCAAAGATCTGTTAGTCTGCCTTTAAAATGTCCACCTCCACTCCATTTATTATCCTAAATTAGATGCACCTGTTTGAGGTCGTTAGCTGCATAAAGACACCTGTCCACCCCATACAATCAGTAAGAATCCAACTACTAACATGGCCAAGACCAAAGAGCTGTCCAAAGACACTAGAGACAAAATTGTACACCTCCACGAGGCTGGAAAGGGCTACGGGGAAATTGCCAAGCAGTTTGGTGAAAAAAGGTCCACTGTTGGAGCAATCATTAGAAAATGGAAGAAGCTAAACATGACTGTCAATCTCCCTCGGACTGGGGCTCCATGCAAGATCTCACCTCGTGGGGTCTCAATGATCCTAAGAAAGGTGAGAAATCAGCCCAGAACTACACGGGAGGAGCTGGTCAATGACCTGAAAAGAGCTGGGACCACCATTTTCAAGGTTTACTGTTGGTAATACACTAAGACGTCATGGTTTGAAATCATGCATGGCACGGAAGGTTCCCCTGCTTAAACCAGCACATGTCAAGGCCCGTCTTAAGTTTGCCAATGACCATTTGGATGATCCAGAGGAGTCATGGGAGAAAGTCATGTGGTCAGATGAGACCAAAATAGAACTTTTTGGTCATAATTCCACTAAACGTGTTTGGAGGAAGAAGAATGATGAGTACCATCCCAAGAACACCATCCCTACTGTGAAGCATGGGGGTGGTAGCATCATGCTTTGGGGGTGTTTTTCTGCACATGGGACAGGGCGACTGCACTGTATTAAGGAGAGGATGACCGGGGCCATGTATTGCGAGATTTTGGGGAACAACCTCCTTCCCTCAGTTAGAGCATTGAAGATGGGTCGAGGCTGGGTCTTCCAACATGACAATGACCCGAAGCACACAGCCAGGATAACCAAGGAGTGGCTCTGTAAGAAGCATATCAAGGTTCTGGCGTGGCCTAGCCAGTCTCCAGACCTAAACCCAATAGAGAATCTTTGGAGGGAGCTCAAACTCCGTGTTTCTCAGCGACAGCCCAGAAACCTGACTGATCTAGAGAAGATCTGTGTGGAGGAGTGGGCCAAAATCCCTCCTGCAGTGTGTGCAAACCTGGTGAAAAACTACAGGAAACGTTTGACCTCTGTAATTGCAAACAAAGGCTACTGTACCAAATATTAACATTGATTTTCTCAGGTGTTCAAATACTTATTTGCAGCTGTATCATACAAATAAATAGTTAAAAAATCATACATTGTGATTTTTTTGATTATGTCTCACAGTGGACATGCACCTACGATGACAATTTCAGACCCCTCCATGATTTCCAAGTGGGAGAACTTGCAAAATAGCAGGGTGTTCAAATACTTATTTTCCTCACTGTATATATCTGTGGAAAAGAGCTATACAAATAAACTTGAATATTGAATATAAATATATATTTGAATTAAAAAAATATATATATATATTTTATCATTCCAGTAATTGATGTAACAGAGTTGGAAAGAAATCTACATAGTTATCATGAAAATAGTGTCACAGTATAATTAGGCTTCATTTTCTTAATATGATTAATAATGCAATTAGGCTTTGTTTTATTAAGTATCGACTGAATGTGAGCTGGACATTCAGGCTTTGTGAGCTTCGCCTTTTACTTTGCGATGAATAGAGTTCAGTTTGATTCCTTCTGGTCTTAAGGCCAATTCACAGCGCACAGACAAACACGATTGTTGGGTTTTGTCGGATCAGTGTGTGTGTGTGTGTGTCTGTCTGCGTCTGTTGGCGTTGGTCGGGGTTTGTTTTCACTCGACTGAACATGTTCAATCAGTGTCTGTCGGGGCAGTGTGAACATGACAGATATTTTTCATTAAATTATAAATCCAACAGCCAACTTGTTTGTTGCCGTTTGTCTGTGGGCTGTGGATTGGCCTTTAAACACCTCTGCACACAACCACACACACACACACACAAACAAATATTATTATCATTATGGGGACATTCCATAGGCATAATGGTTTTTATACTGAGCTAATGATATATTCTTTCCTCTAACCATAACCCTACCCATCATTAAGAAAACATAATTTACTATAGATTTATAACCTTTTTTCCTCATGGGAACCAAGAAAATGTCCCAACAGGGGAAAAATGACTGGTATTACTATCCTAGTGGGGACATTTGGTCCTTATAACACACAGACACACACACACACACACAGTGATGTCATACCTGTGCGGGCGTGTCTGTTTCATTGATAGGCTGTCCATCAAACCGGAACCGAATCTGCCTCATCGTCAGTCCCTGCAGAAACACACGAGCACATCAGTCCAACACACTTCACCAACACTCAACATCTGTGCTAGTTATACACTAGATTTCATTAATATGTTGAATTAGCTTCCGTTTTCATTTTAATTGTTGTTATATTTGAGTAATTTTGTAATGAGCTTTTGACATTTTTATTAGTTTTGGTTTATTTTAAATATGAATATTTAGGTTTATTTTATTTGTATTTTATTTTATAGTATATACTAGTTTTTATTAATGTGTTGAATTAGCTTCAGTTTTCATTAAAATGTTTGTTATATTTTAGTAATTTTGTAATGAGCTTTTGACATTTTTATTAGTTTTGTTTTATTTTAAATATCAATGTTTATTTTTTTTTTTTTATTAGTTATTAATGATACATTTTATTTAGTTATTTTAATTTAAAATTCTGATGAAATTCTCTGGCAATTAACTGAAATAAGTAACTTTTTTCATCTACTATAAATATATTTTATTTTAATTTAAATATTTTTCAACTTTATTTCAATTAACAATAATGTGTTAATAGTATTAATTAGCGATAATAACCTGCTGAAAACTAAATAAACCCTAATGAATTACTAAATTAGACTTTACGTTACATTTTTTTATGTAATATTCATATTTTCTTTTTTAAATTTTTCTTAACTTTATTTCAATGAACAAAAATCGTGTTTTAATAGTGTTAGTTAGTGATAATAACCAGCTGAAAACTGAATATATCCTGAATGAATGAATGACTCAATTAGGCTTGTTCTTTTTAACGAATCGGTTGAATCGACTGGCAAATCCCTCTGAAAAGAAAGCAGGGTTAACATCTGAGGGCGCATCCACATCCACATCCACATCCACATCATCTTTTAAACCTCAACCCAAGAAGAGTCAGACAGAGATCAGCTGAAACCTCAGGCCCTGATATGTGTTTTCTGCTGTCGACACGGGTTTCCTCCGCTTCCTTCCACTGAACGCTGTCCTACTTCTGCTGGCCAAACTCACAGCGCCACAATGAGATTAAGCCCTGCGCCTCTGCCAGGAGAACATGTTCCCGACCTGAAGATCACGAGGAGCATCTTAACCCTGTGTGTTTACAGCGTTGATAAACCCTGTGTGCACAGATGTGAGGACGCCAGTCTGGTCCTGTGTGTCTTAGTTTCTTCGTGAACATACGTGAACATTCGAGTCCTTGTTGTTTCTCTGAGCCTCGGAGCGGATGCGCAGGACCGTTAACCGGACGCGAGGGAGTGATAGAGCCAGCAGACGGAGAGGCCGTGGAGGAAGTTATTGATCAGGCTGAGGAGCTTTAGTGCCGTTATATCAGACTCGTATTCATATGTCCTGCTTCAATCCATCCTCAAGGTCTTTCATTGTTGTTTTAATGACAGACGGGTGGAATAAACCAGACTCAGGATTCGTCTGAACAATGCTCTTGGATATTGTCTAACAATATTAATTATCCTTATTCGTGCAATTTGTAAAAAGTACATAATGTTTAGTTTACGACTGCATCTGTTTCTGAATAAATGATCTCATATCTAAGCTTTTAATCATAGTGTTCTCTCATTGTTTATGTATAGTAATTTTAAAGTCTCCCAGTGGTGAAAATCAAGTTTTTAATGTTGTTTATATGTCTATGTGGCGTTATTAATATGCTTTAAGACAAACCATGTGCAAATTCATAAGTCTTTTCTCCTTAAAACTGCAGTGAATCAAAGACAGTCTCAAAAACACAGTTTGAAATCGCTGGTGTTTCTGACGTCACAAACTACCTTGTAACCAATCAGATCAACGTGTGATCGTCAACCAGTGGATCTCTGAGCCTCTGTGAGTGAGTGGAGGCGGGGCTCATTTGCATATTCATAGAACTGCGCATACTAAATGAGGCAAGGGTGTAGAGTTACATTCAAGATATTATTTTTTTAAAGGAAAAAAACGATTACATATGTCATTTTGGTTTAGTTTTAAGGGATAAAATGATTGACCACAGGGGGACTTTAAATGGTTTCCATAAGGAAAGGCGACCATCGAACGTCGAACATAAAAATGCTAAGATCATGCTTAAAATATTAAAAGCATGCCTTAAAAACCCCTTGTTACCACATTACAGTATCCTAGGTGGCCTTTCATTATTGAGTATATCTTTGAAATATGTTGTCATGTGGTTGCATTGTTTTGTGAGGGTGAAAAGGTCCGAGGTGCAATAAAACGAGAGCACAGAATAGAGCGCAAGAGACGGTTCCGGTAGTAAAAACTCCATTCACTTTCTCCACAGGGAAATTGATTTTTTTTAATGACAACTTATAAACCAACCTTTAAAGCCAGCCCTACTGTGAGCTGCGAGGCTGTTAATCGTGCTCCTGCTGAAGCCGTCAGCCCTCATTACTCAAACTTATTTTAAAAAGAAATCATGTTAAAAAGTGCAATTTGTGGTGACAAACTACATTACCCATAATGCTGTACAGAAAAGTACACCAATCAGAGTCTAAACAAGCAAAACACACAAAGAAATGTCTCGTCAGCTCCCATGAAGCACTGCAAACGACTGATCGTGTTGATCTCTCTGTGATCTCAAAATACTGAGATATTTTAATAAATATAATGCATATTTTGCAATAACCTTCAAATATCTATCTATCTATCTATCTATCTATCTATCTATCTATATATATAAACATAAAAAAATCAACATTTGAGATGAGTAGTTTTATGCTTCTCCATCATTTTTAATTCGATTATGCTGTTTGCAATGCATCATGGGATTGTAGTTCTTTCCCTCACTAAAGCCGTAAGTTCACAGTCCTGTACTTTTGTGTTTTTGTCAGATTTTCAAAGACTTTTTTCCTTCAAATAAACGTTTTTAATGTTGTGATTCTCCTCGTAGCTGATTGTCTTGGCTCATGGCTAATAACTTTTTTTTAATGATACTCTTAATTAGTGTATAATTAGGGCATTTCTCTCTTTTTTGGGGTATGTTGTTTTGTATATTTTGTAAACAAACAATTTTTTGTGTAATAATATATGCAGTTTAATTAATAATAAATAAATAAAAATTCTGCCAATATAAACCATTATAAATGCCATTATAAATATGTTTATAACCAATATAAACAATACTTAATTTCTAATAATATTTTGTGTTGTGTTATTGTTGTTGTGTTGACAAACAAGGAAAATTCTACTGTATGTCTTCAGTGAAGAAACTATGATGGGCTTGTGGAAACCTTGTCTATATTTTGCACATGAACTCTAATATGTGCCGCCAGGACTTCAAAATACTGTCGGGACGGTAAGTTGTCGATCCTTGTAGCTGAGAAGCACTGTGTGTGAGAGTGTGTGTGTCGTGATGATCTCACCTGTCTCTCACAGTAGGCCTTCATGAGCTTGCTGAGGGGTGTGTGTCTCTTGATTTTGAACTGGACCACGGACCCGTCCTGTCCCGCCACCTTCAGGTTGATGTGGTCGTTGTTCTCTGTCTTCACCCCCTCCTGAGAACACAAAAACACAACGTACATGAATATGAGATATCTTACATCACTCTTCCTTGCATGTTTTAGGTGCATCTCATTTGTAACTATTAAATGTAACTATGCATAATATATCGGACATGTTGGTCGACCAATACACAGAAAATACTGTAAGTAAGATTCTAGACAATGGCTTATCTGTAATCTATAGTATGAAAGGAACCGTTTGATGATTAAAACAGAATGAATGTGAGTCACATGACAATAACATGGAAAGGGAAAGCAACAGGCTATCATGTGACCATTGTGGCGAATATGGAAACTAGTTTCATCCTTTTTAAAGGAACCCCGGGTATTAAGACTTGTATGCCTTACTAGATTACTGTTTTCCCAAAGTATACAGATATAATATACAATTCATGAAATATGTCTTAGGGTACGTTTACACGACAACGATACGCTTAAAACTGAGAAGTTTTTCCTTTGAGTTTTCGGCGTACAGACGACACCATTAGCAAAACGATCCCCATTCACACGGATCTACGAACACGACTTAAAACGCTGTATTCTGCGGCCAGGCCAGTAGATGGCGATGAAACACTATAGACTGAACACGTAATACGCATGTGCATGAAGTCTTCCTCTTCAGAGATTACACGAGAACGTTTTCAAAAACTTGCACTTTGAAACCCAATTTCAAAAGTTGGTGTTTTCAGGGACCCAAAATGCCGTTGTCATGTAAACCAACGACCAAAATGCGTAAAATGTTTTAAGCCCTTAAAGGAGCATTGCGTAGGTTCTGAAATTTCTAACAGTTACTGACACCAGTGGCCGTTAGAGGAACTGCAGGCAGTCTCATGCTCGTTCTCGGTGCGCACACGCTCGTACGACCACATCAACCAGGGTTGCCGCAACAACCACTGAAGGTTCATCGAGATTCACCAGCATAATGTTTGAGGTAAGAAAACACCATTTGAAAACACTACCGATTGCCGCTGCTTACTAATAATGGCTGCCGTGCCGTACGGATGTAAGCCCAAGTAGACGAGAACGCGCATGACGTCACATTTTGTGAATTTTCGCACTGATTCGGGCCCGACGACTCCACACACAATTGAGCCTACAGGCTGATAGAGGCAACCATTAGTCAGTCAAGGTGTCATTCTTTTTATTACATCATGGTTGGGTCATACATGTACAAATGAAAACTCTATCTTAAAGATTTTTTTTAAGTAAAAACCTACACATAGCTCCTTTAAGCTGTTATAAAATTTGAGGAAAAAAAGTTGACATTGCAATGCATTCTGGGTAGTCCTAGTGAGTGACGTCAAATGGTGGCACCGATCTCGGCACTGCTATCTTGATCCCTCTGTGTTACAAAAATATCATCTGTTGAACAATTTTTCTTTTCAATTTGAGCCAGAGCGAAAATTAGCGAGGATGAAAACTTCAAAGCGAAAAACGAAGACGATCGGAGGCGAGAGGTGGGGCAAAACGGATGGTGTCTCTGTGGCTATTGCTTGCCGATGCTAACCGAGAGGGAGAGCGTTTGAATGTCTACCAGGATGGCATCTAGCGTTCCTTGTCACTGGCGACATATTTAAAAGTTTTTTCCTTGACATTTGTTTTGTCATGCCTTAAATTAGCTTGAATGTAACGATTAGCCACGCCTCCACTCACTCGCACAAGCTCAGAGATCCACTCCTTGACGATCACACGTTGATTTGATTGGTTACAAGGTAGTTTGTGACTTCAGAAACACCAGCGATTTCAAACCGTTCTTGAGACTGTCTTTGGTTCACTGCAGTTTTAAGGAGAAAATACTCAGCAATGGTGTTGACTAATGAATTTATTTGCACTTGGTTTGTCTTATAGCACAGTATAAACACAACATATAAACAACATTAAAAACTTGATTTTCACCACAGGGGGACTTTACAGGGGGGACTTTCACCACAGGGGGACTTCCTTTTAACTATTTGAATTGTACACGATTTGGTGTGGGTTTTATAATTAAACTCAAATGAACGTGATAAATCCTCATTCATGTGACACGCTCAGTTCAGTTTTAGTCTTTTACATTTGGATGTATTGCAATAATAACAGACTCATGCATGTTCATCTTAGTGGTGTTATTTGTGGCTTTATTGGCAGTGTTGTGCTTGAGTTGCTGTGCTTCACGTGATGGATGCTCACATTTGAATCACATCATCAGATCAAACCAACAGAAAACTACTTTCCATCAGGTCTCAGTCAGCAAATACACGGCGCACACATAAAACACGCATATATTAGCAATATATGTCTGATATTAGACCATTTCTCCGCGTTATTTTCATTTGAACGCGCCTGTGTGTGTCGCGCGCGGTGTGAGCTCGCCACGCGCGTTCACACGTCTTCTTCCGGTGTTTCTGAGGCGGTAGTTACAGGATTTATCCACTAAGCGCGATATTTCACATTAAATATGAAACCATCTGTGTTCTCCCATGTTTTCACAATCCCTCGCACGACTTAAACTGTGACTAAATAAAATTATCCCTTCATTTGTAAACGTCACTCACCTTGGGTTTCTCGTCGGCCATGGTTATTGTATTTGCGCTTCTCTACGCCGCCACACAAAGAATCCGCGGGGACGCGCACGTCCGCGCCCCCGATTAAAAACAGGCCTTGCGTGCGCGGTCACGAGCGGCGCGTCCGTTCTCCGCGCTCTGTCACGATTGGCTAGAGCAGGTCACATGTATCGTGTTACGCGCGACGGTGATGTAATGCGCGAGACCATGGAGCCGGGGACACATGCACGCGCATTCGTGCACGTCTTATCTTGGAAAAAAAAACGTTGAACAAAATATGAATATAAATGACACAAAACGATGATTTTTTAATAGTAAATATCACATATAATCAGATACAAGACAGGGAATCTATTATAATGGCGTACATCGAGTATTGTGTTGTTTCTGAAGGGAAAATGACCAACTGCTCCTGTCACTGGAGTGGGAAGGGAAGCCATTTTGTTCTTTATGTAATTCACAGATCAAGCTGAACGTACCGCAGCCATTATTTATTAATAATTCAAAATGACTGTGAGGAAAAGGCCTATAACAAACAAATGAAATAATTTACACTACATTCTGAATAAAACCTCTCTCATGATCATTTTATACCATTGACAGAAAAATATATATATTAGGGCCATATATAAAACAGTTTATTTCAAAGAAACATTACAATGTGTAAAGAAATAAGTTCAAGCTTTAAAATCACAACAACAAAAAAAAAATCCATAATTACACCATAGTTTAAAAGGAATACCATTAAAAGCAAGTCATTACAAACCCTGGCCCTATATACAGTATAAAAGCAACATTTTAAGCTAGAACACTATTTATAATAACTTAAATTAAAACATAAAAAAAAAAAAAAAAGCACTATATATTCTAGGGATGCACAATATATCGGCCACTATCTCGGTATAAGAAATGCGGAAAGAAACTTTCCGATAAGAAAATGTCTCCTTTATATTAAAGCCGATAAATAATGGCTTATTTCCTTCTACTGAGACACTTCAGATGCGCACTGTTAAACATGATGGTTTTGAATGCTTGAAATATGATTGAAATATGAAAAACTTAAATACAGTTCAGTGCAACATGCAAATCTGTCAAATAGGCTGCATAAAATTTTAATGAGAACATTGTGTGTTTGTGGCATGGCTTTTAATGATGAGACTTTTGTTTTTGTAATCAGGCTATCAAAAATTATATAAAATTTTGATTTTAAACAGTTATCGGCTTTCAAATATAAGGAATCATCAGTTATCACTATCGGCCAAAATGTTCATATCGGTGCATCCCTATAATTCTTATCAGATATGTCCAATTAAAATAGCTAGAATTGTCATCGGACCACTGAAAATCCTTTAGAGAACAAAAACACATGCGATTTGTAAATATTCAAAAAACGCTAATCTTATTTTTCTCCTTTATTCTTCATCTTTATGAAAATATGACAAACATGTGTGATTGCTATGAATTGTTATTAAACACTACTGATAATTCTGAAACAATGTTTCCTTATAATAACAACAACCATATAATTTGAAACAAATATAAACAGAGCATAATTTATATTTAATTGTCGATTAGTGTTTTACTCAGGCGTTCAGTGCGTTGTACTAACCGCGCGCAGGCTCCAGGGGTCCTTCAGGCTCATGGCGCTCGATTCTGAGCGCTGAACGTATTGAATGTTGTTCAGATCATAAAACTGTTTAAAATCATATTTTTCACTGTTAAGCAGGAGGATTTAATATCTCCGGATGATGGAGGAGGTGGACGTGGAGCCCAGTCCCACGGTACGTGCTGGTTTATGCTGGTTCTTCAGTCCATATGATTATTAAGAAACGGTAGTATGCATATGTGAAGAATACACATGTTCTGTGGTGTTACCATGGTACCTGAATGTAGTGTTACTAAATTATAATATACCGTGGTACTCCATAGTATTTCAATAAGTTGGTATATAATTATATACACTATGGAATTAACTTATCATAAGCAGGCTACCATGGTATATATGTATTGTATAAACTGGCTTATTCTTATATATTACTGAATGATTACCATGGTAGAGCCGCTTGTTCATATACTCCATTTGTTTTTCTTGCAGTTGATTCCCGGTGCTGGATTTCATCAGAGACACTTGGGTTTTGAATGGGGTCCTGGAGATCTGTTAGTCTATGAGACAAACTATAAACTACAAGGTATTAATAACATCCACACTGGATCCTGGAAAGAGTGTGTGTGAAAGAGGCATCATTAAAAACTGTCAATGGTGTGTATTCCTGCTCAGGTCCGAAGTCTGCGGGCTCTCCGTTCGTCCACATCGTGAGGAAAGATGAAGATATCTGCTCTCCCATCCTGCGTAAGCTCTTCAACGAGTCGCATCTCATCTTCGTGGGGCTGCAGAAAATCAAAGAGGACGTCCCGAGCAAAAACAAGAAGACGCAGTGAGTCCTCAGACCTCAAACGTCGCACGCAGACAGAGCGTGTCCTGGTGTGTGTTTGTGGTTGTGATCTGTCATTGTTTCCCGCAGGTTCGTGAGCATCAGTAAGAACTACAGGTCTGTGATCAGAGCCTGTATGGAGGAACTTCAGCAGAACGCAGGTAAGCGGTCACATGACACACGCATCACGCATGAGGAGGATGATGCATTTGATCAGCTGATCACGCTCTGTTTCTCTTCCCAGTTTCAGCACAAGAGGGGTCTATAGCGTCACAGTATGGAGATCAGGTACTGATCACATCAAATATGAATTGACTAATACAGTAACTCATGGCCAGTGCAGATTGTTTTATTTTAATGTTTAGTTGTCTGATAAATGATGTGCAGAACCAGTGTTTCGATAGTAGATTCATTCTAACTGAAACTATTTTAAAAAACAAAAAAACATTTTCGTTAATTTTCGAAAATTAGAAATGTTGCATTGGTAACTAACTGAAATAAAAGGACTATAATACTAAAATTTAAATAGAAATTAATAAAAAATTAATGGAAATATAAAAAAAAGGACAAAGACAAATATAAAAGAAATGGTTATAACTTAAGTTAAACAAAATGAAAACTGAAAATATAAAAATTATTTTGAAATATCAATAAATACTATAATAGTATAGTAATATAATTTTATATATGTAAATATATAATATAAATTATTCCTTATTTTTAAAGATAAAGTATTCATTAGATTACAAATAATATTCATAATACTATAATAGTATATTAATATTGCTAAAGTAACACAGATCTATATTTATTTTATATGCATTAATTTGTCAAGATGAATTAATCATTAATTACAAAAATATGAATACTATAATAGTTTATTAATATTACTAAAATAACACTAATTTCTAATTGTTATATGCTTTATTTTATTAAGATAAATTAATCTTACAAAAATATTAATAAATACTATAATAATGTATTAATATTGCTAAAATATAATTAATTTCTATTTATTTTGTTTTATTTTATAAAGATAAATTAATTATTAGATTACAAAATATCAATAAATACTATAATAGTATATTAATATTACTTAAACAAGACAAATTTTCGAATTATTTTATGTGCTTTAATTTATACAAATACATTCGTCATTAGATTGCAACAATAACTTTATATGTACTCATTCTGAATATTTTAATAATTATAAATTGATTAAGAATTAAACAAGTGTTTCTGAAAGTAAAAATGTCTTTATTTTTAATTTAAAAAATGTACCATCTCTGAAACAGTCTTTCTGCTGACATAATGCTGACACATTTATTATGATCTAATCAAACCGTGGTGGAACAAATCAGATTTTCAAACATGTCCTGTTATTGTTGATCTGATCTCTGTAGGTGTCTATTCTCTTGGCCATCGAGCTGATCTGGAACCTGTGTGAGGTGCTGTTCATCGACGCATCTCCAGGTACAGACGCCTGCGCTGCTCAGATTGAGACAGAGCGACACCTGTCATAATCTGAAAACGACGCCCACTGGGGGGGTGGGCGTGTGTGTGTGTGTGTGTGTGTGTGTTTGGGGGGGGGGACAATCCAGCCGTCTCCATTGACTTTGCATTGCGAGAAGCTGCATCCTTGTCATTTATGACTTATAACACTACACAATGTCTAAACGCTCTCATGTGACAAGGTGAACAGCAGGGGTCGGCAACAGGCCAAAACTGTCCCGCCAGCAATAATATCTGGAAATAGATCTGTCATGACAGCAACAGTTACTCACAATCACTCTGTCTTTAGTGATTTTGCCTTCAAAATAAAAGTACGAGAATGTTTTTGCAGCAATGTTTTATTTTGAGATTAATTGAGAGCTTTTAATTAGAAAACTTCTGAAAGACATTCAAAGAGTCTGTGGATCGCTGGACACACCTCTAAAATAGCCGTCATGAAATGTCTAATTTTATATTCTTTGCAAACAGCGACAACCTCGTTGCAGATAAGACACTGGTTTGCATTCACAAAACTAGGTAGGATGAACACATAGGTGTCTTTCCATTCTTCTTTGTATGGCCTATTTTCGCTGTCAACTTTCATCTTCAGACTCTTTGATAGTGCCGTTGTCTCTCACCAGCTTAAATGTTAACATCACTCTGCACACGACGTAATAGCGTACCTCTAGCACGCAAACAATTAAAAGTTGTTAAAATAAACAACTAAAATGTAACAGTTTAGCACGTGAGGATGCCAAGGAATAATTCTGAGTGTAAAAGTAGGCTACATCAAATAATTATTACAATAAGTTAGGCTCCATTGTGTAACAAGCAAATTAAATGTATGCACATTTATCATTCACAAAATGGAAAAAGGAAATAAAAATAGTTCGTTAAGAGCATGACTCAAAAATAATGGGTTTATTCAAGTCCTCTTTTATTTTTTTATCCATTTTTATCCATGAGAGTTATTTTTATTCATTCCGCATCTCCCACATATGTGTGTTTTAGCAAGGCGGGATGTGTTGCAAGATGCCGCAATATATCGGGAGACATGGAGTGGGTCAGACATGATTTTGACCTTCATTAAGTTTTGTAGAAAGCCTTTCTTTAAAGTAAATTTCGTTTTGTATAAATTGTATCTTAATTTTAATCAGTGTTTCATCAACCAATTGCCTGGATTTAATAAATAAGAAGCGCTTATATAGAAATATAGCAGACAATACAATCAGCACGTGGAGGAGTGGGCACGATCACTAGCATTGCTCGTGAATTGGAGCTCGTCTCATAAATGAACTGAAACTCAGCGTATACGCTGCCTCACAGACATATATATTTATAGAAAGCTTGAAATGTCTACTTTCAAACAAAACGATTCAAAACGAAAAGAAACAGTCTACTCTCTGCTTATGTAATCCGTATGAAGTGTGCATTTTTCTCTATAGGAGCGTTCACTACTGCGGTCACTATTGCAGCCGACACTGACACACACATTTATTAATAAACAATTAAAATGTCTCCTTGCTATATTTGAAACATTAATAATCATTACTTTTGCCGGTTCTTTGTGACAGCTTTTAGGTGCATTACTGGCAGCGTCACCCTCGGGTTACATGAACGTGTCAGCACTGAAAACATGGGGATTTTTTAGACAATAATCGCACAACCTATTCGATATTCTATAAAATCAACTAATCGAATATTTGAAAATCGTGACTCATCCCTAGTCACTCACTACTGCTTTATTAATGTATCCAGTGTAAAACCTGGACACCGCCACACAAGTGTGGCTTTTTGTTAATGACTGTCCAGCTTCAGGATTGAACCCAGAGTAACAGCTCACTACCAGTTACAAAAGACACTAACAGTTCGTCACAGGCAATTCTAGTTGAATTTTTTCATCAATTAATTCATAAAGTATCCTTTGACTATGTTCTGGCCCGCCATCTAGTGGTGCAATTTTTTTTTTTGTCCCGATGCCAAACTTACTTGATGACCCCTGGTGTAAAGCAAACAAGCTAAAAAACCCAGAACTAAGTTTTTATAAGCTGTCGACCCCAAAAAACAAGCGTTTAAGGACACAAAAAAGGCAATAAGATGTGAAGAATGGGTAAATTGTGGGATCCTGACACTCAGTGTGCACTAAGAATATACAATCGTGTGCAGTAAACATTTTGTCACTGGTAAGTCAAATATCCAAATGTCAGTTTTATATTATATTCTGTAAGCTAAGCTATCCTGTCGCCGATTATGTTCCCCTCCAGTAGTTCTGAGAGTAATATGACACGTCGCAGTCTGTCTCAATTGTCACACGTTTTTTGGGGTCGACAGCTTATAAAAACTTATGGGATTTTTAGCTTGTTTGCTGTACACCTTGTCACATAACATACAAAATGTCTAAAAGCTGCTATAAATCAGAAAGGATGCAGCTTCTCAAAATGCAAACTCAATGGAAACGGTTGGCGTGGCCTAAATGCGCTCTGTCTCCATCTGCTGGTCATGATGGTTGTGTTGTGTTGTGTTGTGTTGTGTTGTGTTGTGTTGTGTTGTGTTGTGTTGTGTTGTGTTGTATTGTGTAGCTGGATCTCTGCTGGTAATGATTTGTGTGTTGTGTTGTGTAGCCGGATCTCTGCTGGTAATGATTTGTGTGTTGTGTTGTGTAGCCGGATCTCTGCTGGTAATGGTTTGTGTGTTGTGTTGTGTAGCCGGATCTCTGCTGGTAATGATTTGTGTGTTGTGCTGTGTAGCTGGATCTCTGCTGGTAATGATTTGTGTGTTGTGCTGTGTAGCTGGATCTCTGCTGGTAATGATTTGTGTGTTGTGTTGTGTTGTGTAGCCGGATCTCTGCTGGTAATGATTTGTGTGTTGTGCTGTGTAGCTGGATCTCTGCTGGTAATGATTTGTGTGTTGTGTTGTGTTGTGTAGCCGGATCTCTGCTGCTGCACCTGCTGGACTGGGTGCGTCTCCACAAGTCAGACGTGGACTCCAGAGCGAGAGAAGTGTTGCAGAGCGAGAGCCCCACTCGACATCAGGCCTACTGGGACGTGGTATGAAGCGCCTGACCCCTGACCTCCAGATACTCAACACATCACCTCTGGCATCCTCACGTGTGTGTGTGTGTGTGTGCAGGTGATCAGTTTAGTGCTGCAGGGCCGGATGGATGAAGCCCGGCAGGTTCTGTCCAAACAGGCGTCTCTGCGGGCCGAAAGCAGCTCTGTGTTCAGACGCATGGACCTCCTTCTGCAGAACATGCCCGTGTTTAACGTACGTACACACATCAGCACACAACACGCTCCTGATTAAAGAAATGAACATAATTTACATACCAAATATTCAAACAGGCCATTTTGAATATGCAGTTGAACTTGAAAAAAATTATTTTCACTTCAGCAGTAATATGTCAAGTGCCGTCTTTAAAAAGAGAACAAACTTTAGGTCTGTGCTCTAAAATATTCAAGAGTTATGACTCTTGAATAATTTGGAAATTTAATTTTCAGGTCTATGCTCAAAAGTGAATAAATGGATTATAACTACAATAAAATCTATAACTATAAAATCCCCTAAAAATACAAAATATTACATAAAAAATAGTAATGAACTAAAATATAGTAAAATGTTCTCATAAAAAAAAAAAAATATTGGTCATTTGATCGACCAACCAAGAGCACTAGAGGGTTAACTATAGTAAAATCACTGTAACAACCACCTTAAGGGCTCATTTCTTAAAAACAGTGTCACCATAAAATAATCACGTTGTGTGTGTGTGTTTGTGTGTTTAGCCCACAGGAACTCAAACACTGACCGAGTTTGATATGAAATGGAGAAACTGGCACGAGGAGTGTGACCGCAGTCTCCAGGACAACACCTTCGCTAGCAACCGTCACCTGGAGACCATCTGCAAGGTGAGCGGTCGTGACCTCTGGTGACCCGTGATCAGGTATCATCATCACCCTGATTGTGTGTGTCTCTGTCAGATCCTGGTGGGCGATGAAGACGCTCTGCTGGAGCAGAAGGAGCTGCTGAGCACCTGGTATCACTTTCTGGTGACGCGGCTGCTGTTCACACACCCCACCATCAAACCGCCCGACCTGCACTACTACGCACAGGTAGTGTTCCTTTACTATCATAGGGCGACGCGTTTATCGAGTGAGCGTATGATTGTGGTTATTCAGTGTAATCACAATTATTTGAGATACCTGCAATAATTGTGCAGTTTATTTTTCAGCTACATTTTACCCTCTAAATAAGGGAAATTTAAGTGCTTAAAGAAATGCCATCACATGTATGATGCCGTGTCTCCTCCTCTAGTGTGGAGGGAGAGTCAGAATCTTGCATGTAGTAAAGAATGGAAAAAAACATATATATACAAGTATATATTAAGGCTGGGAATCGCAAAAAAACTAAACAAAACTAATTAATTGCACAATTTGCTGTAATTAATTGCATTTCCCGCAAGCTTTTAATCATCAATATTTAAACTTAGAATCACCTAATTAAATTAAACAACACAGAAAAAAAAAAAGGAACAGAAAATATCCCTATATTAAAATTATATTAAACATCAATATATCAATATATTATTCTTTTTTAATAATCTATCAACATAATCAATTTAACAATTTTTTTTAAAATTATATATTTTTTTTACTAATTATCAAAATAAAATATAGTCCTACAAAGCTATTATTACCAGAGCATGTGATCAGAGCAGGTCATTTTACTATTGTTGCCCAGCATGACTATACCAGCTCAGTAGGGCTATTGCAAACAGAAGTCTACTACAGAGACATTTCACGTTATTTGAGCGGACTTTGCTTTTCCAGTGCGTGATCGGTACATGATTGGAGCGTTTGGGCCGTTAACGACGCGCAAACACGGAGCAGAAACATTGAGCAGAGAGCGCAGCGCGCCGACACACACACACACACACACACACACACACGGAACGGAGAGCGCAGCGCACACACGGAGCGGAAAAGACCCGCTCATGAAAGCTGCGCGAGAATGAAGCCTGATCGCCGAACACGGAGGGGCGGGACGGCATATTTTCGGGCTTTTCAATAGCAGCCGCAACAGGAAATCATTAAAACGAGGCAAAAAAAAGGTGCTGCGTTAATTGTTTTTTTTTTTTTTTTTTTTTTTTTTCGCGTGTTAAACATCTCAAATTAATCGCAAAGATTAACGCGTTAATTCCCCCAGCCCTAATATATATATATATATATATATATATATATATATATATATATATATATATATACATATACACACACACACACACACTCTACCGGTCAAAAGTTTTGGATCGGTAAGATTTTTAATGTTTTTAAAAGAAGTATCTTCTGCTCACCAAGGCTGCATTTATTTGAGTAAAAATACAAAGAAAACCCAGTAATATTCTTGCATATTATGACAATTTAAAACAGCTGTTTTCAATGTGAATATATTTTTAAATGTAATTTATTCCTGTGATCAAAGCTGAATTTTCAGCATCATTACTCCAGTCTTCAGTGTCACATGATCCTTCAGAAATCACTCTAATATGATGATTTGATGCTCAAAAAACATTCATTATTATTATCAATGTTGAAAACAGTTGTGTAATTTTTTTTTTTCACGATTCTTTGATGAATAGAAAGCATTTATTTAAAATAGAATATTTTCTAGCATTATAAATGTCTTTTCTGTAACTTTTGATCAGTTTAACTCATCCTTGATGAATATTGATTTCTTTTATTTCTTTCCCCCAAAAATAAAAATAAAATTCTTACTGACCCCAAACTTTTGAACGGTAGTGTTTAAAGGTGAACGAAGTAACTTTTTTTACCTTAACTGAACAGCTTCGGAGTCATTGGAATGGTTATATTACTTATTTCGGGTTGAATGGTGGTCGTTTCGCACCCCCCTGGTGCCCATGAGCGGAAAATCCGCACTTGCAACTTTGAGCTGTGGGGGGAGCTCTAGAGAGAAACCTGCGAGCAAAAAGCGAGAATACAGCGAAGAAATCCCGAAGCTACTGAGTGCTGCTTTAAAGTTACAAAAGCTTTAGATTTCAGATAAATGCTGTTCTTTTGAACTTTCTATTCATCATAGCATCATGAAATAAAAATGTAAAAAACTGTTTTCAACAATGATAATAATCATAAATGTTTCTTGAGCATCAAATCATCATATTAGAATGATTTCTGAAGGATCATGTGACACTGAAGACTGGAGTATTGACATAGAAAACAGCTGATTTACATTGGAATAATATTTCACAATATTACTGTTTTTAATTAAAAAAAAAAAATTTTAATCAAATAAATGCAGCCTTGGTGAGCAGAAGAGACTTATTTAAAAAACATAAAAAATCTTACAGATCTAAAACTTTCGACCGGTAGAGTATATTTATCTCAATTAGAAAGCACACAAATATCAAAGGTCTTCCTTCATATGAAATTAAGTTTATATTATATTAAGGTTATTATGTTATATTACTAGATTGTATAAGATTATATTATATTTTATAATATTATATAAATATTTATTTTCACAGCATTAAAGAAAATCATATGGGCCAAGATTATATTATATTATATGATGTTATATTATATTATATTATTAATATATAAATAGTTATATAAATATTATACATTTTTACAGCATTAAAGTAAATTAAATGGGCCTTCAGAAAATTCTTAAAACAGAATTAAATCATTAATTGCCATTATTTATATGACAATTAATCGTTAGTACAAAATTCATGATCATGACAGGCCTATACTATTATAGTTATATGGCTATTTATAATGTAATATTTTATTTTTTATGTTAATTAGTTTGAGTAATTCTGTTGTTTTTGTCATTTTTAGTAGTTCTTTTTTAATTTTTCTATATAGTTATTTGAGTTTCGGTTAAACAAAATTAAAATTAGAAATGTTGCTTTCAGCTAAAGCTTATTTTTTTTTAAGTAACAAAGTTTGTAATGGTTTTAGTTAACTATAATAACCCATCTATATAATATAACTATAATAAATCATGTCCAGGTCATGCTTCACCATAAAAGAAAATTAAGAAATTATATTTTGCATTACATTTTTTTTTTTTTTTTTTTTTTTTTTTTTTATCTAAAAATTAATTTTCACAACAGTTAAGCACTACACATTCTCATCACTACACATTCTCATTTCTGTGTTTTTATTTATTTTAGTTATAATAACCCTGCATGCAACACACACACACACACACACACACACCACGAGTAAAGCTGCCAGATATCATATAAACCACTGAGAATTCATCATGCATGTCTGAACAGTATATGTTAGGGCTGTCACTTTACGTTCAAAAATCGATGGCACAATCGATCGGACCAACCAACACAAGTTTCGAAAACTAAAATAGGGAATCGATTTTAACGGTCTTTTCTCGGAAGCGCGTCCAGCTCGTCACGATACGCCCGCAGCGAACGCGCGTCACACAGCAACTGCAGACTCTGACAAACACACATAACAGCAAATTATACTTCTGCATAATGTGTCTCTTTTTACAACAAAACTGTGAATTCTGCCGGTATTCAGACAGTCTCATGCATACAGATACAGATTCGGGCTACAATCGCCTACGTAGGCGAAATTTGTTTGACATTTCTAATCGTAAACACAGCCATGTTAAAGACTGCAGTGATGTTTTTCATTGATGTTATGGCAGTCCACTCGGCTTATTGTTTGTTTTTTTGTCATTATGCACGAAACTTCACGTCAATAAATCATCAGGAATATTTGCTGACTTGTGCGCATCTCAAGCGCCGTCTTTACGTTCGTCCTAATGCCTGTTAGTTGTCCGTGGATTTGCCCATATTTGGCGTTTAAAATGGAAACGTCTTTGGACATGGAAAATCGATTTTACAATCGATTCAATGAACACGAAGTGACAGACCTAGTATATGTTTTTGTCACCTTATGAAAACTTCTGTAATGCTTTTTATTATATATTTTCTTATATTTCTTATATTTTTGTCTAATTGTTTAGAAGAGAATACTCCATTTCTCTTGACAATGGGCAGCAGCTCACTGTGTTTTACTCTCATATAAACGAGGAATAAATGATACAGTGTGAGTGTATAAACCCCAGCTGACGGTGTGTGTGTGTGTGTGTGTTTTTTTCAGTCGAGCATGAACATGTTTCTGGGTCCGCGGGCGACTCCCGAGCCTCTGGACATCATCCTGCTATCGGCGTTTGAGTTCGACCTGCATCAGGTGATCAAAGACTGCAGGTGCGTCAGCGCTCTCTCAGTACACACACACACACACACACACACACACACACATACACACATTCATCTGAACAGACCCTCTCACACACACACGTGATGTTTCCACAGCATCGCGCTCAACAACTGGTGGTTTGTGGCTCATCTGACGGACTTGCTGGATCACTGCAAACTGCTGCAGTCACACAACCTCGAGTGCGTATCTCACATCACACCATGCTTTCGTTACACTTATGATCAGGTTTTTGCGCACAAAAAGTCATATTTTAGTGTTTATATGATGATTTTATACCCTCACTCCTTCTGTATGTAAATGATCTCACATCAGATCATGCATTCAAATCAGAGAGGAGTGCATTTTTACTACACTTATAATGGCTGAGATTTTTTTGCACATAAGTCATATTTTAGTGATTTCCACCATCACTCTTTCTATATGTAAATGACCTCTGTTATGGTGGCTTTAAAGTAAAGGTACAGATGCATGCGTCTCTTTGAGAAGGTTTTGATGGATGTGATGTGCGTAACGTTGCTCTGGTTCTGTGTGTTTGTAGTTTTGGCTCTAATCTGCGTGAGTTTCTGGTGTTGGAGTACGCCTCGGGTCTCTTCACTCATCACAGGTGATTAAACACATTATTAATCTCTGCAGATAGAGTACGAAATGAGTCACACTTCACCCTAAAATTCAATTCAAGTTTATTTATATAGCGCTTTTCACAGTACATATTGTTTCAAAGCAGCTTTATAGAGTTTAAGAATTATTTTCTGTTCACCAAGGCTGCATTTATTTATCACTGTAGTGATAATACAGTAATATTATGAAATATTATTACAATTTGAAATAGCTGTTTTCATGTGAATATATATTAAAGTGTAATTTATTCCTGTGATCAAAGCTGTATTTTCAGCATCATTACTCCGGTCTTCAGTGTCACATGATCTTTCAGAAATCATTCTAATATGATGATTTGATGTTCAGAAATTATGCATTTCTCATATGTGTGTGTGTATATGTGTGTGTGTTAGTCTGTGGCAGCTGGCGGTGGATTATTTCGATCACTGTCCTGAGTTCGGTCGTGTGTATCTGGAGCTGCAGATCGAGAGAGTCCCACTCGACACCGAACGCAAAGCCATTAAAGTCCTCCGTATCTGTGAGGACCGACAGATGAGTGAACAGGGTGAGCGAACGCAACACACTCAAACACTGAGGTCGACTGATCAGTCACCAAAAACTGTGATCCTCTAAATGCCTAAACGGGCTGCTCTTTTCCAGAAAGAGTCTATTACATTACATTCATTAGGTTGTGTGTATGTGTGTGTGTTGCAGTGCGCAGTATCTGTAAGATCATGGCTAAACGAGCTCTGAGGAACAACAGACTGGGATCTGCTCTATCCTGGAGCATCAGAGCAAAAGACGCTGCCTTCGCCACACTCATCTCTGAGAGGTTACTATCTATCTGTCTGTCCGTCTGTCTGTCTGTCTCTGTCTGTCCATCCATCTATCTATCCGTCTGTCTGTCTGTCTCTGTCTGTCTATAGCCTGGTTCACACGGGACGATTTTAAAATTGTCGGCCGATTTTCCAAACCTGAGAGACCCCACACACGGGGATAAAAAATCACGGGTCTAACAGTTTTGGTCGTACAGTGTGTGGTGCGCAGCCACACGGCAAAATCAACACATCACACACGAACCGATTTGACTCCCGAGCATTCTCAGGTCAGACGGGAAATCGCGCACAATACCTCGAGATCAAACGTGACTTCAGAGTAAACAATCATGGCGGACGAAGAGGATGCAGTGGCAATAGTTTGTAGTTTGTTTTTAACCGAAAAAAAACGTTATCAAAATAAAAGGCGATGATCTCTGACGTCCACCGGACTTTCTGGTGCGCTATGCCGCCGGCTGTTTTGATTATATTTCCCGGTGTTTCCTCGCGCCTCGTCACCTCGCTTTCTGATTGGCTACACTCCACAGTCCACAGGCTGCGTGCTCGGGGGACACCACACACGAGAAGAAATCGGGCCAAATAAATCCAACATGTTGGATATCCCCGATTTGAGATCGGAGCGGTCCCGACGTCCTTCCGAGCAGACGAGAGCAGCCTTAACACACCACACACGGCAGGAATATCTGATCAGATTATTTTACGATAATCGGAGCATCCTTAAGATTGTCGGAAGGGGTGAATCGGGGCTAAAATCGGCCTAATTATCCTGCCGTGTGAACCAGGCTTATCCGTCTGTCTGTCCGTCCGTCCGTCTGTCCGTCTGTCTGTCCGTCTGTCTGTCTGTCTGTCTGTCTGTCTGTCTGTCCATCCTATCCTATCTTATCTATCTATCTGTCTGTCTGTCTGTCTGTCTGTCTGTCTGTCCATCCATCCATAATCCATCTTATCTGTCTTATCCATCCATCTATCATTCTTATCTATCTTATCCATCCATCTATAATCCATCTTATCTTTCTTATCCATCCATCATCCATCTATCCATCTCTTATCTTTCTTATCCATCCATCCATCGGTCCCTATCTATCAGTCCATTCACCCTTCATACCCCTGCCAATATACATAAGTTATCATGTTGTCTTATTAACCTATAATTATAATTGTTTTACAATTTCAGATGACCATTACTGTAATGTTCTAAAATAGACTTAATTGTCTTAATGCTACATATAATATATAAGAAAAAAATAAAAAAATAAAATATATATATATACACACACACACACACACACACACACACACTCACCTAAAGGATTATTAGGAACACCTGTTCAATTTCTCATTAATGCAATTATCTAATCAACCAATCACATGGCAGTTGCTTCAATGCATTTAGGGGTGTGGTCCTGGTCAAGACAATCTCCTGAACTCCAAACTGAATGTCAGAATGGGAAAGAAAGGTGATTTAAGCAATTTTGAGCGTGGCATGGTTGTTGGTGCCAGACGGGCCGGTCTGAGTATTTCACAATCTGCTCAGTTACTGAGATTTTCACGCACAACCATTTCTAGGGTTTACAAAGAATGGTGTGAAAAGGGAAAAACATCCAGTATGCGGCAGTCCTGTGGGCGAAAATGCCTTGTTGATGCTAGAGGTCAGAGGAGAATGGGCCGACTGATTCAAGCTGATAGAAGAGCAACTTTGACTGAAATAACCACTCGTTACAACCGAGGTATGCAGCAAAGCATTTGTGAAGCCACAACACGCACAACCTTGAGGTGGATGGGCTACAACAGCAGAAGACCCCACCGGGTACCACTCATCTCCACTACAAATAGGAAAAAGAGGCTACAATTTGCACGAGCTCACCAAAATTGGACAGTTGAAGACTGGAAAAATGTTGCCTGGTCTGATGAGTCTCGATTTCTGTTGAGACATTCAGATGGTTGAGTCAGAATTTGGCGTTAACAGAATGAGAACATGGATCCATCATGCCTTGTTACCACTGTGCAGGCTGGTGGTGGTGGTGTAATGGTGTGGGGGATGTTTTCTTGGCACACTTTAGGCCCCTTAGTGCCAATTGGGCATCGTTTAAATGCCTCGGCCTACCAGAGCATTGTTTCTGACCATGTCCATCCCTTTATGACCACCATGTACCCATCCTCTGATGGCTACTTCCAGCAGGATAATGCACCATGTCACAAAGCTCGAATCATTTCAAATTGGTTTCTTGAACATGACAATGAGTTCACTGTACTAAAATGGCCCCCACAGTCACCAGATCTCAACCCAATAGAGCATCTTTGGGATGTGGTGGAACGGGAGCTTCGTGCCCTGGATGTGCATCCCACAAATCTCCATCAACTGCAAGATGCTATCCTATCAATATGGGCCAACATTTCTAAAGAATGCTTTTAGCACCTTGTTGAATCAATGCCACGTAGAATTAAGGCAGTTCTGAAGGCGAAAGGGGGTCAAACACAGTATTAGTATGGTGTTCCTAATAATCCTTTAGGTGAGTGTATATCACATATATAATTATTAAATTGCTCTTTTTTCCCCTAACGCTTCTTTCCGTGTGTTTTGCGCAGGTTTCTTCAGGATTACAGTAATAAAGGCTCTTTCACAGATCTGGATTTGTTGGATAATCTGGGTCCTGCCATGCTGCTCAGTGACAGACTGACGTTTCTAGGTACAACATGACAAACCGACGACATTTACGTGATTTATCTGAAAAGCTGCTATAATTCAGTTTCATGAATTTTTCATGAACAATTCATATTTCAGTCCACTGGTTTTTTTTTATTTTTTTTATGACTATTTATCACAGCTTTCACTGCGGCTGTCCTTCACTAACTGTGAAGGATTCATCAGTGCACATTATATTTGCACATAGCTTGTCTTTCATCTAATAACTTTCTCTTCATGTATTAATACTGACCAATAATTAAAGCAATTTATAAGTTATTGTTTTCAGCAAATTCACATTCAGTTCTGACTCATTCTGTTATAAGTCCATGTTTTTCTTGTCAGATATCTTGTTTCACTCTGAACGATCACATCGTCACATCACAGACTTAAAAACGATAACTAAGGCCATTTCATGTTGTCTTTAAGAAGGTTTGTAGTCCATGAGATGTATGACCATGTGTCTGTGTGTGTGTGTGTGTTTTTAGGAAAGTACCGTGAGTTTCACCGGCTTTACGGTGAGAACCGCTTCTCAGAGGCGGCCAGACTCCTGCTGTCCCTCATGACGGCTAAGATCGCCCCGCGCAGCCTGTGGATGACCCTGCTGACCGACGCACTGCCACTGCTGGAGCAGAAGGAGGTCACTCACACCTCATGCTTTACACTAACCCGTAACCTTAGGAGAGAAGGTGCTAGAAACAATGAAAGTTTGGCTACAGAACTTCATTCCCTTGGGTCATTTTGATCCAAAACTTTTTTTTAATTGAGTGTTCATCAAAGGGTTCCAAGACTCTAGGACTTTTGTCACACTTGAACAACGAATACACAAAAAAATTTTTTGATTGGATTCGAGGAGTTTTGTGGTTGAATAAAAAAAAAAAAGTAACAGATCCTTGCCTCGCGGGTCAATTTGACCCCCTTAGGAATGAAGGGAATGTGAGGAATGCTTCAGTAAACAGAAAAACGTAATAAAAATCCTAAAACTTTACAAAAAAAATAATTTTCTAATGTCTACATGTGTATCTGAAAGCATACTGAAGAGAAACTGAGTTTATGACCCAGAGGAACAGCTCATTTGCTCCATATAGAGCAATAAGGCCATCTAGTATCCAGACGAGTCATATTAAGGGTTATGCATGAAATTGTGAGTTATTTTGAATTTAAGTGGAAAGAATGTGAGGAATGTGCTTAAAATTATGTATTTATTAATAAAATGTAGTAATTTGAAGGTAAATAAAATTGCATAAAAAAATGCATTAAAAATGGAAAAAATAATATCAAATGGAAATAAGCTCTTTAAAAAAGACTAATACTTAAAAAACAATTACGTATAATTTTAGGGCTTCGGGTCATTTTGATCTGCAAGGTAAGGATTTGTTACAAAGTGCGAGGGAAGGATTAAGTTAAAGCAGAAACATTTAGAGCTTTTACTATCATTACCAACATAAAATAACATTATCTAGTTCTGTCCATCTGTACCAAAGACTGTAAAAAAAAATGGACGTCGCTCCTTCACTCTCTTCCATTGGTGATAAGTGAAGCTGCCAAAGTCCTAATATGGCGCTGTGCTGCAGATTTAGTGATCAGGAAGTAAAGCCGCGATATCAAGGTCCCGCCCTCACTCCCCCAGAATCGGTTAATACAAAATTTACTGTGTGAAATAAACAGAAATAAAAAGTTGAGGCTCCAATCTCCTCCCAAAAATCCCCCAAAAAAGTATGTTGGTGCCTCAGTGACTTCGTTTAGAGAAGCTGTCAATCATGACATCACATTTCCGTTTTTATAGCATCAAATAACTAACTAAGATCAAACTTATTTAAAAAAAAAAAAACGAACGCTTAAACTTACATCAGCGTGATAAAACGACCTAAAATGACAGAAAACACCTTTGAAAAAACTGTTTTTGAAGTGTGTCCATTAGACTTCATTGGGAGGGCGGGGTTTATGACCTATACTGGGACCAGCCACTGATTACTGATTGCCTTGAATGCATGGATAAAAGCAACTGCCAAATGCTTAAATATAAATATAAACATAAACATAAACATATTAGCTTAATAGTGTGTTTAGCATATCGTTTGAATTGCTCTGTTTTCCTGCATGTAAAGGTGATCTTCTCCGTGGATCAAACGTATGAGCTCATGTCCTGTCTGGAGGAACTGAACTCAGGAACCAAAGAGCCAAAGCAGACAGACCAGGTACTGCTCATCCAGAGCGTCCCAGAAGCACGTGAGCTGCCCATTATAAAGTTTAGCTGTAAATTAAGATGTTTCTAAGCTGTTTTTCCACTGTGCTTTAGGATGAAGATATCGAGTCCACAAAGACGGAGCTCTTGCGACTGTCTCTGGCCCGTAACCTCGCCATGGCCATCGTGAAAGAGGGAACGATTGAAACATAAATTCATCTGATCATTGAAATAACATTTAAAGCTGTTTTTTTGTCCTGTACATAATTCAGAAAACTTGGATTAAAAAATGTGATGTATTTTATAAAAACTTTTCCAGTATTTGCAAAAAAAACGTCTTTAATATTGATTTATTTTGTCTTCATATAAAGGTCTTGTGACTTTGTGGGGTAACAGCTTTAAGAACCCAGAACCAGATATGATGAAAGAAGACTAGGAGTCGTGAGGTTCAATCAAATAGAGAAAAATTTACTGAAGAATAGTTTGCAGTTTCATCGGTAGAGCCAAGCGTCAGAGTCTCACGAGGAGGTCGCAGGCCAGACTCTACCTTACACAAAGTCTCATACCAGTTATACCATTTCCAAGGACATGAATTACATCATTGCTTACAGGTTAGCTACTTCTGATTGGCTAAGAGTCTATAAAATCAAAAACACATCTGCACACATGGATAGATATGAGAGTATGCCGCCATTAGTCAAGATGGTTGTCGTCCGATTCCTAGATTTAGTCCTGTGGTGACCTTGGAGATAGTGGAAAGGCATCTCTGGGTCTGTTGTTGCATACCGAAGTGTTTTTTATAAATCCTATACAGGGCCTGCACAAAACATCCAACGTACACACAAAGAACTAGGGAATTACAGTTTCCTCAAGGTTGGAGAGGGCCTGAGCTCTCTCTCATACCAAAACATACTGATAAAACATTCCCTCCTCAGGAAGATGTACAGATAATGTTCACTTTATTCATTAGAGAAATACACATAAAAGAAGTACAATTCAGTAAATCAAATCAGGAAAGTCACGTAGAGTTTGACCCCTGGAACGTTAACATAGCCAACTAGAACTGATATATAGTCCACACACGTCTTCTGGTATCTGTTTTCCACTACAAAGAGCCTGTTCTCTCAAGGTCGTCTTTCAGGTCAGCAAAGAAATAGTCTCGGACATCAGAGTGCACCTAGAAAGAAGCTGGTTAAACACTCACAGCAACATGTGGTTAAAAGTATATGAATCATTCATGGTTCAAAAAATGATTATATTAGAAATGCTTCTTGATTATTAATTTTTATAGGAATAATGTAAGCACTCAGAAGGATATATATATATATTGAAGAGACAAGGGATTCTGACCCCAACCCTTCAGTCCCCCGTTTTAGACCGATGTGCGGTCCTATACCGCCACGTCTGGTCTATCAAGTGAGGTCACTACGGAAGGTGGAGTGGTAACGCATGCTCCCCTGACGGGTCACACTTGTCTCTTCGCATCATCACGGACATGCTGGATACTAAAAATTCCAGTCCCCATTCCGAGGCTCTCCCACCTTCCACTCACAACATTTTGGATATTTTGGGGATATTTAATTTAATTTTATCAATCAATAAATTCCTCTTGAAACAAACTTTGTTGTATTATTTAAATGTAATACTGTGAAGCTGCTTTGATACAATCTGTATTGTGAAAAGCGCTATACAAATAAACTTGACTTGACTTGACTTGACAACAGGGCGTTGATGTTCTCTTTCCTCAGTTTGTCCTTCAGATGGTTCGTCAGCTTTCTTAGTCTCCTTTCCTCCTCGACAGGTTTCAGTTTTCTGCAAGAACTCCTGCATATATAGGAGAAACAAAAACAAACACACAAGCAAAGAACAAACACTCCCAAACAGGCTCCAAAAGCATTCAACACACATTTAACATTCCCCACTATATATCCTCCGATGCAGTCACAAACTCCTCCCATTTTTACTCAAAAGAGTGGCCTCCCATTTAGCTCGTCTTTGGTTAGAGATAGACATGAACATAGAAATGACAATGTTCAGATCCTATCTCATGTAGGGTAGTTGCGGGATTGGCCACCAGAGGGTGCATTTTCTCAGAAACTGCATTCAAAGCTGTAGAGTCAATTGTCAAGCGGCTACTCCCGTCTGGCGTTCTTGGAGAGTTGGTGGGAGAAGAACATGGGATTATGATTCCTCGTTTACATAACTCATCTACAACATTGTCAGCTCCATCTCGAGCCTCATTTTTCAAAGGGTATTGTCTTTTGGCTTCATGCATAGGACCTGGGATGTTCAGTGGTTGAATCTGTGCAAGCCCACAATCGAATTTAGCCTTTGCCCATACTTCTGGGAATTTCGAACCACTCAGGATGAGTTTCAGTTATACTAACAGGATCAGCCACTGCACATCTCTGCTCATGGTGGGGGCCAGTCTGAGATAAGCCAACTGTTTCATTGCACCCAAGCACTAGCTTATCTTTAGAACGGAAAACATCAGCTTCAAATTCTTTTAAAATGTCAACACCAATTATTGTCCCTACAGTATTTTCCCCCACCCAGAACTCAGTCCAATACACTTTTTCAGAATTAGAAATGGTTGGAGGGACAGAGACAGATTTATGATACACCTTTTTGCCATTTAGACCTTCTATATACAAAGTTTCAGAAGTGATCTCAAGATCAAGATCGGTAAGTGATACTGTCGTACCCGTATCAATCAAAGCAATGCATTGTCGGCCTCCTAACAACGCGTTTATGAATGGGCGGGTCGTGTCATCACAATTACAGGAACCGGAGGCCACTGACCCCTATTCTTCACCTATCAGCTGTCTCAGCTTTTCAAGTTCAGCCTGAGACAAGGTGTTAGGTTTGGAAGCTCCGTTTTTGGGACCTTCCTTTTTCCAGTTTCCTTGATTTTTCAGCCTACGACAAAATTTCACCAAGTGGCCCTCCATATTACAATTTCTACATCTTGAAATTGACTGGGTACAATTTCTGGAAGTATGACCCATCTCGCCACAATTATAGCATGTTATATTATTGTGAGGATTAGTTTCCACTTCCACTGAAACAGCAGGTGCTTCACCCACAGTGACATCTTCACGTGTTTGCAGACGGCTCCAGCTGACGGAGCACCAGCGAAGCAAATCTTGCCAAGTTTTAATGTCAACAGCGCTGTTCAACAACATCTCTTTGTATTGTGTGTTCAGCCCGCCTGTGGCAGATTCTATCACTATAGCAGAATCATGATCTTCAAAACTGCTGTTTACAGCACAGTAAGTCTCATAGGCCATGCTGAAACGTTCAACATATTCTAAGGGGCTTTCACCAGTTCTTTGCCTGACCTGTGTCACACTGGTCCAGGGACAAGAACCCCGACCCAGAAGATCTTTCACCCTTCTCTTATAGTCTGAATAAGCTTCACAGAACTCGGTCCAGTCTGTGGGGACTCTGGGATGAAAGTTTACAGCCTGAACGGCTCTAAATTTACTGGTGGGAACTAACCCTTCTACCAAAGACTGTATATCAGCCATACCCAGATTTTGTTGTCTAGCAACGGCCTCTAATTTGTCCCATATTTTTTTGTTTGGGTTATACAACTTAAAAAGTTCCAATCCTGCAAGCAAACTATTTTTTTCAGCGGCTGTGAGTCTGGTCCATTCACCATCCTCACATCCAGCACCCATTTCAATATTCGAACCTCTAATTGGGGCAGTGGAAGCTGTTCCGGTGGGCTTGAATGCTTCCATGGTGGTCAGGTCAAGATTTCTGCCCCCCGATCTTTGCTCATGTTGTTTTGCTTGCATAGCAGGAATCTCTGAGGTGTTGTAAGGAGGGGGGGGGTTCAACAGCCACACTCAACAGTCCGCATTCCTCCCCATATGGCCCGTCGCTCCGATTATCAGTCTGGCCGGCAGGGCCTGAAGGAGCAGAAGAGACGGCGGGGGCGGGGGGAGCAGGAAGAACCGTCTCACATTTCTTAGAATTCTCTGCCTTTTCACAAACTGCCTCTAACCCTTTGCTCAAACTGCACAGATCATGCCCTACTTCACTTCCAATAATTTTCGCCATTCTATCACGTTGGGTAATTAGGCTGTACCACCCATCAGTCATGTTAGGGATTGCCTTTTCAGGGGTTAAAGGTATACCACCCATCTTACAAATCCATGAACAGGCAAAAACGGCTAAAAATTGGACTTTGTCAGCCTCTTTTTTTGTTTGTAGCCAGTCAAGCTGCTGTGTGATTTTCCAATCGGAATCAAAACCCTGGTTGACCATTTTCTTAATTAGCTCTGCGTATTTCTTTGAAGTGAGCGTGTCAGAGCAGAGCTGTTTACAGCGTGCGCTCTCTTCTGCCTCATTACTTTGGTCAGGTCTAATTAGGATATTTATTTTATCGGTCGTCATTTTTGTTGGTCACAGTTGAATATTTTAGCAGCGAATAAAAATTAATTCAGTGGAAAAATAGGTTTTAGCCGCAATCCTGGATTTCTACACAATGAAACCACAAAGTATTCTTCATAAATGTCCGAGTCACATATACTGGTCCATGCCAATTTGGGTCACAATTGATATTTTACTTTTTGGGATCGGTCCTGATGCATCCCTGGCAAACAACCCTGTTTCTATCCTTTATTTTATTTTATTTTTTTAACTAGTAACTTGATCCCTATCTGCCTGCTTCACTAAATTTGGGATCCCCTATCTGAGATGGAAGAGATGGAGCAGGTTTGCGGCGCCACTTACAATCCAGGGACGTACTCTGCTAGGGTGGTGCTACACCAACAATGCCAAGCGTTAACCTTAACGACGCTAACAGCGACTTCTTATACTCTCAGTATAATTAATCCTCACTCTCCTCGTCAGACTGAAGCTCTTCTGCTCTCCTTCCTAATCTCTTCCATTCAGACAGCCCTAGCAAATATAAAATCTTCCTACCTTGTTTGCTGGTTTGCCAGAGGTGTCACCAAGGAATGATTGCATGCAAATCCTCCACAGAAACTGTTAGAGGGTAACAGCTTAAAGACCCAGAACCAGATTTTAGGGGGGTAACAGCTGTAAGACCCAGGACCAGATATGATGAAAGAAGACCAGGAGTCGTGAAGTTCAATCAAATAAGTGAAAATTTACTGAAGAATAGTTTGCAGTTCAATTGGCAGCGTCAGAGTCTCATGAGGAGGTCGCAAGCCAACTCTACCTTACACAAAATCTTACACCAATTATACAATTTCCAAGGACATACATTACATCTTTGCTACTTCTGATTGGCTAAGAGAACATAAAGTCTAAACAATCCGAGTCCCTGGAGGTCTGGTGATGACCTCGGAGGTCGTCGAAAGGCGTCTTGAGATCTGCTGCTACATATCACGAGACCTGCACAGAGCATTCAACGCATACACAAAAGCACAAGGGAATAACAGTTCTACCAAGGTTGTAGAGAGCCTGTGCTCATTATTATCAGCACAGTCTACCCAAAACATACTGATAAAACCTTCCCTCCTCAGAAAGAAGTACAGATAATCTTCACTTTATTCTCTAGAGAAATACACATTAAAAAAGTACAATTCTGTGAACCAGATCATGTAAGTAACGTAGAGGTTGACCCCTGTAACCTTAACTTGTTCAGCAGAAAACAGACAAAGAGTCATCTGACAAGTCTTCAGGCTTGCCCTCTTCTATTAGTTAATAGCTGTTTTCCCAATACAAAGAGCCTGTTCTCAAGGTCCTCGTTCAGGGCACTAAAGATTAGTCACAGACACCATAATGCACTTAGAAATATACTGGTAGAAATGCTGACAACAAAATATGATTGAAACTATATGTGAATCACTTATTGAATATAGTAATGATTATATAACTTAATTAGTACTTGTTATATAGGAATAATGTAAAAACTCAAAAGGATATATAGATATAGTGAAGAGACAAGGGATTCTGACCCCAACCCTTCACAGATATGATGAAAGAAGACTAGGAGTCGTGGGGTTCAATCAAATAGAGAAAAATTTACTGAAGAATAGTTTGCAGTTTCATCGGTAGAGCCAAGCGTCAGAGTCTCACGAGGAGGTCGCAGGCCATACTCTACCTTACACAAAGTCTCACACCAGTTACACAATTTCCAAGGGCATGGATTACATCATTGCTTACAGGTTAGCTACTTCTGATTGGCTAAGAGTCAACAAAATCCAAAACACATCTGCACACATGGATAGATATGAGAGTATGCCGCCATTAGTCAAGATAGTTGTCGTCCGATTCCTAGATTTAGTCCTGTGGTGACCTTGGAGATCGTGGAAAGGCGTCTCTGGGTCTGATACCGAAGTGTTTCATAAGTCCTATACAGGACCTGCACAAAACATCCAACGCACACACAAAGCGCTAGGGAATCACAGTTTCCTCAAGGTTGGAGAGGGCCTGAGCTCACTCTCATACCAAAACATATACTGATAAAACATTCCCTCCTCAGGAAGATGTACAGATAATGTTCACTTTATTCATTAGAGAAATACACATAAAAGAAGTACAATTCAGTAAATCAAATCAAGTAAGTCACGTAGAGTTTGACCCCTGGAACCTTAACTAGTCAACAGATATATAGTCCACACACGGTGAGGGTCTCCTCCAGGCCTGACATCTTCTGTTGGCTGTTTTCCACTACAAAGAGCCTGTTCTCTCAAGGCCGTCTTTCAGGTCAACAAAGATTAGTCTCGGACATCAGAGTGCACCTAGAAAGAAGCTGGTTAAACACTCACAGCTAAAAGTATATGTGAATCATTGATGGAATATAAAAAAATGACTATAAGAAATGCTTCTTGATTATTATTTTGATAGGAATAATGTAAGCACTCAGAAGGATATACACACACACACACACACTGTGTGTGTGTGTGTGTGTGTGTGTGTGCGCGCGCGCGTATTTGAATAAGAATTTGAGGTACAGCAACTCAAGCATCTGTTTAATCTTAAGAATCATTAACGGGTGAAAAATATCATATTACCACAACTGTGTGGTGTATATGGTGTAAGAAACCTTGACTGATATTTTAAGTACATGGTTTATTCTGCATGCAGGTCGATTTAAGTCACACTAAAACAATAACCACAATTTTATATATAATCAATAATTTATATAAAATTATTAAATATTACATTTTATAATCATTCATTTCCAAGAAAGTAGAGGTTTTGATTACAGTAACCATACAGAGGAATAATATCGCTGAAATCACTTTGAGAGCGATTTTTTTGTTTGTGATGAACGATACAGCCAATCAGAATCATTCCTTCTTAAAAGCGCGCACTGCAATTACGTAACCCTGAAGGGAAAAAAGGCCATTATCGTCTGTTGACGTAACGCTATAATAGTTTATCGTTCTTTTTGTCAATGGACCTTAAGGTACAGTTGTGACTTTTACATACATCATTCACTCCACAAACGTCGTAATTCAGATTCAGCGATGAGCAAAACATCAAGCAGCGTGAAATCTGTCGTTTACCAGAGGAAAGGAAGGTTAGGAAAGGAAACCCTCAAACATAAACATCTTAATTAATTCATTGACTAATATATAACTCTAACGTTACATCTCAGACCAGCTCCAGTTCTTATCATATAACTGAGCCGTCTAATTTACAAATGCAGTTACACTTGATCAAAAAGACTGTAAAATCAACGTTTCACTTTTATTGTGAGGTTTTTCTCAATTAAACAGGATATAATCATTGAGAATAAAGGTAAGTTAGGTCTGGACGTTTATATAGGCTATCAGAAAATTGCCTCTATATGACAGATGGTGAAAAATAGTGATTTGTAATTCAATCCCACCCAAACAAGAAACATGTCAAAAGAAAGAAACTTGTGCTGGTCAATTAATTTGAAGTCTTTAATGGCGCAGTGACGTTACACATGATGAAATCATTATTAAACACCAGAGCAGTGCATCTTTATCATCATCAACCATTATACTTTTTTTCATAAGTTCAACATTTGTCCCACATACTTTCATGAATCCTCCTAAACCTCGTCATCAACATCATCAGACCAGATGAAGCTTCGACTCTTTAACAGAGACACAATGATCCATTAATATTCACACGAGGTTCCTCTTCAATACTGGAAAGGCTTTGATGCTGATGCACAATGACGCTCTCAAACCATCATCTCACTGAAACACATCAGTCATAATCAGCAGAGGAATACAGATTAATGCATTCAAACACACGACCAGATTCACAGGCATGAATCAGATTAATCTCAAACATGACCTCTGGATCATATTTCACCCCCAAAATCACATTTTTCCAAATTAAGACTAGTTTAGGACCAATAAATAGTTTTTGCGGGTGAAATATGATTAAATATATGATTTCTGTGTGAGATTCACTCAGTTGCTGATGTCTAAAACACATGATCGTAATGAATTGTACGGTTTGCACATATTAGAGGAGGAGCAGCTGTCCAGTTCTTCTAGTCAGACACATTAGGGTTTCTTCGGGACTAAAATAGCATCTAAAATCACACGGGGCCTTTGTCAGATGAAGTAAAATGCTCTCTCTCTCTCTCTCTGCTCAAACCACATGGAACGCTCAGAGGACTGACCAAAACACAAACTCTCACACATACACAGACTTATGATAAACTCATTATTAACTCAAATGCAGTTCGTCCTCAATCAAGATCTTCATCAGGCAAAAACACCTTGTAAATATGTCATGATTACCCTCATCCTAGATGAAATTAATAAAAAAAGGACCAAATTCTTCCCTCGCGGGTCAATTTGACCCCCTTAGGAATGAAGGGAATGCGAGGAATGCTTCAGTAAACATAGAAAAAACCTAAAAATACTCAAAATTCTAACTAAAAATGCTGAAACTTTACCAAAAAAATATTTTCTAATGTCTACATATGTATCTGAATGCATACTGAAGAGAAACTGAGTTTAGGACCCAGAGGAACAGAACAGCTCATTAGCTCCATATAGAGCTATACGACCATCTAGTAGCTAGAGTCATATTATTATAATTTTCTAAATGAAATAAAATAAGCTTTCTGGACAAAAAGACAATAAGTATAATTGTAGGGCTTCGGGTCATTTTGACCCACGAGGGAAAGATGTGTTACAAAGTGCGAGGGAAGGATGAGGGTTAAATCTAATATTGTCAATAAATGCTGTCAACTGTGTAAGACAGACTGTAATGCTGAAACTCGAGTCCAAACGTTCCTGTAGCAGCAATAAATAAAACCAGAAACAGTGTTGAACTATAACATAGGCAGATAAAAAAACCCCTCAAACTTAACAAGCGTCATTGTGCTACTCTTGATGTAAACTCGTTTCATTACATTCGTTCTGATGCTTCATGATTCAAGAGCTGAAGTCTGTAGTGGATGAATCTTAGTGCTAGAAACGGCAAAGTTCAAATGCTTGTTTGTTTTGAGGCGCGTAAGAACACCTAGAACTGACTAAAATCACAGTTAATACACTCCACGGACTGCGGCGAGGTCACGTGACACCATCAGTATCAGCTCGGCTTCTGAACTTCCCATGATGCACCACAGTTTACACCAAAATACCACACTTATTACTGTTAGCACAAAGTAAGGTACAAAATAGTGCTTGAAAATATCAATTTTGTTGTATTTTCAACAAGTAGTCAGTGAAAGGAGCTGCTCAACTACATATATTGTTTATAAGCATTAAATAAACAATAGATAAACCTAAAAAAAATACAACAAATTGAAAATTAAATATATGTAAAATAATAATTAAAAAAACACATTGGGTAACAAGCAGGGTTATTATAGTGAACTAAAACTAAAACCATTAAAAAATTTGAAATACTTGTTACTTGAAATAATAATACTAATAATAATACTAATAAAAACATTTTATCTCAGCTAGTTACATTTATACATTTTAGTTTAGTTTAACAATGTAAAAAAAAAAAAAAAAAAAGAATTATAAAAACTATAAACAGATATATTTAAAAAAAACAATAATTAATAAAAATGATAAAAACAAAAAGATTAGGCTACTAAAACTAAAATGAAAATGGAAAATACAAAAATAAAAACTAATTCAAAATATTAAAAAAATATAAATAATAATATCTCGATAATACTAAAACAACACTGGTAACAAGGTTAATAAGTATGGAAGCTTGTTTCCGCCACTAAATAAAAAATTAAAAAAGGTAATTGACTATTTATCTCGCAATTCTGACTTTATAACTAGGGATGCTTCGATCGATCGACCACAGATCGGTATTGGCCGATGATCACGAAAGTAATTTCACACAAATGAAAGAAAAATATGTTTAATTTTATTTTATTACAAGAACTTTGTACCCTATTTGTGTAAAGTGCCAGTCAGTAATTATTTTACTGTGGTATCTTGATGGAAACTGTGATTAACTGTAAGTGCAGCACACAAAAGATCAATCTCTGAAACGCGTGCGTTCGCTTCAGGACATCATGTGTGTCACTGACGGTGCGTTATTATTATAATATCCAGCTTGAATTTTGGCGAAAAACATCAAGCATCAAGTGCAGCCTCACAGCGCTACAGTAAAACACTGATTGAACATAAATCAGCAGCACAAATGAACGGGATACTTGGGAATAAAGGTTTAAGGATCTACAGGGATCCCCATCTGTCCGCTGGGGGAAACTGATCCAGCTCTCCCACCTCTGAGTACTGGCGCTCGCCCAGCAGATACGTCAGCTTATAGCGCAAACGCACGCGCTCCTGGAACACACATACACACACAAACCTTTATGAAGTGGTGTCACATTTTGAATCGTTTAATTATTTATTCCCACTAATTGTTTTAAATAATTACAGTAACAAAAACAATATTATAATAAATAAATAAATTTATTTTTTATTTTTTTATTTAATTAAATACAAAAATGTAATTATTTATTTAAGATTTTATTTTATTCAGTTTTTAAATTATATATATATATATATATATATATATATATATAATAATTTAAAAACAATTATTTTAAAAGATTTTTTAAAGATTTTTTTTAAATAAATACAAAAAAAATATGTATAACCCCATATTATATTTTTAATAACAATAACAACAATATTTTAAATAATAATCTTTAAAAATTATTATATAATAAAAATAATAATAGAAACATTATAAATATCCAGTTTTTAAATCATTTTGAAAAGATATTTTATTTATTTTTAATTAAAACATTTTTTTATAATAACAATATTATAAATAATAAATTTGTATTTTTTATATAAAATTAATACATTTTCAATAATTATTTATTCCACCTTATTTTTAATAAAAACAACAACAGTATTATAAATATTTTAAATATTTAATTAATTTATTTACATTTTATTGGATTTTTTTATTGTAATAATATTTTTTAATAAAACAAGGTAATGGATGTGTGTGACTCACCATCACTCATCGTCTATTTTTAATAATTTAAAAAAGAAAATTAAAACAAAAAAATCATTATTTATTCCCCCTTTTTTATTATAATAACAATAGCAACACTATTTTAAATAATAATCTTAATTTATTAATATATAATTAAATTTATTATATTATATTATTAAATTTATTATATTATATCATTTAAAAAAATATTTGATTCCAAGATATTGAAAAAAAAAAATATTGATAGTAATAGAAACATTATAAATATATATTTTAATAATAATAATATAATAAATAATATTTTTTATTTTTAAATAAAATTAATAAATTAAAAATAATTATTTATGCCACCTTATTTTTAATAAAAAAATAAATTAAATATATATATATTTTAAATAATTTAAGAAAAATTATTTACATTTTATTGGATTTGTTTATTGTAATATTTTTAATAAAACAAGCAATTGTATGTGTGTGAGACCTCTTACCTTCAGTGGGTTGGCGAGCAGCATGACCTGAGTGATGGAGGCGGGGGGCTGGATGGGGTTAAAGGACGCGATCTCAGTGCCTGACGGAGGCTGAAGCTTCACTCGCATAGACTGACACACACACAAGAACGTACAGGGTCAGAGGTCAACTCAAATCAGATATTCAAAGTGCAACCTGTAAGTGCAACAATAAATCTCTGCGTTGCATTTCATATTTTACAGTGAAACGAATGCTCAGTTAAAGGTGCATTGTGTAATATTTAGGAGGATCTGTTGACAGAAATGCAATATCATATACATAACTATATTTTCAGTGGTGTATAAAGACCTTACATAATGAACCGATATGTTTTTATTACCTTAGATTGAGCCATTTCTATCTACATACACCTCGGGTCCCCTTACAGTGAAATGCGCCGTCATGTTTCTACAGGAGCCCTGAACGGACAAACACGTTTCATCACTATGTTGTTCTTCGTGCAAAGAAGCTAGCTAAAGTCAGCGAATAAAACACTGACACAATGATGAACAAGTAACAATAATATTCGCAATAACATATCGATTTACTGAATAAATAAGTAAAGCTAATTTCTTAGGTTTGAACTGGCTACTCTCTACTGTCTCAGACGACGACATATCTTCCTGTCGGCCACCGTAACTTCTGTTGGGTGCAATTCACAACCTCACCACTAAATGTGGCTAAAAATTACACACTGCACCTTTAACTTTGTGAAGTGGTTCAACTGAATCACAGAAAGGAACCGACTGAGATGACTGACTGGTGTAAATCGCTCTGTCTGCAGATGAGGAGCTCGTACCTTTGGAACGGCTGCTTGCAGTAATACGTTCCTCACGGGTAACGGCGCCGTGTTGAGCAGCGACACCACGATCACCAGGACGTCCGGGCGACCCGGAGGACAGTCCATCGCGAAGTGCAGAAGAACACGAACTCCATCCTTATCGTACACCGTGACAGGTAAGACTTTACCTGAGGACACCAGACAAACAAGAGGCAAATGCTGGATATCTGGGTCAATCTCACAGAACAGCTGAATCACATTTCACCCCAAAATCAACCAAAAGAAATAATACATTATGATATCTAATTTATAATCAAATATTATAATAAAAGTTACATATATTTTAAATATTGATATTGTTCATAAAGGAATTTTAAACCTATAATATAGATTATAATCTGGGAAAGTTCAAATATTAATTGAATTGTGAATTAGTACTAAACAACAAACCTTTCAAGATCACATTTCACACAAACAAACAAAAAAAACAACGAAATAATAGATTAGGCTTTTAGATAGTGTTATATAATATATATATTTATAATAATACTTATAATAATATAATTTATATATGGCATTTTTCATAAATTTTTGATAATCATTTGTTAACAAACAAGTATTCATTACTTCAATCGCTCATCGTTTCTGCCTTACATTATTATATTGTTTAAATTAATACATTTTTAGCTAACTGTGATTTATATATGTACGTTTCTGAAATACATAACTTGGACAGTCACCTCTAATAACAGATCAATCTAAATTGTAATATGCATTTTCTGTAAAGCTGCTTTTAATCGATGTGTATTGTGAAACGCGCAAAAAAAAAAAAAAAGTGAAATGAATAAAAAAAATTAAAATAATCAAGCCTATAATATAGATGATTATATAGGATAATTAATATTTTAATTAGTTATAATTTTGTTTGCATTGTGACACTGTTTTCAACCACATTTATTATATTTATTATTATTTATATATATATATATATATTTTTATTAAAGCAGAACAAAAGACAAAACACAGTTAGATGATACGATCACTACAAAACAGAAAAAATAAAGTAGAATCTACATGTAGTTATGTGAAGTGTGTGTGTAAAATTGTGCTGAGTATGTGTATCTTCTCTATTATAAGTAGAGATTATATGTAGAACAATGCTCATTATATATACATATACTATATATAGCAATAATAATTGAAAGAAAAAGAAAAAAAAAAGAATATATATATAAAAAAAAAAAATTATTTCCCTCCAATTTTAAGGATCAATACACTTTTCTGTCAGCGTAAAGAGCTCATCGCTTGAAAATCATTTCAGATGATCAGCTAAATCTGAATCAGTAGCTTATGCGTTCGGTCTGCTTGAGCGGGTCGTATTGGCGCTGGTGTCACTCACTGGGTCTGATGGCCTCGAGCGGGACGTGCAGGCTGGCCAGGCTGGGCTCTGCGCTCCTCGCCGGGCTGCTCTGGGGCGAGTGGGACGAGAAGGGCTGAAAGAAGGGGCTGCCCGGAGCCGAGACGCACGTCCCGGCCTGAGCCCGAGCCACAGCAGGAGACGAGGGACCCGCCGCGCTCATGAACGGGTTAGAGGCCGCCGAGCCCATGAAGCCTCCAGAAAGACCAAAAGTTCCTCCAGCGATACCACTCAGACCTGAAACACTGAAGGAAGACACATGAAGTCTCATTTATATAGTCAAAGAAGCGGTCTACATAGGCAGCTCCCTTCTAAAGGAGCATCATAACATCACACACCCTAATAATTGACTGATATGAAACCACTTCACACCAAGGACGATAACGCTAAAGATAATGATAAAGATATAGTTCTAAAAATCATTCTCAATATTAAAGAATAGCAGAGTTCACACCACAGCTATAATGATAATGATATAGAGAAAAGATATCGTTGGGATCAATTTCAGAACGATCACTTTTTTTACAGCTGTTGAACGATAAAACACTGACAGCCAATCAGAATCCATTCAAGGGCTCGCGCATTTAAAATGGCAGACGACACTGTGGAGAAGTTAATTGCCGAGGTCCAGAAAAATCCCCTTGACAAGTCAAACCCCTTTTCAAGTCAAGTCACCTTCATTAATATAGCGCTTTTAACAATATAGATTGTTTCAAAGCAGCTTTACAGTGATAATAGCAAATTAAAGTAACAGAGATGGTTTTGGATTATTACAGCAGCTCTAGAATAAAGATATTGTCCAAATAAAGTTAGTTTTGATTGATTCACTTCCGTTGCAAAGATCATTAGTTATTAACTTACTGTACGTTCACACCGCCACCGGCGAGAGCGGCAAAATTCGCTCTCGCCGCCCTGCCAACGACGCCGGAGAAAGATTCGGGGACGGTCTGATGCTCTGACGTAGATCGAAGTAGACCAGTGTTTATAGGATTGCGTTCTCTGGAATCCTCTCAGGCGGAGGACTTCTACATTCTGATTGGTTGCCACCGAACCGCGTCATAGCTTATTACCATAAAGTTGACCTGACTTCAACTCTTCTCGCCGCTCTCATCGTCCAAGACGCGCCGCGCCGCCCTCGCCGGAGCTCGCCGCCGGCTCTCATTCAAAATGAATGACTTCCGGCCACTTTGACGCTCTCGCCGGCGGCGGTGTGAACGCACAGTTAGGGGCCGCTAACACAACACCGTTCAAGAAAATTTAAATGGAAAACAATCATTCGTATCCTCTAAATAAATGGTGAGAAGAATTAACGTTACCGTTATTATTACGAATTATCGTTTGTTGGTGTGGACGCAAATATAGTTATCGTTATAGTTATCGTTATAGTTTTTGTTCTTGGTGTGGACGCAAATATAGTTATCGTTATAGTTATCGTTCTTGGTGTGGACGCAAATATAGTTATCGTTATAGTTATCGTTATAGTGATCAATCTTGGTGTGGACACAAATATAGTTATAGTTATCGTTATAGTTATCATTATCGTTCTTGGTGTGAAAGCAAATATAGTTATCGTTATAGGTGTGAACACAAATATAGTTATAGTTATCGTTATAGTTATCGTTCTTGGTGTGGACGCAAATATAGTTATCGTTATAGTGATCAATCTTGGTGTGGACACAAATATAGTTATAGTTATAGTTATCGTTATAGTTATCATTATCGTTCTTGGTGTGGACGCAAATATAGTTATCGTTATAGTTATCGTTCTTGGTGTGGACGCAAATATAGTTATCGTTCTTGGCGTGAACGGGCCTTCAGGCTGGTTTGAGGTGCAGTTTCAGAGCAGAATAATACCTCTTTCCACCTCCAAAATCCAGCATGGAGAGATCCTGCATTCCCTGACTGACAGCCGGTGTGTGTGATGTCGGAAAGACGGCGCTCGGGGCCGAGATGCTTCCAAACAGGTCCAGGTCCGCATCAGGAGCCTGACAGCAAGAGGACAACCGAAATCACAGATTCAATAACCTCTCTCAGGATTATTAATATTCAACATCAGTAAGTCCGAATGATTTAGTGTGTCTGACCTGTAGGGACGTCCACTGAGCAGAGAGTTCATCCAGCTTCGGTCTGTTTGGCACAGAGGGCGGATCATTCAGGCCTGAGAATAAAATAACATTTACATGCAGAAAAATAAAACTGAAAAGAAATAAAATTACATATAAACAACATTAAACTGATTTAATTTCAGCTAGTTGCCAAATAATCATTTCTTATTTTCATTTAGTTTAACTTGATGCAGTCAAATAACTAAAACTGAAATATTTTATTTTATTTTATTATTACAAAAACACACAACAAAATTACTAAAACTTTAACTAAAATTTTACTGAAAATACGGAAACTAATAAAAATATGAATAAAACTATAATGATACTAAAATAAACCTGGCATGGTGGAAGAAATTTAGAAGCATATAATGGATGATTATTATTATTATTACTATTTATTAATTATTAATGAATTAATTATTGTTATAAAAATTATAATCATACACTACATTTTTAATGAACATTATTTTTTACATATTTATTAATAAAAATAATATTTGTAATTGTTGTAATTGTTGTATTATAACAATTTTATACTTTAAACTTTAATTATAAATAATTATTATTGGTGATTAAGTTTTCAAAACATTTTTTCTAAATAATAATAATTAGATGTACTGAATAAGTACAATTATAACTTTTATTTACTAAACATTGTTTTCAAAACTGTATATACTTTTTAATAACAATATTTTTATTAATAATTATTTTGATAATAGTTTTCCAAATGTTTTAAAACATTATTAATAAGAAAAATAATTGTAATATTAATAATATTATTTATTTTTTTAAGTGTCAAATACATTTTTAGCATATTACTGTTGATGTAATTTTACAAAAGACAACCGGTTTTGATTTACAGTGATTTTACCGCCGCTATGTGGGGTCCAGTGTAAAAAAAAACATGGTAAACTCACTGCATCACATGACCTCGCATGGCTTATTCCTTTATTATACATCACCAGACAGTCTCACAACTATATAAGCGAGATTAATCACCGAGAGACAAGAGCTCATCGTCCAGCAGGGAGAGGGAGGTCTGCTGCTCAGGAGGCCTGTGATTGGGGCTGCTCTTCTGACTGCCGGCCAATCGGCGAGGAGGAGGCGGGAGCACAGGGATGGAGGAGGCCGTGTGATTGGTGGACGAGATCTGTGGAGGAGGAAGAGGAAGTGGAGGAGGGCCGGTCGGGGGAGAGGAAGGTTCATCCAGTCCAGCCAGATCAATCAATGTGCCTGTGGTCTCGCATCCTGAGGGAAGAAGAAAAATCGGTAACACTTTGACAGTGTCCTTGTTACATATGTTACATGTACTTACCATAGTAATAACAGTAAATTATGCATAATTACATGCAACTAACCCTCAGTCAAATCCTACCCTAACCCTATAGTAAGTACATGTAGTTGCTTAATATTACTCAGTACTTAAATCTATAATTACACTGTAACAATGACACCTTCAAATAAAGTGTAACCGCAAAAATCATGTGGGAAGAAAATTAAATGTTCTGGATTATCTGAATATTGCAGTTGAGGGAAGATCGACAAATGAGCCCTGAACCCTAAACTGAAGAAATGAGCCCTAAACTGAAGAAATGAGCCCTAAACTGAAGAAATGAGCCCTAAACTGAAGATATGAGCCCTAAACTGAAGATATGAGCCCTAAGCTGAAGAAATTAGCCCTAAACTGAAGATATGAGCCCTAAACTGAAGATATGAGCCCTAAACTGAAGAAATGAACCCTAAACTGAAGAAATTAGCCCTAAACTGAACAAATGAGCCCTAAACTGAACAAATGAGCCCTAAACTGAACAAATGAACCCTAAACTGAACAAATGAGCCCTAAGCTGAACAAATGAGCCCTAAACTGAACAAATGAGCCCTAAACTGAACAAATGAGCCCTAAACTGAAGAAATGAGCCCTAAACTGAAGAAATGAACCCTAAACTGAAGAAATGAGCCCTAAACTGAACACATGAACCCTAAACTAAAGAAATGAACCCTAAACTGAAAAAATGAGGCCTAAACTGAAGATATGAGCCCTAAACTGAAGAAATGAGCCCTAAACTGAAGAAATGAGCCCTAAACTGAAGAAATGAGCCCTAAACTGAAGAAATGAGCCCTAAACTGAACAAATTAACCCTAAACTAAAGAAATGAACCCTAAACTGAAGAAATGAGGCCTAAACTGAAGATATGAGCTCTAAACTGAACAAATGAGCCCAAAATTTAAGAAATGAGCCCTAAACTGAAGAAATGAGGCCTAAACTGAAGAAATGAGGCCTAAACTGAAGAAATGAGGCCTAAACTGAAGAAATGAGGCCTAAACTGAAGAAATGAGCCCTAAACTGAACAAATGAGGCCTAAACTGAACAAATGAGCCCTAAACTGAACAAATGAGGCCTAAACTGAATAAATGAGGCCTAAACTGAACAAATGAGGCCTAAACTGAACAAATGAGGCCTAAACTGAACAAATGAGGCCTAAACTGAACAAATGAGCCCTAAACTGAACAAATGAGGCCTAAACTGAAGAAATGAGCCCTAAACTGAACAAATGAGGCCTAAACTGAACAAATGAGGCCTAAACTGAACAAATGAGCCCTAAACTGAAGAAATGAGCCCTAAACTGAACAAATGAGGCCTAAACTGAACAAATGAGCCCTAAACTGAACAAATGAGGCCTAAACTGAACAAATGAGGCCTAAACTGAACAAATGAGGCCTAAACTGAAGAAATGAGCCCTAAACTGAAGAAATGAGCCCTAAACTGAACAAATGAGGCCTAAACTGAAGAAATGAGGCCTAAACTGAACAAATGAGGCCTAAACTGAAGAAATGAGGCCTAAACTGAACAAATGAGCCCTAAACTGAGGTCACCTTCACTAGCAGCCGGTCTGAGATCTTCACCCTCGCCGTCGTCCGCCTGTCCGTCAACGACTCGTTTATAAGAGCCGATTACTCTGGACAAATCATCGTTCGCCTTGAGAATGTCCCCTACAGTAAGCAGACACATAATGAACATTTCAAATAAACAATCATTCTAGGGCTGCAAGATTAATCGCAATTTACATGTAATCGCACTTAAACATGCTTTTACTCCAAACTCACTTCATAACGAAGCACTGCTACTTGGGCGGAGTGATTTGCTCGCAGCGGCTGAGAAGACCCGTGGTGAGGAGCAGACAGTTCGCACAGAATTAGAGTAAATCACTCCGCAGAAGTAGCAATGCTTCGCCTTCTGAGAATATAGTTCCCAGTATGTATACAGTTAGAAGATGCTGTGTCTCATGTGACCTTGTTATTTGTACACACTGTGACTATACAAATCACAACATGTAAATAGGAAAATGTTGGTGTTATTTTGTCACTTATTGGGAGCAGTATGCTAGCTGGAGCCGTTTACCTCCAGTCTTTGTGCTAATCTGGGCTAGTGGTGGGTGCGTCAGACAGAGTTACGGCACGCACGGAGATGAAAAGGGTATGTATGGACTTATATAACTCTGGGGGATACGGTGAATAAGCTAAAGTCCCAAAAAGTGTTCCTTTAATCGTGCAGCCCTAGATCATTCTCGAGAGAGTAAAGCGTGGTTTACCCAGACTGGAGTCGTTGTCCTCCGCTTCGGTGGCCAGTTTGAACGCGGTGCGTCGGAGTTTGTCACAGCGCTCGTACAGCTCCTGGACACAGACGCCAGGTCACATGTGAGCGCTGTTGTCATGGTTACATCGACCTAATTATACAAGCTCTAACAGTACAGACAGGAAACTGCTGTAATGATACAGTACAGCACTGTGAAATCAACATTTAAACACATATGAAACACACTTCACTGTTATTTCACTACTGTCATGTGACTTCTGTGAAATAAGCTGTTCAACCAATAACGGACGACTGACGGATTCCGCACATTTGTGGCTGGCAACCAAAAGTTGCTGAATGACATGAGACTGAAACTAATTCCACCAGACCTGATCATGTGGTGATAAATAAAGATTACTACCACTCTACTCTACTCGATTATATTGCCTTCCACTCTATTCTACACTGCACTCTATTATATTCTAATCTGTTCTATTCTATTCCACTCTACTCTATTATATTCTACTCTACTATATTCCTTCCCACTCTACTCTACTCTGTTATATTCTATTTCACTCTACACTGCCCTCTGTTATTTTCTACTCTGTTCTATTCCTTTCCACTCTACTGTTCTACTTCACTCTACTCTATTCTATTCCTTTCAACTCTACTCTACACTCCACTCTATTATATTCTAATCTGTTCTATTCTATTCCACTCTACTCTATTATATTCTATACAGTAGAATACAGTTATTGAATACAGACAATACAGTTATTTATACTTCTAGAATCACAAAATGAAACGTGTTTAATATACACCCAGTTTCTGATAATATAAAAATTAAATACAAGCTGATTTTACATAATTGCAGCAGAAATAGTAGAGAAATATGCAGGCTAAGCTGATGATCCAGAACTAGCTGAACCACCTGATGCTCAGGAGATCTACTTTAGTATCAGTTACAAGTCATTTCTTTAAAAGCGCACTTTCTTGGCCTGCTCATGTCTAAACGCTGTGTGTTGTGCTCATGGTCTGACCTTGATGAGCTCGCGGTCGGCGTCTGACGATCGGTCCCTGTCGTACTGACTCAGCATCTCTCCCAGGAGCTTGACGTTGATGTTCACCTCCTCCAGCGTGTGGATGCGTTTGCTCATTTTCTGCACTCTGGCTTCATCCTGCAACACAGATTCAGCCCATCACATCATGCATGTCACGCCTGATCCAGAATCAGGGTGCGAATAATACTGAACACATTATCATGAGGTTGGCTTTAAAGAGGACCTATTATGTTTGTTTTTTCATGTTTCTTTAGTGTGTTTGAGTAGTTGAGTATGAAAGAGTCACTGTTTCTGAACTCCCTGAAACGCCTCTATTGTAGTCTTGAGTTTTCCTCCAGAAACAAACATGATAAATATTCGTTATTTCAAATAATTAATACAGAATAAAGGGGCGGAGCCTGGTTGAGTTAGTTAGTAGTGTGTTGAAACTGGCCGTTATAGTGGGCGGGACATTTCCCAAACACACTCAAAGCGCTTGACCAATAACAACACACTGATCCAGCCGACCAATCAGAGCACAGTGAGCTTTTCATAAGGAGGGGCTTCATAGAGACAGGAACTAAACAGAGCGTTACTGACAGACTGGGAAGAGCTGTGTGTGTTTGTGTGTGTGTGTGTGTGTGTGTGTGTGTTAGCAGCTCTGATTTCCTCACACAGACACACACTGAAAATGTTGTAGCGTCGTAACTTTGCAGATGTTGTTTATGCTCAAACAGCAACATTACACACTAACTAAAGATAAAAAAGTGAAATCATAATCAACCACCCCTTTAAAACATGAAAACCTAGTAGAGCTCAAGACAAAATCAAGACTTTTAAAACAGGTCCCCTTCAATACAGTTCATACACACACCACCACAGACGCAACCACCCTTGAACAAACAACGTCAACATGAAATCAGACTTGACTGTTTAATAAATGTCTTGTATTGTGAGCCAAAGCTAGAACAAGCCAAAAACAGTGACTTTGACTCAACTGTGTTTTTAGGTTCAGGTTTATTGAAATGACATTTGTCATTTATTTAAAATAAATGCATCATTTGCAAATGCATTATTTTACAATGAATAATAGTAATTTATTTTTATTTATATCCTTAAATTAATTTAAATCCTTTAATTGCATTAAAAAAGACTAATCAAAATTGGTTTGGACCCTCAATGTTCAAGAAACACAGCTACAGCTTTGTTGTGATTACTGTAAAAAAGGAAATGGTGTTTCACGTTGTCAGAACAGCATATCGATCACGACTCTCTCTCTCTCTCTCTCTCTCTCTCTCTCTCTCTCTCTCACCTCTTTCACCATGTTTTTGATGAGTCTGTTCGCCTCCTGAAGATCTTCTGGGTTTTTGCTCCTCAGAAGTTCAGCCAACAACTGCCATCAAATCACAGAAGAGCACAAAGTAATTTCTGTAGTTTCATCAAGAGAAACCGCATCGAGTTAAACTCAAATGTTGCAGAAACAGGAAAATGATGGCTAGTCAGCAACTACAGAGAGAGACTTTCTGGATATATACATTGAAAGCATCCAAATTAGATTCTGTAATTTGACTTTACGGTTTCCTCGATTGGTGTTATTGGACAATAACTTTATTCTAGAGCTGCTGTAAAGCCAAAACAATCTCTGTTACTTTTTATGTTACTCTGTTACTAAATTATCACTGCTTTGAAACTATCTATATTGTTAAAGCGCTATATAAATGAAGGTGACTCGACTTGTAGTTATAATTTCTTTAAAAAAAAATCTTCCTCCTCTGTTACTGGAATACATTGTTGATTCTGTTTTCTTACACTTTAGTGCATTGTTATATTATATCCTGGTTTTTTTTTTTTGGGGAACATTATGCTGGGTTTAATTGTGTTTTGGTGAGATATGTCTTCACAATTTGTCTAATAATTTCTTCTCTATTGTGACTATTTTATATTACGTAATCGGGTGATCACATGACTAACTAATTGCTGCTTAAAAGGACATTAGTCGGTGTCTGGTTATTTCAAAACTGTTTTTAATTGCCTAAGCCATAATGAAATAAAGGCTTTTTATACACATTTACTTTAACTCTGGAGTGCCTTGGCTTGATACGTTTTTAGGAAGTGATGCCAGTCTCACCTTCCCCATGTCCTCGTTGTCAAACACCGGGTTTTTGGGCCGAGCGGGAGGAGAGGGGATCAGGGTTTTGTCCACCGTCAGTTCTGGGTCCGACATCACGAGTCCTGAAGAAATCATCACACACACACACACACCATCAATCAGACAACCGCTCATGACAGACCCCAGAAAGTCTGTCCGTAGAATTGTGTAATTTTTATTTTTTTTTGTCATTTTTATGTTCAGCATTTTGGTGCCCATTGCAGTTTTTGAAAGTGCTCTAGAAATAAAGTTGAGTTGAGCTGAATCTCACCTTGCTTCTTGAGCGCCTGGTACGCGTCCGCGATCTTGGACTCGTTGGGAAACGCCACCGTCCAGCTGTACAGCATCTCAATGATCTTATTCTTCACCTTCTCAGAAACACTGTTCCCCATGTACTGCAACACACACACACACACACACTGCTTTTAACACGTTTTTCGTATTAGACATATAAGTGCACAGGAATGAGCCATAAAACCCAGAATCAGGATCACATTTTTACACTTCTGGTTCCATCATCCTGATGTCAAATGTTTTTTTAAATGGGTTTTTGGTTAAATGCGAACATAAGCTCAAGATATTTTCACGTTTTATTCTACAACATAAATATATCAGTAGGGGTGTAACGATACCCTCATGTCATGATTCGATACATATCACGATATTGAACTCACGATGCAATATTATTGCGAATTGCGATACTCCAAGACACATGATAAAAGGTTAACAAAAAAACACACTGTTGATTAAAAAGGTAAATTTGAGCTTGGACTTGGTGCTGGAAACCCAAAAGCACAGGACAATAGAGACACCAGAATAAACATATTCATGATTCTGAAGCTGAAAATACAGAATTATTTTAGAGGAATATGTTTGCACTCTGTCACTGACTAGAAATATTTAAAATAATGCAACTTTTTACTGGTAACAAGACATTTGGCATTATCAGGACACACAAATATTCCCCCATTATACATTATATTCAACATTATATACAGTAGTTAATGTAGTACTGAGACTAAAACTCTGAAAACTTGAATTTTTTTCTTAAATTTTCATTTTGGGTGAACTATACACAATACATATCGTCACTATCCACGATACATATTGATGCATTTTTGTATTGCGATATATTGTGACACCCCTATACATCAGTAATTCCCCTTGTGATTTTTTTAAAAGCTTCTGAAAAAAACGGATTAATATAGAGGTTGTCTGTAACAGTCGAACAGGTAAATTCATCGACTCACTAGTGGCTTTCACAGCCTCATCGTGTTTATAATCACGCTCTTGCAAACTATTATAACTAAAAACTTAAAGCCTATGGAAAAATCCAATTGGGATTTTGTCAAGGGAACCAGGCTGCTGACATTTGGGTCAACAAAAATAACTCATAATAGAAAAACCACCAACCCTGGGTGAAACCACTTTAATCAGCTCATTTAAAAACCTATATCTGGCTATTTCGTTGTGAAATCTTCGCCCACAGTTCTTCATACACGCCTCTAGTACCTGCAGAGACACAGAAACATCACATTATCCCATGAACAGACCCATGCTGGAGCAGTGATGGAGGATTAGCATTAAAACATCACTCACAGTCAGAGCTTGAAGGGCTTCCCATTCTTGAGAGTAGATTTTGTGAACGAGGAGTCTCACAGCTATCTGAGGACTATAAACACACACACACACAATCAGAAAGAGCAGAGAATCTGTAGTTTTCAGTCATGTTGGATTACGAAGGCTTACCCCTCCAACTCCTTATTGATCTGGTCACAAAACCCGATAATATATTCCCAGTCCTCCTGCCGGTTGGTGGGGTGTGTGGCTTTGTCTGTGGACAACACACACATTCGTAAGGACCAAACAATCGGCCTCGTTGAGCTCTGTGTCTGTGATACACTGGCACAACAGTGTGAGGGACAATCACAGCGATGCATATCAATATTTACATCAGTAATGTAAAGAAAAGTCCTTTACAAAAAGTGCTATAAATGTATAATACCAGCATATTCATGTACCATTGTATTTACATGATGCAAGTGCAAGTGCAATAAAAAAAATAAAAAAAACCTTGTATTATCATGGTTGGTGTACTATTTGTTACACTTGATAAAATCATCAGTTCAATGGTTAATTAATAAAAGGCATTGTATTATTATGGTTAGTGTACTAGGCTATTTGATACACTGGATAAAATCATCAGTTAAATGGATAATTAATAATTAATTATGCTGTAAATCCCAAATCTCTAGGTCTGAACTCATCCTATATAAAGCCAAACACAGACTTTGCACTTTAATCTGAACGCAATATCGCCAGATCTGACAGTCAACACGCACTCTATGAATTTATAAATCATACTATAAGATAGGCATGGCTCATGAATATTAATTACGAGGCGTGACGTTCGTACAGTGTCCGTATCTGATTGGCTGGAAGGCAGGCGCTGGTAAGTGGGCGCTGGCGAATTAACGAATCCTACTATGGCGAAGTCTCGCTCTTACATATTATGTAGGCTTTGTGATTGGACGCCCTGAGAAGGTTACCAGGCAACGTCAATATGATAAAATTAATTTTCATAAGCAGACCTTCGTCATAGTATGATTCGAAATTCCGCGGAAAACGCCAAACAAGCGCGTCAGACGAGCCGGGACTGATGCATTGCAGCGAACACACACAACAAGAATATTATTTACATCTATTGTGAGATGCAAATGATAATAGTGCACGTACTGAGCCAGGATTCGAGTGATTCTCCCTCCGGAAACGCCATGATCCTCATTTAAAGCTTTGACAGCATAAATCCACACATTTCCCCCTTAGATACCACAGACATTCGTCAAATTAAACTGAGAATGATAAACACAAACATCCTCTGATCCATCCGAGCCTCTGGGCCGCGACAAAATACTGCTTTATTTATTTATTAAACGAATAGTGCATCAGCCGGCAGTATCATCAGCTGCCTGTGTGGAGGTCCTTGATTTAGACGCCTCTAAAGATTACAAAATAAAAGTCTCTAGCAGTACGAGTCTTGTAGGATTACAAAATAAAAGTACATCTTAAGTCTAAAAAGTGTTTAACACACACACACACACACACACACACACACACACACACACACACACACACACACACACACACACACACACACACACACACATATATATATATTTAGTGAATGGGCGGCTTTGAGCGATTTTGATAGAATAGAATAGAATAGAATAGAATAGAATAGAATAGAATAGAATAGAATAGAATAGAATAGAATAGAATCAGGTGCAATAACAGCACCAACACTATAGTCAGAGATCCCTAAGGGCTACAGTCCTCGAGGTTGGGATGCCTTCACTCATCACATAAACCTTTCTGCATTTTTTAATAAAACATTGTTTAGTATTTAGCAGTTTAATTATGGGGGGCAGTTTGGATGTCCTGATATAGGAAAACAAATGGACTAAACCGACCTTGTGAGGCTAATTGTACTCCATGTACATCAAACCAGTACACATACAGCTGTCTTTGCTATACTGCAAATGAGGAACCATTATTCTCTAATTTCTATTAAATTATTTTATATAGGTAATTAGTTTTCCAATATTTAATAATAATGTTCTTGCTGATAGAGTGAGGTAAACTGTGTTGAGTGTATATACTGGAAAAAAAAAGAAAGGAAAAAATACAGACAATTTTAGAGAATTTTAAATAGGATTTGTAGGACATCTTGATTACTTTCTTACTTGCCCAACATTGGTTGTAAGCAGCCGCCTGTATGGGCACATGAGCCAGAGCCCCACTAAAATATTCATCCAAACATAGACCATACACTGAATTAATAAATATATTATTATATTATTATATAATAATAATAATCATATAATTTGTCGGATTTTCTAGACTATTTTAACTCGTAAAGTGAGCAGGATTTATTAAAATGTAGTGCATGGATTGAACAGGCATGTATTTATGATACTATAAGCAGGGCTTTCGGTCTATGAGCCCATACCAGACATCTCTGCCCATACTGTCTATGTATGAGCCTATGGTATGAGCCCGTATGAGCCTCCTCAGCTCTACAGCGCCCCACACACTTACAATGTAAATCTGTGGTGAAAAATGGAACTGCAGCGCGCTCTCATAGAGAGCCATTGGGGCAGATTTCTGGCTGCCCCGCATATTTTTACGTGACATTACCTCACACAGGCTAAACCTCGCTCCAGTCCAGTCCACTCTTTTTTTACAGTCTGCTCCAGACCAAGACGATATCAGTCCACTTCGGCTATGACTGCATCAGGTCAGTAACTAGTTGGCATGTCTGTTCTTTCTATGTGGAGTATATAGTATCAAATTAATGAGTGTATAAACCCTTCAGTTTAAACGTGCTCATGTGAACAGCTTTTATATACAGCAGTTCTGTTGTGTTTGTTTTATGTTTGTTCTGAGATTAGGAATTAGGTTCTGAAATCCTCACTGGAATTCCTAACTTGTAATATTTTAAACAACATTAGGACGAAGTAAATACCATATCATATAATAAAGGCTAGATGTCTTACGACGGAGTCACTTCCGGCATCACCGGCGGCCATCTTACCACAGGGAAGCTATGAATTAAAGGGACTATGTGTAGATTTTTTAGGTATTTTATTATCTAAAATCAATATTTTTATTCATAAATATGCCCTCAATGGTGTACAAATACCTATGCCAATAATCAGACTAATCCTCGTAAACGAAGAATTTATTATCTTTAAATACATAGGACGGGTAGGTCCACGGAGGCTTCCATGTAGTACCGCCATCTTGAAAAACTATAATAGCAGAGAGGGACAAAAAGTACTAAGCCAAGGCGTTTCCACAACGCGTTTTCGTTCAGAACCAGCGTCACGTGACTGAAGCCAGCAGAAGCGGAGGAGCAGAGCAGTGAGAGGCGCTTGTCACTGCCGCGGCAAGTTTAAAAGGATGCACTGCACGGTTATTTATACACCGTTCATTCATACATATGCTGAGTCACAGGATAAGGAGTCCTTGTCGTCGAAAAAGTCCAAAATAGACCGTAAAAGGAAACGTGACCGGAGATTACAAAAACAAGGGTTAATGTCGGGCAGGGACGGACTGGGGCTAAAAAACAGCCCTGGACTTTCTCCCAAATAGGCCCATCATCCGGCCATTCGCCTCTAGCCGAGCACGACAGACACTAGCCAGGATGTCCTGTATGCCACAATACTGTAGCCTATCAGACAAGGTATTCACAGCAAGTAACATCTCAAAACCAATGATGATAATTGGGGTTGTGTTTATTAATGAAGCCTCAGCCTTCAAATAAAAACAAAAAATGTACAATGCCATAAAATACAAATAATGAAATGTCACTGTACTAATTTGTTCCTTTTAGGTACTAATTTGTCCTTTTTAGGTACTAATATGTACCATTAAGGTACCAATATGCACCCTTTAGGTACAAAAATGTACCTTTTAAAAAGGTACAGCCCCAGTGACAGCTTTCGTACCTTTTTTTCTGAGAGTGTAGCCTATACAGTAACCCCAAATTACACAAACTTGTAATTATAAAACATATAGTTTGCAATTTTTTTTGTTATACTCCAATATTTATTATACATAACATGGTGAAGCTTTTTTACTTTTCACCATCATATGGGAAATAATAAAATATCTTGATATTCTGGTTCAGACTTACAAGCGTTTAAAAAAAAAACAATTCCTGAAAAATTATGAAAATATTTATTGATTTTTTTGTTGATTTTCTATAATCCTATTGTATGTGTTATCAAAAACAGTAGCCCAAACATTTAGTATAAATATTTAAAAAAAAAAAAAAAAAAAAAAATTAACTGCCATAACTTCTAAACAAAACATTACTGCATTAGGCTACATTTAATACGTACATGACTATATTAACATAACAGCATTTTTAATATGAATACAGGCACATTTCTGCCAAAAACGTTTGTTTTACTAAAGTTCATAAGTTTTGGTGTGAAATGTCTTCTAACTGGTTTGTTCTCGGAACAATGTTTCGCCTGTTTTTGTTTTTGTTTTGTTTTTTTGTCAATATGTTGAGAATATCAGCGCTGTTTCATCTGGCTTTTTACAAGCTTAAATCACATAGTCATTTGTGGGTTTATAATAGAGATTATAATTTAAATGAATTTAAATGCTTCTCAGTGGATCGCAGAGCTCTGTGTAATAGCCTAATGTTGGCGTGATCGAGATCAGCCCGCACAGCTGCTTTGTCCGCGAACGCTGTTTTTTGGGCCGAGCTAATAATGCGCTGCTCAGATCAAACAAGTTTTGTTCCGCTTTTTGAGCGTTTGCCATTAGATGTTTCTCATACGCAACGCAAATGACAGCGTATAATCAAAGAGAGTTGGGTAATTTTGTAGAGGCAAAAGTTCAAATTGAAACGTTTAGTTGAAAAGGTCGCAAAATTATACCATTTATTCGAAGTCTGGAAGCCCGACGGCAAGTTGGGGCTATTTATAGAATGTGTTTAGCGGGCAACTCACAGGCGCCACGTTGGAGAGCCACTGCTATTCAAATATAATGTAAGCAAATTTAAAAGTGCAGACTTATAAAACTAACTATCTGTCAGTGGCTATAGGCCGACTCTTCTTCCTCAGTTGTTGTTTTTTACACGTAGCATATAAGTGATCATATAGTGCCCCTGCTGTTGGCTGTTCATATTGCTTTATTAGACTTGTTTTTTTTTTTGTGCCGACGGCCCTCGGTTGGACGGCCGTTCTGGACTTTTCCAGAACGCACAGATTGTCAGTCCGTCCCTGATGTCGGGATAGCTAATGCAGGAGAAAGCTTTCAAAAGAGACGCTGAAGTTGCCTGCTTTTTTCTCGACAGGTAAATCAATGTTACGGTCTTAATTACAAGCTTTTTTTCATTGCTTGGTTGTGTACTTTATTATATAGACAGTCGAACATTTATAGTTAAAAGTTAAACAGGCTCTTTGATGAATAGCAGCTATTGAGTAAAGGAACGTTAGAGAAGGCTCTGATGATGATGATGATATCTAACAATGCACGTACTTCAAAAAAATATAACGAGTAAAGGCGGCATTTTTACCATAGTTAATGTTTTTCACAGTCAGTAATTGATAACTGTAACATTCTTTTTTTCGTTCTTTCAAGTTTCAGTTTGTTTTAAATAACAAACCTGTTCACCCGATGAAAAACTCGAAGTGCTATTATAAGACATCCTGTCATAGCTTTTTGGTACATAACGGCAACCGTAGATGCAACGCGCATTTGAAAAAGCGAGGCGCTGGAGAGCATTATTCGTTTGAATGCAAAATACAATTTCACCACTAGATGGGAGAAATTCCTACACACAGTCCCTTTAAGGTGAGTGATCAGCACGCACACAAATCCTCTTATCTCGCTGAAATCTTGACGGATTTACAAACGGTTTGGTTTCTTACAAACGTTATTAACGTGGCTATAATTCTTTCATATGGAAGTCCATTGTTATAATTATTCATATGTATACAGTGTCATAACTACATCTCTGACGTTTATAACAAACCAAACCGTTTGAAAATCGGTTATGGTTATTTAAAAGTACATGCACCATGTTACGAGTGAGCGAGCACCCTGTGGTAAGATGGCCTCCGTGTGCGGACGTCGACCTCCATTGGCCAGCAGCGCGGACAAGACATCTAGCCTTTATTATATGATATCTATGGTAAATACTACGTTAAGGCAATTCTATGATTGCATTCTATGGCTTTGTCGTGTCTACTAAAGTCTGTCAATAATTATTAGAGCGCCACCCTCAGGCTGAATAATGCAAGGACATTAACATTCTGCCAAAAGTGTGTCTGATGTGTTCATCGATTAGAATATAAAGCTTACACAATGTTTAACATAAACTAGCGCTAAGACCCAGAATCTGCCCTACCTAAATTTATGGTGAGGAGATTGCCTTACAATACTGATTGTAATGCACAATTTTCTGTAAAGCTGCTTTGAAATAATTCTGAAAAGAAATACAGATATCCAGACTTGACATTACTAGATGCAGGAGGAGTGCAGGAGTGATAAGAAATAAGTTTATTGGATAGCCCTTGGCCTTAAAAGAAATATATTAAAGAAGTGTTATGATCACAAGCAAAGAAACTTACTACTTCTTAACAGTGATTTGTGGCCTTGAAGACCATAAGGGATAGTTCACTCAAAAATGAAAATTGTGTCAATACTATGGAAGTCAATGGACACATCAACTGTTTGGTTACCGACATTCTTCAAAATATCTTCTTTTGTGTTCAACAGAACAGAGAAACCCATACAGGTTTAGAACAACACAAGGTTGAGTAAGTGATGACACAATTTTCATTTTTGAGTGAACTATCCCTTTAAATGAAGACATAATGGTTACGCAGCAAAAGCAAGATTTGTCGAGAAGCAAATGTACATTGTAAGAAAAAAATCAGTAGAAAAATATATTAATGTCCTGGCTGAAAATTACCAATACCTCTTCTGTTCAGTTTACAGACCAGTTTTCCTTTAACCCTAAAACACAACACAATCATGCAAAGCATGATTCAAAATACATGTAAAACACCTGTGAAAAAAAACAATATGGAACATCACTTCATATTAACATTGGGCCTTTGTTTTACAGAAACTTTGAGTAGAGTGTAAATTAAAGTAAAATAAAAGTAAATAAAATATAAAGAATATATGTTGGAGCTACATTAGTTTGCTTTCAGTAGTGGTAATTTTGTTAATTTGTTTACTATTATGATTTTGCTTACATTAGTAATATATATTTTGGTAATATTCTTTTGTTTGTTTGTTTAGTTAATTGTTTTTATTTATATGTTTAGTCTTTATTTTTGGTTAGTTTAATAACTACAATGTTTGATTTAGACACCTGAGGGCAGTAGTGGGCACAGGTAAAGGTAAATATAGGTAGGAAGTAGGAGGTGGCTGTAGCACCTGGGTGATGGGCATATGGTTTTTTACCAGCGCAAGAGATGCTGTATTGTTTGTTCAGTTGGAACAAATAAACAAGCCACAAACCCTGAATCCAGCCTGGAATTTGATTTTATTTCTTGCCTGCGTACATCACCTGCCCAGGGTGCTAGAAGTTGTTGTTTGAAAGTTTGATTTAAGTTTAATTTCCTTTTGTTTGTTGACAAACGGCCACTACATCAAGTAAAAAACCCGCCCATTGATTAAAGAAAGAAGAATAACTTTCCTTGGAATTCGCTTCGGATATTATTGGGATACCCGATGGAAAATCAGCATGGATTGTTTTATTCACGATTCGTAGATTATCTGCTGGCATGAGACATAGGCCTGGCCCGAGCTAAGAAATCTCACGTTGGTATGTACTGCAAGAATTGTATGCCGTATATGCCGTATAGGAAAACGGTTTCATGAAAAGTTACATGAACTTAAAACTTGGACTGCTTTAATTGGCTGTGCGCTTTGTTGAATTATCAACGCACTGGGTGGCCTACATTTATTAAAAAGTAAAGCCAGTGCAGTGTGCGCTTGTGTGGATGAAGAGGATTTGTTTGTATAAAATAAAGTTGTTTCAATAAACGTTGCCATCTTTGCTAACCTTGTTGCCCGATTGTGAACATTCACTGATATTATCAACAATTTGGCTATAAGTTTGCAACAAAATGACAGATGTGAAGAGGCCGGAATCAAAGCAGTCAATTAAATTGACTTCTAAAGGAATGTGTTTTTACATACAAACTTGTCAAGAAAAACGCACTGCAAAAACTAACCAGGCTAAAAAGCTTATGGATAAAATCCGTGCCCTAATAGAATTAAATGAAAATGCCGACGCAGTGAACACTCAGCTCGCTTTGTTCATTAAGTGTTATGAAGAAGCACTCGATATACATTAAACATTTATGGAATTGCCTCTACCAGATAAAATACTCACCACTAAAACTAAAAACTTTGAGGAGAAGATGAAATCATGTCATGCATTTATTGAAGATGAGAAGGAGTGGCTGTCTAAAGCTGGTTATCCATACTCACAGCCAAAATAATCTATCAACGCAGGAATACATTTTATTGAGAGACAAGTGAAAATTGCTTTAGATCCAGTTTTTGGAAACATTCAAGATCCTCAACATCTTAATGTCAAGGCCTCCTGTAGCAGCCAGCTACGACAAAGAAGGAAGGGAAGCAGCTACGTTACGAATGTCACTCCTGTGAGGGAAGAAGCTATGGCACGGCCTGCAGAACATAGCACCCCCTCCACTCATTGCTGTCTTTTCTGCCTGCAGAGAAACCACACACTAGGTCAGTGCTCACAGTTTAAAGCCAAGGCACAGCGGGACAAGATCAACTTCATTAAGGACAAGGGTATTTGTTTTGGTTGCCTGAAGGTAGGCCACACAAGCAAGGACTGTAGGAGTCGATTGGATTGCCATGTATGTCATCAGAAACACCCCGGGGTCCTTCATATAGAAAGACAGGATAAAGGCATATCTGTAGAACAAGCCAAACATCCTGTGAGCCTTCCAAGTGATTCAACCGTAACCTTTCAGACGTGTGGCCATATTGGGGCCGGTGTGGAAGATGATTCTACCTTCTCTATTGTTGCAGTAAAGGTCAGAAGCAAACTGACTAATAAGATCATGCAGACATATGCTTTCCTGGATCCTGGCAGTTCCGGCACATTCTGTACAGAAACCATGGCGAAAAGGTTAAATTTCCGAGGTAAGAAGACAAGCATTTTGTTGAGAACAATGGGCCAACGAAAGGTTGTGAATGCTCATGTTTTGTCAGGTCTTGAAGTGTCTGGCATGGGTGCTGAAGATTTCATAGAGCTTCCTGATGTTTTGACTCAAAGAACTATACCTGTGTCTACACTTAATATTCCACGACAAGCAGATATTGATCCATGGCTGTATTTGAAGGATGTAATACTCCATGACATTTATGCAAATGTAGATCTGCTTATTGGAACTGACGCCCCTAAGGTTTTGGAGCCGTGGGAAGTAATAAATAGCCTAGATGAGGGCCCATACGCTGTCAGAACCAGGGTTGGCTGGGTCATTAATGGTCCTCTTCATGGTGGAAGCTGTAGAGGTAAGAGTGGCTATTCTGCTGTAACAGAAAATCGCATCTATGTTGAACACCTGCAAGAAATGCTTGTTAAGCAGTATCACCATGACTTTAATGAAAAATCATCAGAAGAGCAGATTGAAATGTCCAGAGAAGATATTAAGTTCATGGATATTGTCAGTAGCACAGCAAAACTAATTGGAGGTCATTACTGCATTGACTTGCCATTCAGAAAGGAAAATGTAACCCTGCCAGACAATCGTTATATAGCAGAGCAGCGCTTATGTAGCCTGAAAAGAAAGTTTGACAGGAATAGTGTTTTTAAGGAGGAATATACCACGTTCCTAAATGAAATAATAACACAGCGACATGCTGAGCCGGTGCCTCTTGACCAGCTGACACAGAGCAATGGGAGAGTGTGGTATATCCCTCACCACAGGGTGTATCATCCTCAGACGGGCAAGCTAAGAGTTGTTTTTGACTGTGCAGCCTCATACAAAGGAACATCGCTCAATAGTCAGCTTTTGCAAGGCCCCGATCTCACCAACAGCCTCATTGGAGTTTTAGTCTGATTTAGGCAGGAGCCTATTGCAATAGTGGCTGATATCCAATCTATGTTTCACCAGGTTCATGTCTCAAATAAGCACGTTAACTTTCTCCGCTTCCTCTGGTGGCCAAGTGGTGACACTGCACAGGCTTCGCAGGAATACCGCATGAAGGCACATCTATTTGGAGCTGCATCATCGCCAAGCTGTGCCAATTATGCCTTGAGGAGAACTGCAGATGACAACGCAGAACACTTCCCTCCAGAGGTTGTGAGTACAGTGAAAAACAATTTTTATGTCGATGATTGCCTCCGTTCAATGGCCTCAGAAGAGGAAGCTAGGAGAATGATCCAGGATTTAACTGCACTTTGTAAGAAAGGAGGATTCACTCTGTCAAAGTGGGTCAGCAATAGTCGTGCAGTGTTGCGCTCTGTCAGCGAAGGCCACAGAGCAAAAGACATGAGGGAGCTGGATCTGGATACAGATCAACTTCCTGTTGAACATACATTAGGACTACAGTGGTATGTTGAGACTGACCAATTTGGATTTAAGGCCTCAGCACAAGAGCAACCACAGACGAGAAGAGGAATTATTTCGGTGGTCAGCTCCCTCTATGACCCATTGGGCTTCCTTGCTCCATTTAGCATGATGGCTAAGTTGTTACTGCAGGAACTCTGTAAAAGAAATCTTGGATGGGACGAAGATATTCCCCATGTTCTCGCTAAGCAATGGGCTGGATGGTTGGAAAATCTCCACAAGGTGGCAAAGTTTAAGATTGATCGTTGCATTAAGCCTAATGACTTTGGCAACCCTGTCACTGTACAGCTTCACCACTTCTCTGATGCCAGTGAGGTTGGGTATGGAGCTGTCTCTTACTTAAGACTGGGAAGGGATAATAAACTGCATGTTGCATTTATGATGGGGAAGGCCAGAGTTGCTCCGCTGAAGCAGACAACAATTCCTCGCCTGGAGCTAACAGCTGCAGTCCTCGCTGTTAGAGTAGACCGCAATCACCGCATGCTACAGAAGGAGTTGCAACTTAGGCTGGAGAAGTCCGTTTTCTGGACCGACAGCACAACAGTCCTTAAATATATATCAAATGAAAGCCGGCGATTCTATACCTTTGTGGCCAACAGAATTGCAGTCATCAGAGAGGCAACTGATGTTGATCAGTGGAGATATGTGGGGACGAAGGAAAACCCAGCAGATGAAGCGTCAAGAGGAATGAGGGCAGAAGATCTCCTGAACAGAAGGAGATGGATGATGGGACCTGATTTCCTTTATAAGTCCAAGGATGGGTGGCCTAAATTAGATGTAGACCTTCAGGTGATTCCTGGCGCTGACCCTGAGATCAAAAGGGACTTGACAGTGAATGCTGTTGTTAAAGACAGACAATGCTATGAGCCACCTGATTCATTACTTTTCATCTTGGAAGAGATTGCAGGTAGCTGTAGCTTGGCTTCTTAAGATCAAGGATACTCTTGTGTTATTGGGACATAGGAGAAATGAGCTTTATGCCTCTGCTGACCTCAGTATGGACACTACAGACTGTCATCAACAGGTGGAAAGCCAAATGCAGAGCTTTAAGGCTACGCTCAAAGGACAGCGTCTGACACCTCAAGATGTGACCAGGGCAGAGCTGTCAATCATCCGGTATGTACAACATCAGCGGTTTAAGGATGAAATTACCTCGCTGCAGAGTGGTGTGAAATCCATATCCAAGGACTGTCCACTGTTCAGATTGGACCCAGTGATGGATGGTGAGATTCTCAGAGTGGGTGGTCGGTTAAGCAAAGCCTCACTATCAGTGGAATCCAAGCGTCCTGCTATTCTGTCAAAAGACCTGCATGTATCAACACTAATTCTGCGCCACATTCATCAGCAGATAGGTCATGCTGGAAGAAATTATATGTTGTCCAGTTTAATGCGGAAGTATTGGATTATAAATGCAAACTCTGCTGCCAGAAAGGTCATATCAGATTGTGTTGTTTGCAGACGCAACAGTGGAAGACTCCTTGAACAAAAAATGGCGGACTTACTTGCTGAAAGAGTGTTGCCTGATGAAGCCCCTTTCACTCATGTTGGCATTGATTATTTTGGGCCCACTGAAGTTAAAAGAAGCAGATGTCTTCTCAAAAGATACGGAGTGCTCTTCACCTGTATGACCAACCATGCTGCACACTTGGAAGTAGCATACACATTGGATACAGACTCCTGTATAAATTCAGTGAGAAGGTTCATCGGCAGACGAGGCCCAGTTTCAACTCTCAGGTCTGACAATGGAACTAACTTTGTTGGAGCCAGCCGTGAGCCCTAAGGAGAGTCTGACTGCTCTGAATCATGGTAAAATTCAAAGAGCCTTTCTTCAGGATGGCATAGAATGGAGATTTAACATCAGCTTCCCATCAAGGTGGCGTTTGGGAGCGCCTGATTCGCTCAGTTAAGAGTGTTCTTACCTCAGTCCTTAAACAGCAGACCCTGGACGATGAAGCACTCCAAACTATTTTTTGCGAAGTTGAAGCAATATTGAATGATAGGCCTATTACAAGGGCCTCAGATGATTCAAATGACCTGGAAGCTTTGACGCCGAATCACATTCTGTTGTTGAAAAGTAAACCAATTATGCCACCAGGATTGTTTGACAGAAATGATCTGTATGTCAGAAAAAGATGGAAGCAGATACAATACATGGCGGAACTCTTCTGGAAGAGATGGATTTCTGAGTACCTGCCATTGATGCAACAGATACCCCTTTTCCACCAACAAGAACCGGGTGCTGGTTCAGAGCTAGAGCTATTGCCAGTTCGGAGTTGGTTCGACTGACGAGCTTACTAAGAACCGGTTTGCGTTTCCACCGGCCAGAGAGCCACAACAGAGCTATATCTTACGTCAATGCATACGTATCATGTTGCCCAGCAATGCTAGTGCGGCAGCGCCAAACACAAACACACCAGACTTGTTCGAGATGCATCGGCTTCTCGCAGAACGATCAAGCACATGAAATCAAAGCACTGCGAAAGCGATCAAAAAGCACAAGGAGTCGTATGATCTCCAAACACTCCCGCAGCTCTGATCGGTCCACGCTGCTCCGATGCATCTCGAACAAGGCATCAACAATAATAGACGTTGCGTTACTATGGATGCTCATGGGTTTGCGAAAATAAATCGGCATCCAAATACGGCGAATCCAACGCGTTCGTGCAGCTCGCCGTAACTTACATAGACGGATATTATAATCGAGCTGCTATTAGCTCGACTAGCTGCTATTTAAAAATGGCGGTCACAAGCCTCTGACGCAAGCGGTTCTTTCTTGGCTCCGTTCTAGACCCTGCAATGATTTGGTGCTACTTAAGAACCAGTTTTACTGGTTTGGAGCTGGTGCTTTGGCGGTGGAAAAACAAAGAACCGATTTGAAACTAGGCTCTGGCTCCGAACCAGCACCAGCTCTGCCTTGGTGGAAAAGGGGTAAGAGACAAAAATGGACAGCACTAAGAAGAAACCTTATACCTGGAGATGTTGTTCTTGTGGCAGATGCTACAGCTTCAAGAGGATCTTGGATGATGGGGAAAGTTTTGGATGTCAGATCAGATGTGAATGGGGTTGTGCACTCTGTCCGCCTCCAAACGAAGACCAGTATCTTAGAGAGGCCTGTGACGAAGCTGTGCCTGCTGCTGGAGGCGGCAGTGTGATCACATGAACTGACTCTCTCTTTCTCTTTGTCTGCCTCTATCATTCTCTTTCTTTCTCTTTTCCTTGCAGGTGCGGCAAGACATCTGTGCCTGATATAGTTAGAATACATAGTGTGTAGCTCCGTTTTGAGAGTTCAGTAATTGCACAATTAGGGGCCGGAGTGTTGGAGCTACATTAGTTTGCTTTCAGTAGTGGTAATTTTGTTAATTAATTTGTTTACTATTATGATTTTGCTTACATTAGTAATATATATTTTGGTAATATTCTTTTGTTTGTTTGTTTAGTTAATTGTTTTTATTTATATGTTTAGTCTTTATTTTTGGTGAGTTTAATAACTACAATGTTTGATTTAGACACCTGAGGGCAGTAGTGGGCACAGGTAAAGGTAAATATAGGTAGGAAGTAGGAGGTGGCCTGTAGCACCTGGGTGATGGGCATATGGTTTTTTACCAGCGCAAGAGATGCTGTATTGTTTGTTCAGTTGGAACAAATAAACAAGCCACAAACCCTGAATCCAGCCTGGAATTTGATTTTATTTCTAGTACATTTCCGAGGCATGGGAAATGTCTGGGCAATTCCAGCGTTATGGATGTGACATTTGAACTCATAATGACAGGTGAAATGTCAAAAAAAAAAAAAAAAAAAAAACTTCTTACAATATTTAAATTGGAAATGCATATTCTCAGAGCACCCAATCTGGGGAATTGACAGGCAAAATATGTTTTTCTAAAATATATTTAAGCACCCCCAAAAAAGGAAAATATGCATGCGTTATGGATGTGACGGGAAATGAGTTTTTGGTGTACTGTTCGATTTCCTTTAAAGTCTGTGAACTTTTATGTCCAATGTATAAATATTGCTATCCACATGATGAAGGGGTCTTAGCTGAACATAAAAATATCAATGTTTAAAATATATATATTTTTATGAAGTGTATTATGAGGAAAAACCAACGTTATGGATGTGACAAAAACCCTGTTATGGATGTGACGCGTCTGAAATACATAGAATCTGTTTGGAAAATCAACAATCAAACCATCATGGCACTTTTGTTGACGCATAATGGCTGTTTTGACATTAAGAAGACTGTCTGAAATGATTCTGAAGACCCCCCCCCCCCCCCCAATTATGAATTAGTTATTTTTTTAGCTTGGATCCTACTGTACATCATAATTCAATATGTAACACACACACACACACACACACATATATGTATACATATATAGCCTGCTATAAAGTAGGTTGTTATATTGTCATGGTATCTTATCTGAGGTGACAAGGCTATTTGATATGACACATTAATATAACTAGATTTTTATTCAATTTATTTTCCCTGATTGTGTGCGGTTTTTAGTATCATCTTACCATTTTATCCATCGTTGTCGTTGTGGTAGGCGTTTAGCTTTAAAGGTGCATTGCGCAACTTTTCATGTTAAAAATACCCGTTTTGTAACCCATACATGCTTAAACAATTGCCTGATGGGCTGAATGAGCCCTTCTCTGATCACTGCGATTGTCTCTATAATCCTGTACAGTAAAATAAATAAGAGGGATTCGGGTCGGAATTTGAGACTGGGCGTGACGTCATGCGCGTTCACGGCACGTTCACCTGGCTATGTCTGGCAGGTTTGTGTATTCGCCGCCATTCTCCGTAGAAGATGGATTCTAAGAGACCGGCTTGTAGTTCATTTCAAACACCAACGCAAACTCCACGTAAGATAAAAAAAAGAAAACTTTTGTTGTTGCAGTTTTGCTTGCCGCCAGAGGGGGCATAGTTCTGCAAAAACTCAGAGACTTGCGCAATGCACCTTTAAAGGTGCTCTAAGTAACTTTTTTACCTTAACTGAACAGCTTCGGAGTCATTGGAATGGTTATATTACTTATTTCGGGTTGAATGGTGGTCGTTTCGCACCCCCCTGGTGCCCGTGAGCGGAAAATCCGCACTTGCAACTTTGAGCCGGCGGGCCGCCGGCCGCTGTGTCAGGAAGTATCGCGTGATATCAGGTGGTCTCGCGATGTAAACAATTGCTTTACGGCCAAAAGAAATCTGCTAAAATGCTGTCATTATTGTGCTCCCTCACGCTGTTCGAACCCGAATGAAGAAGACGTTTTAAAGAATGTCCCATCTGCTTTGATGTCGTTGATCTACTAGCCTCTGGTGTCTGAGAATCGCCAACGTTTTTACAACAGTGTTGTCAAATATCTATTCCGAAGCTGTGGGGGGAGCTCTAGAGAGAAACCTGCGAGCAAAAAGCGAGAATACAGCGAAGAAATCCCGAAACTACTGAGCCCTGCTTTAAGATAACGCTATCTTCGAGCTGGCAAAACCTGAGCTTGAATGACAGGAAGCGCGAGCGAATTAGAGGGTGCCTGTTTCGCGCCTAAACCAATCAGGTTCCTCACGCAATTGCAGGACGCCTCTCGACTAGGACGTGAATAGGCTAATATAAACACACAGACGGAACATTAAAGCAGAGACTATTACGGAAGACAGTCAAGATTAAAATACATTAACAATTAATGTTTGTCATATAGGAGTTCAAATCACAGGTTTCCTCCACAGTCAGGTGAACCGATGGACATTATTGTCCGTAGATGTGAGTCACTAGCAATCATGTAGCCTACGTTTTTTGTGTCTAAATGATTGCACGGTTTTCGGCCAGTTTATGGATTTTAATGCACAGTCGCGAGTCAAAATCATCACATTTTATTTCGTATAAAAATGATTTGACAAAATAATTGGCACGCAATATTATTAGCCTATTATTATTATTATTATTTTGTCAGCGTGATCGTACCGAGCCTCTAAAGGGACGTGGTGGTGGAAAAAGCACATTTCATACGGATTACACAATCAGAGAGTTGCCTATTTCTTTTCGTTTTGATCTTTCAATCTTTCTATAGATAGGCTATATTTCTGAGAGGCATACGTTGAGTTTCTGTTCAGTTATGAGACGCTCTCAAGTTCACGTGTTGCGAGTGATCGCGCCTGCACCTCCATGTCTGCTATTAAATCCAGGCAATTGGTTGATGAAACTTTGATTTAAAATTAAGATACAATTTATACAAAACGAAATTCACTTTAAAGAAAGTCTTTCTACAAAACAAAACTTTAATGATGTGGCCAAAATCATTTCTGTCTTGAAACAGATCACAATAGTCATATGCATGATTTATTATGAAGCGTCCGTAACGGTCACGTCCGTAACGCATTATTATGGTTGTTCAGAGCAAAGTGAGAAGAATTGTCGATCCTAATAAGCATAAACATAATTTAGCTTTGTAAATAAAGTTTCAAGTTATTTGCATTTATAATTGTCATATTAAATAAACTAAACCTTTAAAACGTTATGGACGTGACAGTGCACTGAAGCGTCAATACCTCTTTATTATAGCCCTTATAAATTCAACAGGCAGTGCTGTTACGACCAAATTAGTATATTTATTTCTCAGGCATGCCTCCATCTTTCTGCAAAATGCTTACTGTTAAAATAAAGTTTAAAAAGGGGGGTCTTTGATACCTTTTTTTGAAAGCATGAAATATGGCTGGTTGAAAATGTAATTTAAGCATTGTTGCTCACCTCATATCTGGTGGATAAACAAGGCAATTTTCTTAAAATTTTTGTTAAAGCACATTAATACAGTATATTACAGACCTAAATGGACAACTTAAAAAGGGTTTTGTTCTTTTGGTTAAAACTTTATTTTTTCATGGTAAAGATGACCTTTGCATGGAATTGCCCGTCTTTATTACTTTACAGTACTACTAAGAGCAAGTAGTCAAGATCTATGATTAGAGACTCCATATGAGCTTGAGACATGGACAACTTTATGTGTGACATGAACAAGATTTTATTAACTAGTCTAAACACTTAAACTACTCTAACATACACACACATACATGCATACAGTTTACCAAGGGAAAGAGAGCTGAAGCAGAATACAGGAAAGCAAGAAGTTATAGCATTGCTTGAAATTCAGCAGATCAACAGCCTTGAGCAAACCATCAGTTTAGTTCTAACACGCCCTTCTTTAAAAGGGGTAAGGATACTTAATGTATCAAATAATGAGACTAAGTTCGATACTTGCATGTCTCGCCCATTTGAATTAAACTGTCCTGATGCAATTTGTTGAGGCTCCAGTTGATCTTTGCTGATGTGGTCTTGATGAGAGAGAACCAGTGGTAGTCAGAGTATCTTTGGTGAATGGAAAGACAAGGCCGCAGCCTGGCACAAACTTGGAGGGTCCTTAGAAACTTCTAGTTCAGCATCATCTTCACATCAGGATTCCAAAAAAAAAAGGACTAAGAGAGTAAGAGAGTAAGAGACTAAGAGGTGTGATCTTTTGATCAGTGATTTTTAAAGTGTGAAGATGTCACACACTCTGGAGGTGTGTGAGCCAATAAGAAGATTTCCCTTTGGAGGGAAATTTTTACGATCTATTGTGTTCTAGCAGGGCATTTGAATATGTAATTTCATTGAGTGTTTAAGAAAAGAATCTTCAAGATTCTTATAATACTAATGCATCACAAAGTAAGCAAAATGTAATGCAAATTAACAAATGGGGGACGAAGATTGGAGTTTATAGAGACTAAACATGCCACACATATGATTTTGGTTAACCATATGCAAGTCTGAAACATTAATCCAAGAGAGTTTAAAAGAGAGAATGAATACATAGACCAAACCACATTAAAGGAAAATCAGGAAAAAGTTCCTTTTGGGGTCGTAAAACTTCTTATCAGTCTTAATGTGTCCTGTAACAGGACACCGTGTTTTGCCAGTGTGTTAGCGTCATTTGTGATGTTAGTTTTGGGGGAAGTTTCATAGACCTTTGTTGGGAGAGTGAGTTTGCTGGATTATTCATTAAATTTAATTAATAATTTGTGTGTATCTGATTGGTCTGGACGCTACAATGCAGTAAGATGAATGTAAAATGTATATAAAGAAAAATAAATAATTGTATATTTTGAAGTACACAACAGGTGTTTTGTCTGGAAGTCAGTACATTACTGGCACTCCAATTTATTTTGTCAGACTCTCAGTCATCACTCATAATATAATCACACCATTGCTTTTACAGAATTGACATTAAACACAATTAGGCATTTCTGCTAAACAAAGTCCAAAAACATGCAACATTAATGATTAAAAGATTGGCTTAGATAGATTTGTGTATAATATGATAATGAACCAAACCTAAATAATGCCTATAGGAACAACTACACCGTTGTGTTCTTTATCTATGAGCTCCTTCGACTTGATTGTCGAAATGTTTTGAACTGAAAAACTGGAAGTTTTCTCATTCATGATTCTCATGTCTTCTGTCAGATCCATTAGATCAGGCTTGTGCACTTTATGACTCAAAGTCTATGTCAAATGCAACTGGCCCATTCATTGAGAATCCGATGAAGAATGTCACTCTTGTGCCATATTCTTTATTTAACTGGCTTCTGAACATTGGATAAACCCTTCTGTCTGCAATGCTGATAAAACCATCACATATTTTACCAGAAACTCTGAGAAGTTTATTACTATTTCTCACTTGCTTCCAAATTTTTTCATCATCCCACTGAGTTGAGATGTTCTGCCCTGATCCTAACCAGCTGTTAATATCCCTCTGGGAAATCAGGCCACCATAACCTTCGTCCTTCCCAAGGTAAAAATGGACAGCTGCTCTTTTTCCATTAGACACAGGTTTCAGCTCAGTTGAGTATGACGTCTTCATTTGTGACACAAATGTTGGTAATGTGCGGTCGGCCTCTTGCCAAAACAATAAAACTGTGATGTAGTGCAATGGCAGAATCTCACTGAAGGGTGTGGGGCGATCGATTATTTGAAGGAGTAATTCACGTAGGTCTTGGTAGGGAATGATGTATTGAGATTCAGGGTAGATGTTGGCCAGAATTACATTGGCATAGATAAAGTTGACAGTGTCTATCGGTCTGGCCTCTTGTGACTTCAGAATGAAATGATACTGCTGGATGATCTCTTCAAGAGTCGATGCAGAGTCTTCCTCATACAAATATTCCAGTAGGCCAATATGTGAACTACCCTTGTTCCTCTCCAGACATTGATGTGTCTGCTCAATTTTAACCATGCGGTTCATGTGCTCATTCTTGACCAGGTCACTCCAATTTATTTTACAAAAGAGGTCAGTGTACTGTTGAAAGTACCTGGAAATCTTGGGCTTTGTCAGTTCTTTTTGTTTGTCTTTCTCTGCGAAAAAGGGTACTAAATTGACCAAAAAATTGTCAAGAAAACAAAAATGATTCTTCATTGTGTGTTTTAGTTGATGAAGACATTTCTTATGCTTCTGCAATACATGGTAATATTGCTTGAGTTCAGGGCTCTTCCTTGACAATTCTTCAATGGTAATTTTACCCAAGAGGACTTGACCAAGGCAGTTAAACAGTGGTGTCTTTTGTAGTACTTCTATAACTGTAGCTGCAGTTTGAAGTTCACCGAGATGGCCAGCAGTGTTGTAAGTGTTATAATCCTTTAGTCTTTGCCGTCGAGATACGGCCTCTTTGTTTGCAGTTTGTTGTGTTTCTTTGCAAGCTTCTGCTGCAGACTCAGCCAATGTAAGATACCTATCAAGACTATCTGGCTTGATGGGATCATCTCTGTCTTTGTGAACAGCATGCTTGAGCTCACACACAAGTACCTGTGATACTGTATCGCATATGTATGAGTTGTCCTTTAAATGGCCTTTGGCCTTTTTTGCCCAACTCATGGCCACAGTAAAGTCCTGTTTTTTGATGTAGTACCTGGCGAGGAGCTGGAATATTACTGCATCCTTTCTGTAGCACTTTGCTGCATTGTGTAGAACAATTTCTTCCTTCCCTGGAGTCTCTTTCATTATATCCTGGATAAGAGGAGAAAAAAGGGAGTCTTTAACCTTAGCCGAATACTGCCTTCTCACCAACATGCTGTGGACATCCTGCATTAATTTTTGTTTCCCCAGAGCATACTCATAAAATAATTCTGTTGTGAGCAGAAGGTTAGTGATTTGTGCCTTTGAAACTTTGTATGGCAAAGTTGACAGCTCTTTCAAACAGTGTTGAGCTATACTTGAGTGTATAACTCTCACACCCTCAAAGGTAATGTTGGAACTGGCCATGCATCTTGTTAAAAGAGTTGAAAACTTCTCAAATCCATCTTCAACTTCAAAGTTTGGTTTTGTTTGCAGACCAAGGAACTCTTCACATGTAGATACTGACAGCAATGCATTTTTGCAGTAGACATGCAGGAGGACAAGAACTGCAAAAAGTTGAGAATGTTTGTCTTGGAAGTTGAAGCCCTTCAGGGTATTTTTCACAATACCCTGAATATAGTGAGATGAAAAATTGTTCTTCAGAATCATGAACCCATAAAACGTTTTAGTGTTTGTGTTGGTTTTTTTAAACTCCTTCAGCTTTTCTTCAAACAGTTCCTGTTCCTTCTTAGATAATCGGTTTCCAATGAAAACGGCATCATCAGCCTGTTCACGGGATTCAGCTCTCATGCAGTTGACAATTATGACCTGTGGAGACTTTGAAAAAATGTTTTGCTTCAAGCATTCCTCCTCAATTTGAAGTTGGAGCTTTTTTACATCGCAAATGTCTTGGAAGTCATCGATCATGATTAAAACGGGAAGTCGTGTAGGTTGCTCTTTTGTCTCATATGTTAGTAGCTTCACAACCTGTTCGGCTACGGTAGAATAATCATCAGTTGTTTCCTTCAGCACTGCACAACGAAATTTATCCTTGAGTGTCCATAAGACATGCATGGCTAACGTAGTGCCACCGCAGCCTGGAAGATGAAAGATGTTGAAAAACTCACAAGCTCTCTTCCGGCTGCGTATGTCTGGAATAATAGTGTTGACTATAAAGTCGAACATGTCACGTTTGATGAATGGCATTGATCCGGGCTGTTCTGAGAAGAAGAAGTTCCACCAAGACACCTTTCCTCCCTTGTAAAATGTCTCCTCATGATGTTGTTTGTCCTCATTTCCTCCTTCACACTGGTTCACACAAAGAACACTCAGCGTTTCTAGGGATTGCTCAGTTTTCTTTGATAGTACAACATTACTGCCACCACCACAAGGCAGAAACCGGCTTGATTTGCGATTCTCTGACCACAGACTGAGCACGGTGCCATTAACCTCAGCAAATCTTAGCTCATAAATGCATCTTGTAGAGATGTCAACTTTATATCGGCCCTTAATGAGATCCTTCCAGTAGGTGTATGTTGTGTCATTGTCACTGATGCATAAGATTTGGTTTCCTCCATTGAGCTCTTGTAAAAACATACTGAATGTCTCAAGTAAAGGGTCGTTGGCGTCGCTCACCTGACTTAACAGCAAGAATATGGTGAGAAGTTTTTTGCGAGGCACCACATCTTTTCTGCACAGGAAAGAAACAACATCACGCACTGAAGATCCCTTCTCAGTCAACCAGCTGTCAACATCAGAGGGGTTTTCCTCATTAATGCCTCCATTACAGAAAACCCAGCTTGTGTTTTTGGTCAGCTTTAACTTATTTAAAATGTCTTCAACTGCACCTGTAACTTTATACTGAGCTGGTAAATGAACATTGGACGTTTTTCTTTCTTCAAGTAGCTTATTCAGGCCACTCTCAGCAGATTCTGGATCGAAATCCAGAACAGCCACTAGATCCATGTGATGAAGGAAATCCAGGTTTTCCAGCTGAACAGGATGAGACTTGTTAGCCACCAAAATGTACCATGCAAAGTGTGACTTGTCTAAAGACTGGGTCCCTCCTGTTATCATCTCACACAGTTTAGAGCCTTGCACACTGTTTTTGACAACATAGAGATGCTTTTCTTCAGCGTCCTTCCTCAACTGGGACAATCGTTGCATGTTTGCAATTGCAGTATATTTCTCATACTCCTTTGAGGAAGCAGATGTAATAAGATTCTTACTGCTGCTGCTTTCTCTTACAAAAAAAGACTTGCTATCATTCTGCTTCCTCTCTGCACTGTTGGGCTCTTGCATCTCATCTTCATTTTTATCAACATTATAAGTGTTAAAGTAAAATTCTTCACAGACTATGGAGAATGGCTCTATGTCTACCTCAATAACATGTTTTCCTGCAGATGTCATGTCAGCTTTAAGAACTTCAACAAATCGAGGGGGTTTAATGCAGCTCTTTGCTATTTTAACAGACCTTTCCAATTTGAAATGTTTTTCAATTGCACATCTCTGTTGTACATCAAAATAATCAGTTTTCTGCTTGCTTACACCCAGAATTTTTCCATGTGGTTCGTCTGCCACCCCAAAATGAATAGTACCATTGGTGCGGCTGTTCATACAAGCTGCTGCAAATCGAATCACCTCGTATGTGTATTTTTTCATTTGATTCTCTTCTGTTGTATTGATGAAGGCTTTAAATTCATGGCATGGTTGTATGAGGTCAATAGGACCAGTTTCAGTTACATCTAGAATGCTGTTTTCTCTGTACCTGTGAGCAGCATTAAATCTATTGAAAGGGTAAGGCTTCAAGCTAAATAACTGAGTCACCACGTCATTCTGCTGCTGAGTCTTTTGTTTCAGAAGTTCTACATTGTCAATAATCAGCATTTTTGCATTCATTGACAGTTGTAGTTCTGTGAGATGAGACATCTTTAAGTGGAGAAGGCCAGATCCATTAATTTTCTCACGATACAAAATGTCTGCATCTTCTTTGTCCACTTTTATTTCGAGCATCCACTGTCTCACATGATCTTTGTTCCAGTCTTTGATGTCCACTGGAAGTTCAGATGACACAGCAATCTCTTCATTATTCTGAAAGAAATTAACATTATAGCAAACAGGAATATATACACTCACCTAAAGGATTATTAGGAACACCTGTTCAATTTCTCATTAATGCAAATATCTAATCAACCAATCACATGGCAGTTGCTTCAATGCATTTAGGGGTGTGGTCCTGGTCAAGACAATCTCCTGAACTCCAAACTGAATGTCAGAATGGGAAAGAAAGGTGATTTAAGCAATTTTGAGCGTGGCATGGTTGTTGGTGCCAGACGGGCCAGTCTGAGTATTTCACAATCTGCTCAGTTACTGGGATTTTCACGCACAACCATTTCTAGGGTTTACAAAGAATGGTGTGAAAAGGGAAAAACATCCAGTATGCGGCAGTCCTGTGGGCGAAAATGCCTTGTTGATGCTAGAGGTCAGAGGAGAATGGGCCGACTGATTCAAGCTGATAGAAGAGCAACTTTGACTGAAATAACCACTCGTTACAACCGAGGTATGCAGCAAAGCATTTGTGAAGCCACAGCACGCACAACCTTGAGGCGGATGGGCTACAACAGCAGAAGAACCCACCGGGTACCACTCATCTCCACTACAAATAGGAAAAAGAGGCTACAATTTGCACGAGCTCACCAAAATTGGACAGTTGAAGACTGGAAAAATGTTGCCTGGTCTGATGAGTCTCGATTTCTGTTGAGACATTCAGATGGTAGAGTCAGAATTTGGCGTAAACAGAATGAGAACATGGATCCATCATGCCTTGTCACCACTGTGCAGGCTGGTGGTGGTGGTGTAATGGTGTGGGGGATGTTTTCTTGGCACACTTTAGGCCCCTTAGTGCCAATTGGGCATCGTTTAAATGCCACGGCCTACCTGAGCATTGTTTCTGACCATGTCCATCCCTTTATGACCACCATGTACCCATCCTCTGATGGCTACTTCCAGCAGGATAATGCACCATGTCACAAAGCTCGAATCATTTCAAATTGGTTTCTTGAACATGACAATGAGTTCACTGTACTAAAATGGCCCCCAAAGTCACCAGATCTCAACCCAATAGAGCATCTTTGGGATGTGGTGGAACAGGAGCTTCGTGCCCTGGATGTGCATCCCACAAATCTCCATCAACTGCAAGATGCTATCCTATCAATATGGGCCAACATTTCTAAAGAATGCTTTCAGCACCTTGTTGAATCAGTGCCACGTAGAATTAAGGCAGTTCTGAAGGCGAAAGGGGGTCAAACACAGCATTAGTATGGTGTTCCTAATAATCCTTTAGGTGAGTGTATATAATATATGCTTTTTTTTTTTAAACTGTTGTGTTTAATTATAATATGCAATCCTGCATTTGATACAGGTGATTGATAATGGTTATTAGTAGGCTAATGCATTTTTACAACAAAGACATGCTATTGTGACGGGTCTTCTATTCTTCTTGCTACGGCCGGCCAGTGGGTGTGGCTCCTCGGCTCATCAATGGAACAATGTCCACCTATTCTTCCCTCTATAAAGCTTGGGCTGTGTTAGTGTTGTGAGAGATTGCTTCTTTTTGCTTTGTGTTTGATTTTGGCTCTTGATTGTTTTTTTTTAGTTTAACTTGGTTTAACTTAACTTGCTTTGTTATTAGTTTTGGAGTATACACTAACATCCATGCACCAGGCAGACATTACAGATGTTAATAAATGATCAATCTTGCAAACCAGCTTCACTATGTCCTCCACTCATTTGTCATGGCTTTGAGCCGTTCTTGACAGTATCTTGTGGAATACTATAAATTATGTCCATAAGAAATATGTTGACCTTTCCTATGCTACTTACCTTTAAATGTCTTGAGGCTTCCATAATGGAATTGGAAACCTGTCTAGTAAGAAAGATGTAAACATGGCATCAAAACAAAGTGTATCATTGTAGATGTAATATAGGGGAAACCAGGAAGGGTTGTAACACAAAACCAGTTGCAACACTTTAAGGCACTTACAAAATAGGTAGAGTGAAGAAACTTCTGTCATAAATTACCACTACCTTCCTGGGACATTTTGAAGTGAAAATTATACAATACACATAACGCAATACATATACAATTCATATAGTTACATTTTTTTATTTGTGATTATGTTTAAACATACAAAGAAAAATAATAAAATTAAGAAACGTGTATCACCTGAATCTGTTGTTTAAATTATTATACAACATGCACTCTTCTTGCATTTAAATCTTTGCAAATGTTTTATGTTGTTGGCAACCTAAATGAGCACCACACATAGGGTGACAGATAACCCTGACAAGAAAATAGGGAAGTTTTACCATTTAAATCATGGTCTCTTTTTATCCATCATATTTGTTTGAATTTCCACAGTAATATCATTACTTTATATGCAAATTGTAACGATGCTGAGAAAGGCAGGCAAAGATGAGGATCTAAATGCAGGGTGATTTAATAAAGTAACACAAAACAGAGAACATTGAACAAAGGAACAAAACCTTGGGAATCACAGAGAGAGGCAACCATTACACGTACAACAACTGACAAAGTAACAAGTGAAACACAAGGGCTATAAATACACAGGGACAAACAAGCTAAGCTAGATAACAAGGGGGCGTGGCTAATTAGAAACACCTGGGAAGACTAATAAATGAGAAAAACTACAAAGGACTACAAAACATGGCACAGAACAGTAAATGACAAATGTCCACACAAGACAAGGGGAACACAAGACAGGAATCATGACACAAATAAGCTCTCCCTTCCTCAGAGAGAGAGAGAAAGAAAGAGAAAGATTATTAGACAAAAATGTATAGCAGACATCCCAAGTCTCCCGGAAGTTCCGGGAGTCTCCCGCATATTGATAGCGGCTCCCTGATGCCCGCAAATCAGTTAAAATCTCCCGGAAGCAAGAGCGCGCAAGCGCGCACGAAAGAGAGAGGGAGCGAGAGCTTGCGTGTGTGCTAGTGTGCGTGTGTGCCTCGGGATTTTATCTCTACTCTCGAACCGAATTCATCAGAACCCCTCCCCCCGTTGGAGATTTCTTGACTCCCGGAAATGACTTTGTGCAGGTTGGGATGTCTGTGTATAGGCTACGTGCTAGGCATACAACCGAGTTTAGCAAGAAACAATTGAAATCTAATTTATTATTTAACAAATATCTTAACCTCAGGCATTGTTCTTTGTATGCATTAATGAGAGTGCATTTGAGAGCAGTATTTAATGCTGGTGTTGTGCCAATTCCAAAGGAGGGGAACACTTTACCACACCCTGCCCGAAGGGAGGTAACGTGTGAAGGTTACACGTACGGACTGACCTGTGGGGCAGTACTACATATGGAAGATCTCAGCGGTAGGCCCTACCTAGCCTGGGAGGAGCTATACCAGTGCAGAGGCAGGACAGAGCAGAACCTCCCAGGGAAAGACCGTATCGTGGACAATACCGAGCAGGGAATCACATCATATGGGATCTTTCCCAGTACAAGGGCTGACCGGCTTGGCGTCAGATGCCTCCGCCGTGTCTGACTGCCAAAAGATGCTCGAGGAGCTCCAAATGGGGAAATGGGGAACTTATCTGAAGAGCATGTAGGCTCTTGTATCCCTGTTAGAGGGGAATGGTGCCCCAAGCGAGACACTGAGCCAGTCTTCCAGTCACATTACCTGTTTGTACCCAACACACAGGAAGAGTCCGGCTCCACTCAGAGATTTTAGAATCTTGCAAATGTGTTAGGTGTCGTTCAGCCCGCAGCTCTGCAGATGTCTGCCAGAGAGGCACCGTGTGCCAACGACCAGGAGGAAGCAACACCCCGAGTGGAGTGAGCCCTCACCCCAAGAGGGCACAGCTCGCCTTGAGACAGGTACGCCAAGGCGATGGCATCCACTATCCAGTGGGCCAACCTCTTTTTGGAGATATCCTTTCCCTTTTACTGACCTCCAAAGCAGACAAAGAGCTGCTCTGAGCTTTTGAAGCTCTGTGTGCAGTCCACGTAAACCAGCAGTGTGTGAACGGGACACAGCAACGCGAGGGAACTTTGAGCAGGATTCACTGACCGAAAATGCCTGCAGGTCCCCCAACCCCCAACCCAAAAGGATGACAGAGAGGTCCCAGGAGGGGATGGCGCCTCTCAGGAACCTGATAACCAGGTCATGCTTTCCCAGTGACCTGCCATCAACAGCATCATGATTTGCTGCGATGGTGGAGACATAGGTGGAGGGGGGCAGCCTCCGCTCTAAGCCCTCTTGAAGGAAAAAAAGCACAGAGCCGACCGGACATTTCCGGGGGTCTTCCCGTCAGGAAGAACACCACTCAGAGAACAGACTCCATTTCAAAGCATAAGTGTGTCTCATAAAGGGGGCTCTAGCTGAAGTGATAGTGTCAACTACCGCTGGTGGTAGGTCACTTAAATCCGAGGTGCCATATGGTGCCCCGTCTCTGAGAAAATATGCGACGGAACGGACAGTTGGTCAATGTGTTGTCCATCCGGACCAGTATATGCTTGTCGTGCAGCAACGGCCGGAACCGGCGCAGGGCAAGGAGCACTGCTAGCAGCTCGGTGTAATTGATATGCCACTGCAGTCGAGGTCCTGTCCAGGAGCCCAAGGCAACATGCCTGTTGCATACGGCACCCTAGCCGGTGGTGGAGGCATCTGTTGTGACAACAACATGCCTGGACACTTGTTCTAGGGGCACTCCGACCGAAGTAAAAAAGTAAACATAATGATTTAAACTCTGTTTTACATCTGATTTACACATTTAGATTAAGGCGAGACACGGCAGGCAATATCTAATCATTTGTCTTCAATAACATGTCTTCTTTCAGACTTGTGGTGAAAAAAAGTCTGAAATACACATTTACAGTAGGTCTTTATTTTATTACACTTTGTCTGTTTGCGTCTGTAGATTTCTCATAAATTCAACAAAAGTTGGCGTTCTTAATCAACATGCTGCTCCACGATCGCTGCCGGCACCCTGTCATCACATGCACCGTTAGGAAGCTCTCTCTCTCCTGTACAATCCTGTCGGATCCAAATATGGTAATTTCCTTTTTATCAGCAACCAATCGTGAAAGTAAAAGGGCTGAATGCGCAATCTCATTGGCTGATGATAAATCTTTAAAGCCCGTTTTCTCAAAATGACCTTTCTCTCATACTCCAAGTCCGAAATCTCCACTTCAGTAGCACCTATATACACCAAACTCTCCAGTCTTGTACCTAGTTATATTATAAAGACATTTACAGAGGTATTTGTAAATATATTATTCCTAGCCTGATTTATATAACATTTTATTCCAAAAAACATGGCGAAAATCATTTTTTAAAGGCTATTGACAGTATTTTCTGATTTACAGGATAACAAAAGTAGATATCCATAAATCCCTCTGTAATTTTTTTTCCTAATATGTGAACACAATGAAAAAATAATTTTTAACCTGGCTTTATCCAATACTCAGATTTTTTTTGTATATATGCAAATTAGCGCATATTTAATTAGATATGGCCTAATTTGCATATTTAAACATTAAATTACAGAAAACTTGTAATACATTTTTTTCTCATCTTAATGTAGGTAATCAACTGGGAAAGTTTCATGGTGATATCTGCTAGTTAAAAATATTACCCTATTCACCTGTAGTGTCTCACCTTAAAGGGATAGTTCACTTTGAAATAATTTTTTGGTATGTTTTAGCTTACCTCAAGGGCATCCAAGATGTAGGTGTCTTTTTTTCCGCAGTAGTTTCAATTTTTATATTTTTAGGTCAAACCGTTCTTGTCTGTCAGTCATATAATGCAGGTCGATGGTCATTATCTCAAAACACAAGCACAGAGTCCAAATTAAAACAATTCCCCGTCGTCCAAATTAAACAATTCCCCATCGTAAGTACACGAACAGTATTTATATAGTTTTTACCTCTTATACGCAGCCATGTCGAAGTGATCTGATCTGACGTGTACACAGACTGGTGTATAGATATATACACTAGATGTCGCCTTAAAGACATTCGTTCCAATGAACTGCCGTAGACAAGGCGACATCTAGTGTGTATATATCTATGCACCAGTCTGCGCACACATCAGATCAGATCACTCGGACATGGCTGTGTATAAGTGGTAAAAACGATATAAATACTGTTCGTTTTCTCACACAAACCGCTCGTTTCGTGTCTTAGGCCATCAATGTGTACTTACGATGGGGAATTGTTTAATTTGGACGACGGGGAATTGTTTTAATTTGGACTCTGTGCTTGTGTTTTGAGATAATGACCATAGACCTGCATTATATGACTGACAAGAACGGTTTGACCTAAAAATATCAAAATTGAAACTACTGCGGAAAAAGACACCTACATCTTGGATGCCCTTGAGGTAAGCTAAAACATACCAAAAATTAATTTCAAAGTGAACTATCCCTTATACTCTCATCAATGCAGTTAAGCACTGAAGTTACACTTTTTTAGATCAATTTAAATAGAGATATTTGTAGTGGATGCATTGATTTGACTTTTCCTGTGGCATACTGTTTTAAATGATGTTTTATAAACAAAGTTCGGGAGGAGTAAATAATCAATCCAATCAAACAATTACTAAGTCTACCCTATCAGCATGAGAGGAAGCATATATGTATCGACTGAAAGCAGCTCGGTGTTGTTGTCTACTCAGTCAACTCGCCTAACATTCCTTAACAGTTTTTCAGCATCCCTCCACCACCCCGATTCCCCACTCTTGGCTTATTCTTTCACAGCCAGGAATATGGGGGAGTATTCTGGGTTCGGGCCGAATACCGAGCCCGGAGCCCTCTCTTCGGACAGCACGCCAAATACGCTTTTATTCTATCTGACTTATTTGTAAGTGTGAACTTGTGTATATTTAAACAAGATAGTATGTATGTATGTATGTATATATATATATATATATATATATATATATATATATATATATATATATATATATATATATATATATATATATATAATTAAATTATATTATATAAATTATATATAAAAGACATCCATTTGATTTGCTTAGAGCAATTAAAAATACTATTTGGCCAGTGGAAAAGTTTGAGAATAACTCTTCTCTGATAACTTTCTCTGAAATTGTGACAGTAAATAGTTTTGTTTATTGTTTTGTACTGTTAAATATGGTATCATGTAGATAAGAATATGCATGTAAATGGTATGCAGATGAGTATATGCACAGTAAAACTAGGCATTGTAAGCTCCATATATGAGACGGGGTGGAGATGCATATACGCACGATCTTCTGCTGTCTGAGTTTTATAAAGGGAATTTTCCGCAGGTTCTGGTGTACACATGGTTTTATAAATCTGAAAACGTTTAGGATTTCAGCAACCCGGGACGTGCAGGATCCCGGAGTAGAGGCGGTGAGTGTGGTGCACTTACCTGGCTCCGTGGGTCCCATGATGGACTGGGTAGGGAGGCTTGAGGAGGCGGTGCGTCCTCGAAATACGGACTCCCCGCCAGTCACGAATGAGGGTGTGGCTGAGAGTGAGGAAGCAGAGAATGTGAGACCTCTGGGCCATACTGGGTACTCCACCAGAGTGGACATTGTCTGGCTGAGGGCCCACGCCGTGACTTTCGCCACCCGGAGGGTACCCTCATGCAGCTCCTTGAGAGCTTTTGCCTGATGGATCTGTAGGATGGCCATAGCATGCAGGGCGGAGGCAGCTCTCCACTGGTGGTGTAAGCCATAGCAGCCAGGGCTAATGTCGTCTTACCCTCCTTGGACAGGAGGCGTGGACGATTCTGCCAGGTGGCGGCACTTTGTGGCACAAGTGCACCGCAATTGCACGCTTCACCTGTATAATGTCCACATAACCTTTGCCGGCCATGCCATTAAGGGAATAGAGAGTAGAGGAGGCAGAAGAACAACTTCGGGCAGTAAAAGGTGCCTTCCATGTTTTCTGAGCTCCAGACAAAGTAGCAATTAAAATGGCTGTTTTCGGAGTGTTCTCTTGATATCAATTAAAATTGTTGTTAAATGCTCTTTGCTTTTAGAAATTTACTTTTTTGTAGAGGTGAATTGGAAAGAGTGTGCAACCACTCAGCTCCGAAGCAAAATATGAATGAAGTGAGTAATGCCGGTCCTATTTATACCCGGGTATATATGTCCGGGTAGGTGTGACTCGGCATGCAAATTTCACTGGCTAATGTTCATTGGCTCATTTTGTTACCACTTGGAGGTGATTGGGCTCCCAGGAGAGACCCTCAATATGTCAGTATCAACATAACATCAAATGTGACTGACTGAATGGGAACTATATACGCCTGGGAATTTTTCCTTTTTAGGGTCGTGTCTTGTGACATGGTAAATGGACTGCATTTATATAGCGCTTTCACAGACCTATGGCCACCAAAGCGCTTTTACATATAGCCTCACATTCACCCATTCACTCACTCATTCATACACTGACGGCATCACGTCTGTATACATCACGTCATGTTTTTGGTTTGTTTAGATGACTTTAGTACGTGTAAAATGTAAAATGGAAATACATTAAACAAAATTACTTTACTAAACACTTTATCAACATATTCCAAGATATTTGGTAAAAATGCCTTATTTTACAAAAAGAACTTTATGCAAGTCTTGAAAAGGTGTAATTCTTAAAATGGTCAAAATGACAGATAATAACAAACTATGTGACCTATTGAAATGTGTTTCTGGTTGTTAAATATTTGGGTCGGGGACAGTTGTACTTGACAATAACATTCACAAACTTTAATTTGTTACAGACAAATGTGGGAACATTACATCAAAATTTGAGATAAATGGTGAAAAAATACTTAAAGCAACTAGTGTCACAACCATCCCTGGTCTTCCCTTCCATCATGCTTATCTAATAAATGAAGAGATAAATAAACGTTTGTCTGACTTACCGAATCAAGGGACAGAATTCATATGCTGTTTTGGTTTTGGAATTTGAGCTCTTTTGGGTATTTCATGTCAACACCTGTTTCACAAATGGAGGGATTAGGGAACTATTTAATAAGACTTGTTTTGCTTAATACAGACTGTACATCTGCAAATGTTATTAGAAATTAAGTTAGTCATTAAATTAAAATTAATTTAATTATTTATGGTTCATAAAAGGCAACGGCAACTGCAAACACACTCCTGTTTAAAAAACAAAACAAAAAACAGGAAAATAATATACTATTAAATGGCATCAAAATGTGATACAAACAACGTACAATATCATTTAAGGAACGGCTCATTTTCACTAGCCCAGTTACTTTTAAAAACTTTTTACATTGTTACTTTTTGCAACATGAATATTGCATAGATTCAGTAGCCTACATCAACTTCTCTGTACTGGAAGCTGTCAGCTGGTTAATTGCTGTTACATCTACAGAAGGAACAGATGTACTTATAAAGTCTGCTGTCAAATCCGAGTTCAGACTCATGGGATGTTTTTGTACATGTTATGTGGCCTTATGATCCTTTTGTATCATGCTGAAGCCTGCTTTCTCAGAGGATTCTGAATTTTCAAGTTGATTAGTTCTACAAGGATGGTTTTAAGTCAGAATCTCATGAATGCACCATTGAACCACTGTTTTAAGGAAGTTGGTTAGGGAAAATAAATCATCAAATTTCCATTTAATGCAAACCACCATTTCCTCTGTGTAAACAAAATAACCCATTTGAATACTGCCTTAGAGTTCAGATCCAACTCTGCTCCAACACACCTGTCTGTATTTATCTAGTGCTGTGTGTTCATACATTCTTTGTTTAGCTCACGGGCAGCATTTAAAAACAAAATGACCACCTGTAGTTGGAAATCTACTCACCTTCAGATAAAAGTTGATATGTTTCACATATTAACAATATTTGGAGGGGACTAAAGTTATTGTTAAACGTTGAAATTTTATTAATTTAACTTTTACATTTTTCATAATCTGTCTATAAATATTTGTATCCCCCGGGATATGTCGCCCCTTTGGGGGTATAAATTCATTGAAAAAAGAATGCTTGATTGTCAATGCGTATTACAACATTTTAGTCAAATGTTTAAGCCATTTATTCTCTCTTAAACTAAACATTATTTGTAAAATTCTGTTGAACAATAATTATAATGCCTATTTATGAATATATTAGCCTATGTAGCCTACCAAACCTTTGCTGAAAAACTTGTTTTCCTCAATCTACTTCATGCATTCTGGCCTCTGATAGCTCCTGTTTTTTTTTTTGTTTTTTTTAAGTAAAGCCTTTTTTGCTCATAAATAATGAATTATTTTTAAGTAAATGCAACATAAATATTTATTGAACTTAAGCAACTTGGGTTTACTTGATTATTCATACATATTTGTTATGTTAAAATTATTAAATTATTTTAATACTTTTTTCATGTTAATGTAAATGTAAAATATTACAACAACAGGCTTTTGGTGAAATATGATACAGTAGGCAATAATAAATAGGCATTATAATTATTGTTAAACATAATTTTACAGATAATGTTTAGTTTAAGTTATGAGAGAATAAATGGTTTAAAAATGTATCTAAAATGTTGTAGCACGCGTTACCAATCAAGCATTCTTTTTTCAATGAATTTATACCCCCAAAGTGGCGACATATCCTGGGGAATAGAACTATTAAAATAAAAAAAGTCTTGTATTAAAACAAATAAAAAAATCATGAAATTGTATTGTTTGTGTCCTTATAAGAGCAATAAATACATTTTCTGATGTCTCTTTATGCTCTTGCCATTTTAAGGGTTAGCTTTTGTTACCTACATTACAGAAATGAAAACGTAAATGTAAAGCTTCTTAAGATTCGGTGGAGGGACTGTGATCTTACCTCGGTCAGAGACACCAGGCCAGCTCCCTCTTGTAGTTGTTGTTCAGAAAGAGTTTTGGTGATGATAACAGTCCAAAAATGTGCTGACCTGAACAACACCCAAACTTACTTCATCTCTTTGCATGGCTCCTCCCTCCTCCTCCACCTCCTTTACCTGTGTACCAGGAGGTGAACTCCACAATGCCCTCTAGGGTGTAGTATGGGAAAATGGGAGTGTGGTAATGTAATGATGCAGCGGACGAGGAGGGATCCATTTGCAGCTTTTATTAGAGTGGTCAGACAGGCAGGGTTAAACAACAGCAGACAGAACAACGGAGAGAACACAGAGCAGATCGGGGTCACAGGCAGAAGTCAGGGCAGGCAGCAAAAGGCAAAGTCCAATTAACAATCCGGGTAAAGGCAGGCAGAGAACAATCAGGAGTCGAGATACACAGTCCAAGGTCAGTAAACGAGAACCGCAAACACAGGAATAAACACTCGGAATTGAAAGCCAGGGCAATGCAATACTTCGCAAAGAACTTGAGTGTGAATGGGGTTTATATGGGGGGAGTGTGGATGAGCTGCAGGTGTTTGTGTAGATGAGCTGCAGGTGTTTGTGAAATCAGTCCCAGGTAAGCGGCATGATGGGATATGTAGTTTGTGAGGAAGTGATCCTAGTCTATTGTGGGGCACCCTCTGGTGGCTCTCGAGGGCACTCCAGCTTGTGATCGTTACAGGTAAGTAGACAGACTTTACTTGTATTATCCCTTCTGTACCATTACACATCGTGAGCTTAGAATTATAAGGTTCTATCTCCGTTTAGGGTAGTTCTGAGATATTGAGCATCAAAGTTTTTACATCCCAGCTGGCAAAACTGTTATGTAGTATAATCTACTATTATAGCTCAACAAGACCATCACCCTACAGGTACTTTGAGGATAGAATATCAAAATCCTGGCGCATTTGGAAATGGGATTTTTTTAAGATGGCCCAAATGGAGATAGAACCTTATAATTCTGAGAGCTCTGATTCTGTTTGGAATTATAAGGTTCTATCTCCACTTTTACAAATAAAACCCCACATTTCAAAGAATAAATGTATATAACCATTGATTTTAATCAATTTATATATTTATAATACAAGCACACAGCTTGATTGGATTTTTGATTTTGATTGGATATTGAATCTACTGGAGATAGAACCTTATAATCCCAACTTGGTTTATGTTTTTGTGAGATGGAACCTTTTTATTTGATTAATTATTAATAACTACTAACAATTTTTTATTTTATTTTTTTACAAAAATAACACCACACAGGCATTAATAAACACCTAATGGATCAGATTATGTCAAAAACTCAATTTCGACCAAAAGTGGAGATAGAACCTTATAATTCTAAGCTCACGACATGACTGTGTTGAAAAGCACTGTTACAACATCATCTTTAAATGTGCAAATGACACAACCACCATAACGTATGAGTTGATGCTAGACCACAGGTCTGATGGGAGGAACTACCGGTGGAGAAACAGGAAGACTGACTAAGTGTTCTTCCACTTTTTTACAAACTTTATCGGGACAAGCTTTACAAATTCAGATTCAAGAACTGAATTGCAATTTAAAAGGCATTTTCAATTCAGTTCTAAATGGAGCACAACCCTGATGTACAAAATATTATTAAACACTGTATAGTAATAATAATATAATAGGAGTGACAACCCTATTTAGCTGAACACACAATGTCACTTTTACACATCACCAAATAGATTTGAATTAATAACGACTCATACAACTATTATACATACAGTATATCCAACCTCACCCAAAAACATACAACATACTGTAGCAACTGTGTGATTGTTTATATCATCACAAAAATGCAATCTATATTATCATCCAGCAATATAGTAAAAGTTGGATACATACTTACATACAATACAATAATATAAGATTAAAAGATGTTTATTTAAAGGTATTGTATAGCTTTTTAATGGGACAAAAAGATATGATAGATACCACAGAACAAGATAGGCTTAATAATCTTTCAGTGCGCAAAACCATTATAATATGAAACTCTTCAAAACAGAGCGGCACAAACTGCTTATGCGCATCCCGGGTGCAGAACAATGTGCTAAGGGGTGGTATAATGCCCCTTTTTACAAGATGTAAAATTAGTCTCTGATGTCTCCAGAATGTGAATGTGAAGTTTTAGCTTAAAATACCCCACAGATAATTTTTTAAAGCATGTTAAAATTGTCACTTTTTGAGGGTGAGCAAAAACACCCCATTTTGTGTCCCTTTAAATGCAAATGAGCTGCTGCCAACTTTCAGCAAGAGGGCGGAGCTTCAAGCTTGTGTGTTAGCACTGCAGCTTCAATTAACTCAGACAGACATGCACTAACATATCAGAAATTGTTCAGAAACCGTTTCTTAATGGCTAGTTGATGAATTTATGTAGCTGATGTGGAGTTAACTATCTTCAAGTCATTGATTAGCATATTCTGTCATGATAACTTTATAAATCACTTGTGTGGGAACTGTTGTAAGATGCCTATAGAGCCAGAGAACATGCTGCATGTAGATAGAACAGGTATAGTTTAGTTTAATTACGGTTATAACTTGTGTTGTCATCTTGCTTTTATGTCATGCTATTGCATTTGTGTTACGTACTGTATTGCAATAAATGTGATGAGACGGATGCGACAGCTTGACTCCCACATGTGCTCCTCTTCTCTAAAGCACTTCTTCTTATCAACACTGTTGCCCCCTTTGTTGCTTGTTCCCAGGGGTGGGGTTTATGTAAATAAGTACAATGTGGAGTCACAATTGGAAAGTTGAAAAGTAGATTGAAAAGTTCACGGCACAAAGAGAAGAGATGTTGAGCGCACAAATCCCAGTGCATATCTACATCTAACAGTTTATTAATCATTTGTTTCTTCACACCTTTAAATTCCAGTAATTGTGCGTGCACTGTAAAAAAATGTGCTGTAAAATAAAAATAATCTACTGGCAGCTGTGGTTGCCAGTAATGTACGGTTAATTTACAGCCCTGTACAGTTAATTTACAGCTCTCCTTTCTTACAGTACGTTACCATAAAAATGCTATGGAAGGCAACTCATATCATTTGAAACCGATTGCTTCAAACAGTTCGAGTTCAAAAACTAGTATTTATACTGATAGTACTGTGAACTTACATAATTTGAGTCCACTGAAAATCAATATCTCTTAATATTAAACTGCAAACACCTAATGTGTAATAGTGAATTCATTAAAAATATGACTTTAACTAAAATCTTTGCAGTTGCATGCATGCTAATGTACTTAGCAAGGAGATTGTCACTGCATCAGCAACTACACATTTTTTTGGTAAAGCTGCTTTGAAATAATTCTGAAAAGAAATACACATATTCAGACTTGACATGACTAGATGCAGGAGCCAGAAAAGGAAGTGATAAGAAATAAGTTTATTGGATAACCCTTGGCCTTAACAGAAATATATTAAAGACGTGTTATGATCACAAGCAAAGGGAATGGATATTTTCTACTTCTTAACAGTGACTTGTGGCCTTGAAGACCTTGAATAAAGACATGGTTATGCAGCAAAAGCAAGATTTTTCAAGAAACACATGTACATTGTAAGAAAAAAAATAATAAGAAAAAATGATGTCAATGACATTTTACTTTAACCCTAAAACACAACAAAATGCAAAGGATAAATTCAAAATACATCTAAAACACCTGTGAAAAAACAATATGGAAAATCCTTTCATATTAAAATCGGGCCTTTGTTTTACAGAAACTTTGAGTAGAGTGTAAATTGAAGTAAAATAAAAGTAAATCAAATATAATGAGTATATGATAAATGAGTACATATGAATATATCAATGTATGAATAAAATACAATAAGATGCATGTAAAAAGTATGTAAAGAAAAATAAACAAACACAATATAATATAAAAATATAAAAGTACAACAGAGGTACTTGTGTGCTCTCTGTAAGTCAGTGCATTACTGGCATTGGTCATACTCTCAGTCATCACTCATAACATAATCACACCATTGCTTTTAAAGAATTCACAAAAGGCATTTCTGCTAAACAAAGCCCCAAAACATGCAACATTAATGATAAAAAGATTGGCTTAGATTGATCACTGCATATGATAATAAAACAAACCTAAATAATTTCTAGGAACAACTACAGGCTTTGGTCCAAGAGCTCATTCGGCTTGATTGTCGTAGTGTTTTGAACTGGAAATCTAGAAGTTTTTCTCATTCATGATTCTCAAGTCTTCAGTCAGATCCATTAGATCAGGCTTGTGCACTTTATGACTCAAAGTCTATGTCAAGTGCAACTGGTCCATTCATTGAGAATCCGATGAAGAATGTCACTCTTGTGCCATATTCTTTATGTAACTGGCTTCTGAACATTGGATCAACCATAACATTCACATCTTCAACCCAGATCAAATTGTTGCGAATTTTACCAGAAACTCTGTGAAGTTTATTACTATTTCTCACTTGCTTCCAAATTTTTTCATCATCCCACTGAGTTGAGATGTTCTGCCCTGATCCTAAACAGCTGTTAATATCCCTGTGGGAAATCAGGCCACCATAACCTTCGTCCTTCCCAAGGTAAAAATGAACCGCTGCTCTCTTTCCATTAGACACAGGTTTCAGATAGGTTGAGTACAACGTCTTCATTTGTGAAGTTGGTAATGTGTGGCCGGCCTCTTGCCAGAACAATAAAACTGTGATGTAGTGCAATGGCAGAATCTCACTGAAGTGTGTGGGGCGATTGATTATTTGAATGAGTAATTTACGAAGGTCTTGGTAGGGAATGATGTACTGAGATTCAGGGTTGATGTTGGCCAGAATTACATTTGCATAGATAAAGTTGATAAAGTCCATCAGTCTGGCCTTTTTTGACTTCAGAATGAAATCATACTGCTGGATGATCTCTTCAAGAGTAGACGCAGAGTCTTCCTCATACAAATATTTTAGAAGTCCTGTATAGGAATCACCCTTGTTTCTCTCCAGACATTCACATGTCTGTTCAATTTTAACCATGCGGTTCATGTGCTCATTCTTGACCAGCTCACTCCAATTTATTTTACAAAAGAGGTCAGTGTACTGTTGAAAGTACCTGGAAACCTTGGGCTTTGTCAGTTCTTTTTGTTTGTCTTTCTCCGAGAAAAAGGGTACTAAATTGACAAAAAAATTGTCAAGAAAATCAAAATGATCCTTCATTGTGTGTTTAAGTTGAAGAAGACACTTCTTATGCTTCTGCAATACATGGTAATATTGCTTGAGTTCAGGGCTCTTCCTTGACAATTCTTCAATGGTAATTTTACCCAAGAGGACTTGACCAAGGCAGTTAAACAGTGGTGTCTTTTGTAGTACTTCTATAACTGTAGCTGCAGTTTGAAGTTCACCGAGATGGCCAGCAGTGTTGTAAGTGTTATAATCCTTTAGTCTTTGCTGTCGACATACGGCCTCCTTGTTTGCAGTTTGTTGTGTTTCTTTGCAAGCTTCTGCTGCAGACTCAGCCAATGTAAGATACCTATCAAGACTATCTGGCTTGATGGGATCATCTCTGTCTTTGTGAACAGCATGCTTGAGCCCACGTACAAGTACCTGTGATACTGTATCACATATGTATGAATTCTCCTTTGAAAGGTCTTTGGCTTCCTTTGCCCAAACCATGGCCATTGTAAAGTCCTGTTTTTTGATGTAATAGTACCTGGCGAGGAGCTGGAATATTACTGCATCCTTTCTGTAGCACTTTGCTGCATTGTGTAGAACAATTTCTTCCATCCCTGGAGTCTCTTTCATTATATGTTGGATAAGAGGAGAAAAAAGTGAGTCTTCAGCCTTAGCTGAATACTGCCTTCTCACCAACATGCTGTGAACATCCTGCATTAATTTTTGTTTCCCCAGAGCATACTCATAAAACAAGTCTGTTGTGAGCAGAAGGTTAGTGATTTCTGCCTTTGTCACTTTGTATGACAAAGTTGACAGCTCTTTCAAACAGTGTTGAGCTATACTTGAGTGTATAACTCTCACACCCTCAAAGGTAATGTTGGAATAGGCTGTGCATCTTGTTAAAAGAGTTGAAAACTTCTCAAATCCATCTTCAACTTCAAACTTTGCTTTTGTTTGCAGACCAAGGAACTCTTCACATGTAGAGACTGACAGCAATGCATTCTTGCAGTAGACATGCAGGAGGACAAGAACTGCAAAGAGTTGAGAATGTTTGTCTTGGAAGTTGAAGCCCTTCAGGGTATTTTTCACAATACCCTGAATATAGTGAGGTGAAAAATTGTTCTTCAGAATCATGAACCCATAAAACGTTTTAGTGTTTGTGTTGGTTTTCTTAAACTCCTTCAGCTTTTCTTCAAACAGTTCCTGTTCCTTCTTAGATAAACGGTTTCCAATGAAAACGGCATCATCAGTCTGTTCACAAAATTCAGCTCTCATGCAGTTGACAATTATGACTTGTGGAGACTTGGAAAAAATGTTTTGCTTCAAACATTCCTCTTCAATTTGAAGTTGGAGTTTTTTTACATCGCAGATGTCTTGGAAGTCATCGATCATGATTAAAACAGGAAGTCGTGTAGGTTGCTCTTTTGTCTCATATGTTAGTAGCTGCACAACCTGTTCGGCTACGGTAGAATAATCATGCGTTGTTTCCTTCAGCACTGCACAACGAAATTTATCCTTCAGTGTCCATAAGACATGCATGGCTAACGTAGTGCCACCACAGCCTGGAAGATGAAAGATGTTGAAAAACTCACAAGCTCTCTTCCGGCTGCGTATGTCTGGAATAATAGTGTTGACTATATAGTCAAACTTGTCACGTTTGATGAATGGCATTGATCCGGGCTGTTCTGAGAAGAAGAAGTTCCACCAAGACACCTTTCCTCCCCTGTAAAATGTCTCCTCATGTTTTTGTTTGTCCTCATTTCCTCCTTCACACTGGTTCACACAAAGAACACTCAGCGTTTCTAGGGATTGCTCAGTTTTCTTTGATAGTACAACATTACTGCCACCACCACAAGGCAGAAACCGGCTTGATTTGCGATTCTCTGACCACAGACTGAGCACGGTGCCATTAACCTCAGCAAAACTTAGCTCATAAATGCATCTTGTAGAGATGTCAGCTTTATACCGGCCCTTAATGAGATCCTTCCAGTAGGTGTATGATGTTTCATTGTCACTGATGCATAAGATTTGGTTTCCTCCATTAAGCTCCTGTAAAAACATACCAAATGTCTCAAGCAAAGGGTCGTTGGCGTCGCTCACCTGACTTAACATCAGGAATATGGTTAGAAGTTGCTTGCGAGGCACCACATCTTTTCTGCACAGGAAAGAAACAACATCACGCACTGAAGATCCCTTCTCAGTCAACCAGTTGTCAACATCAGAGGGGTTTTCCTCTTTAATGCCTCCATTACAGAAAACCCAGCTTGTGTTTTTGGTCAGCTTTAACTTGTTTAAAATGTCTTCAACTGCACCTGTAACTTTATACTGAGCTGGTAAATGAACACTGGACATTTTTCTCTCTTCAAGTAGCTTATTCAGGCCACTCTCAGCAGATTCTGGATCGAAATCCAGAACAGCCACTAGATCCATGTGATGAAGGAAATCCAGGTTTTCCAGCTGAACAGGATGAGACTTATTAGCCACCAAAATGTACCATGCAAAGTGTGACTTGTCTAAAGACTGGGTCCCTCCTGTTATCATCTCACACAGTTTAGAGCCTTGCACACTGTTTTTGACAACATAGAGATGCTTTTCTTCAGCGTCCTTCCTCAACTGGGACAATCGTTGCATGTTTGCAATTGCAGTATATTTCTCATACTCCTTTGAGGAAGCAGATGTAATAAGATTCTTACTGCTGCTGCCATCTCTTATAAAGAAAGACTTGCCATCATTCTGCTTCCTCTCTGCACTGTTGGGCTCTTGCATCTCGTCTTCATTTTTATCAACATTATAAGTGTTAAAGTGAAATTCTTCACAGACTATGGAGGACGGCTCTATGTCTACCTCAATAACACGTTTTCCTGCAGATGTCATGTCAGCTTTGAGAACTTCAACAAATCGAGGGGGTTTAATACATCTCTTTGCTATTTTAACAGACCTTTCCAATTTGAAATGTTTTTCAATTGCATGTGACTGTTGTACATCAAAAACATCTGTGTTCTGAACATTGATACCCAGAATTTTTCCATGTGGTTTGTCTGCCACTCCAAAATGAATAGTGCCATTTGTACGGCTGTTCATACAAGCTGCTGCAAATCGAATCACCTCATATGTGTATTTTTTTATTCTATTCTCCTCCGTTGTGTTGATAAATGCTTTGAATTCATGGCATGGTTGTATGAGGTCTATAGGACCTGTTTCAGTTACGTCTAGATTGCTGTTTTCTCTGTACCTGTGAGCAGCATTAAATCTATTGAAAGGGTAAGGCTTCAAGCTATAAGACTGAGTCGTCACATCATTCTGCTGCTGAGTCTTTTGTTTCAAAAGACTTATGTTGTGAATAATTATTTTTTTAGCATTCAGTGATAGGCTTTGCATGCAAGAGAGATCAACTTCCTCCAAGAGGAGAAGACCAGTTCCATTAATTCTCTGGTTGTACAAAATCTCTGCATCTTCTTTGTCCACTTTTATATCAAGCATCCATTGTCTCACATGGTCTTTATTCCAGTCATTGATGTCCACTGGAAGTTCAGATGAAACAGCCATCTCCTTATTATTCTGAAAGAAAATCAACATTAGCAAACAGGCATATTGTAAAACAACCATTTCCCCCAAAATGTTAGGTAATGTTATTGCATTGGACTAAAACCTACTGACTTTGTTCACACATGGTATATCTACTTCCCAAATTGTATTTCCCAAATGGTTTACTGTACACACACTTCAATACAGTAGAACCATAAGTAATATGGTATGTGCTGCAGTTACACTATATAAAACATTCATTTGAATATTACAAGAGAGTCTTTTCCCTGTGCAGTAGTGTAGAATTTGTACCTTATATGGTATTGAGTGTTTTCCAACTCTTCAGTTCAAACACACATCTGATTCCAGTTAATTTTGCAATGAGACGTTGCATGTTGTTGTTCGTGCTGCACTTTATCAGAAGAGAGAGACTGAAAAGAATCATTAAAAATGAACAGCTCAAACATAATTTTTCAGTATCATAATATCTTTATGATGATGTATGCAATATGATTAATTAATTCCATTCATAAACATGGCAGCATCTGCACTCGGTTCTTCATCATTCAAATCTTTATAATATGATTTTAACATTATAAATTAATTACATGTTTTAAAATATACACTGTGCTCCAGTCAGAGTTGGAAACTTCAAGATATGGGGTCAAAAAAATATTCTTGATTTTTATATTTAACATTAGTTTCGCAACATGACGTGGAAGAGTGCTGTTTTTCCGAATATCAGCATGACTGCAAATGTTTGATTTTGACCTGCATGATTTCATACAACAGTTTAATGAATAAAAAGTAAAAATTAAATGACATTCTAGACACAACAATGTTTTTGCTCTATTTCGCCAATGTTTCTGTGTTTTTGAATGATTCGGGTGAGTTAATGATTCAATGAGCCATTCATAAAACCGTCTAAGTTACTAATGTAACACCTTCGAGTGTAAACAAAACAAGCCAATGGACATTGGCGAGCGAGATTTACATCGCGAATCATGTCCTGCAATGTGGGTATATAAGAAAACATGCTGCGCTTGCTCATTTAAGTTCGGAGCCGAGATGTTCAGCAGTGGTACAGCAATTGTGGTGACGAGACATGAGGTCTCTGTTCCCTCCTTCAGGGAACGGGGGTTACATTAGTAACCTAGACATTCCCTGTCAGTCACGTTCTACGTTATGTCAGAAGTGAACTTCCGAATTGGGATCCCTACCAAAACGCCACAAATGCTGCCCCTTCCAGCACCCCACGTAAGCCGCCTAATCCCCCTGCACCTGTTGGGGCAGAGAAAGGACAGGGCTTTAACGCAGAGAGAGGCGATCACTGCTGTTCCTTCTTACCCACGCAGTGAGACTATTTGGAAAACACTGGGAAAGCGTGCCTATTCTAAATAGAGAGAGACGATACGGAGACCACATCCTGCACATAGGGAGGTAACATGTGGAACTACACGTATGGTCTGACCATAAGGGGAGTGCTACATATGGAATATTCTCTGTGGTAGATCCAGCCTAGCTAGGGTGAAGTCAATACCGTGCAGAGATGGCAGAGCGGGCTCTGCCAAGGGATAGACATGGGCTTGCCGACAGGGAAGCCGTACTGTGGAAGAATACACGTGGGATCCCCCGTAGGTCACAACACATGGACACCTAGTCTAGCACAGGGGCTGATCTTCTAGGCATACACACGAGTGCTAGATCTAGCACCAGATGCCTCCGCCGTGTCTCACCTGTGGAGCAGATAAGCGCTAGTATTCCGTCCTAGGAGGGGAGTGGTGCAACAAGCGAGACACTGAGTGGGTCCCCCCTACTTACTAGCTAATTGTAGCCAGTACACAGGAGGACACAGGCCCTACATGAAGATTGTAAAACCTTGCAAACGTCGCCCAGAGCGCTGCTCTACAAATGTCTGTCAGTGAGGCGCCATGCACCAACGCCCAGGAAGACGCAATGCTCCGAGTGTAGTGAGCCCTAACCTCCAGGGGGGTGGCATGACTGGTCTTGAGCCTGATACACCAAGACTATGGCATCCACTAACCAGTGGGCCAACCTCTGCTTTTCTGAGGTCCTTGAAGCTCTGCATGCGGTCCACGTATAAGCACAAAGTGCGAACAGGACAGAGTAGAGCAAGGGCTGGGTCTGCCTCCACCGTGGGCAGCGCTTGCAGGTTCACCACCTGATACCTGAAAGGAGTGGTGGGAACCTTGGGCATATATCAAGGCCAGGGTCTCAGGATTACATGAGAGTTGGCCGGCCCAAATTCTTGTGCAAATTCTTGATAGCTTAGCATACATCATTGAAGTGGACAAGACCATTAGCATTTCTCTAAAAAAAATGACCAAAGAGTTTCGATATTTTTCCTATTTAAAACTTGACTCTTTTGTAGTTACATCGTGCACTAAGACTGACGGAAAATGTAAAGTTGTGAATGAAATGAAAAGCGATTTTCTAGGCTGATATGGCTTGGAACTATACTCTCATTCCTGCGTAATAATCAAGAAACTTTACTGCTGTACCATGAGTGCAGCAGGCGTAATGATATGACGCACGCGAAATATCGAAACTCTTTGGTAATTTTTTTGAGAGAAATGCTAATGGTCTTGTCCATTTCAATGATGTATGCTAAGCTATGCTAAAAGTGGTACCGCCAGAACCGGAGATCGGCTGAATGGATTCAAAAACGGTAAAACTCAACAGTTTAACTCTGGGGGAGTTGTAAAATGAGCCTATTTCCAAAAAAAGTGGAGTATCCCTTTAAGTCTGACCTCGCCCTTCGGATAAGTGGCTTGTTCTTTACTGTGGGCGTTGTGGATGAGGGGTCCCATGAGCTCACAGCATCCCCTCAGCCTGAGCTTCTCCACGTTAGCCCTGCCGAGCCTACGCTCCACGTCAGTCCTGCCGAGCCAGAGCTTCACGTCAGTCCTGCCGAGCCAGTCGCTGTTCATGTCACGTCCGCTGATCCAGTGTCTCCGGACAAGATGGCCGCCGCCGAGCCAGTGTCTCCGGACAAGATGGCCGCCGCCACGTCGCCTGAGCCCTCAGCAGAGATGGCCGCCGCTGTTCACGTCACGTCCGCCGATCCAGAATCTGTTCACGTCACGTCCACCAAGCCAGTGTCTCCGGACAAGATGGCCGCCGCCGAGCCAGTGTCTCCGGACAAGATGGCCGCCCCCGAGCCAGTGTCTCCGGACAAGATGGCCGCCCCCGAGCCAGTGTCTCCGGACAAGATGGTCGCCGCCACGTCGCCTGAGCCCTCAGCAGAGATGGTCGTCACCACGCCTGAACGTGAGCCCTCAGCAGAGATGGCCGCCGACACGCCTGAACCTGAATCCTCAGCAGAGATGGCCGCCGACACGCCTGAACCTGAGCCCTCAGCAGAGATGGCTGCTGCCACGGTGTCTGTTCCTGTTCCTGAGCCGGTGTCTGTTCCTGTTCCTGAGCCGGTGTCTGTTCCTGTGCCCTGGCCGCCTGAAGGGTCGTCTCCGCCCTGGTCGCCTGCACTGCCTGCTCCGCCCTGGTCGCCTGCACTGCCTGCTCCGCCCTAGCCGTCTTGCCGCAGTCTGAGCCCCCGGGTCCCGCCCCCGGGTCCGCCTCCGCTCCACCTCCCTCCTGGACTATTTTAGAGCATCTGGAAGCCGCTCCTTTGAGGGGGGGCTATGTAATGGTCACCAGCTGGAGTGCCCATGAGAGCCACCAGAGGGCACTCCACACCAGACTATTGTCACTCTCATAAACTACATTTTCCAGAACTCACTGCCCGGACTCATCATCATTGATTGCATTCACCTGTATCTCATTACCCTGTTAGTCTCAGCCTATTTAAACCTTGTACACTCATTCATTCCCTGCAAAGTCTTGTTTGTGTCACACTGCATTTCTGAGCATTCTCCCTGGTCTCATGTCTCTTGGTGTTTCAGATTTCTTGCCCTGTTCCCTGGATTACTCTATGCCTCTGACCCCTGCCTGTTTTGTTTGTTTGTTTGTTTGTTTGTTTTTATGGACTGCCTGCCTGTGTTTGACTTTGCCTGTACTTTGGATTACGCCTTTGGATCTCACGTCCAAGTCTTGGAGCAGTTCGTGACAGATTTAGAATTTTGTGGTTACCATTATGCAGAAGAGTGGCGACTGTGTTTAGTTTAGGGCTGTGGGCACTCAGTATACACTATACATGAATTTAACCTCTTTCGCAGATCTGCATAAGTAATATTCAATATTACTCTGTAAAAAGTGGTTTTAATAAAATTTAACACTAGTAGCTTCTATCATTGGAAATAAATGTAGAGTCAAATTAGCTAAAAGTATAATGTTGGCGATTTTAGGCAGGGCAAAAATTAAATGTAGTCAATCTGACAAAACTTTATCTAGCAGGAATGACTAAATTAATTTAAGTTCATACAACAAGATTACAATAAATCATTTCAAACAAATTAGATTTTGTTGGAAAAATGTAATTCATTTTCATGGAAAAGTTTTCCTTAATTTAATCAAGTTCGTTCAACAGCTTATTTTTTTGAGTGAACACTCTCTGGAGAGCTTCTTCCGGGTTTGCAGAACACTCGTACAGATGATTGCAGAGCAGATTCGACGAAATGCTCAGCTCCGAAGCAAAAGCTTAAATGAGCGAGTGCAGCGCTCTTCCTTACATACCTGCTTCACCAATGTCCATTGGCTTGTTTTGTTTACACTTGAATGACCATTCAATGACTGATTCAGTAACATTAGGCAGCTTTGATTTATATGCTTTAAATATTTATATCATTACATCTGATATCACTTGTTTCTGCATCTTCTTCGCATGTGTTTTGATCAGGAGTTTCAGTACTCTTTCAGAAAATGTTTCAAAGCACCCCCCTCCATATAACAGTGAAAACATGGAAAGCCGGACAATTTTATCAATGGCGGGGAAATAGTTAAAGTGAACACATTATAAACACATTATAAATCTTTTTTTTTTTTTTTTTGTTTGGTTGGTGGTGGTGGTGGTGAGACCAATGAACATTTTGGCAGGACAAGTAAAAATGTGAATCTCATTCAGAGTCAGAATTGGTTACTGGCTCAATAAATTTTATATTCACGATCCTACATTTGATACAGGTGATTGGTTAGTTATTCATGGTTTGTTGTACAAAATGCACATTCTGCAACAAAGACATGGCATGTTGTGAAATGCCAATATAATAAACATATATATATATATATATATATATATATAAATATATATGTGTGTGTGTGTGTGTGTGTGTGTGTGTGTGTGTGTGTTGACCTTTCATCTGATACTAACCTCCAAATGTCTTGAGGCTTCCATAATGGAAACAGAAACCTTTCTGGTAAAAAAAAAAAAAAAAAAAAAAAAAAAATTAAACATGGCATTGCATCAAAACAAAGTATCATTGTTAATCAGGTTAACTACTAGAAATTAGGTAGGAATTTATGTCATACATGATCACCAACCAAACTCCGAACGTGACAATATATTTTCTTTGAAAAAATATTACCATAACAAAAACCTGTTTTTACAGTAAAAGTTGTTGTGTGAATATGTTAATTATATATTGCATATCACCTGAATTGGCAGAGTGTAGTGTTTAATATAAAATATAACATTTACTCAAATACAGACAATGACATTTGAAACACTACTTTACCCGTTTACTTTCAATGGACCCAAATAGATTGAACAAATGAGAAAGAGTTCAAGTTGACATTTGACAACTGTAAAAGTGATGAACAACTCTCACATGGTTGGTCGTTGTTGTTGTTGTTCTATTCTTTGCCCATGTTTTATAGTCTTACAGCAGCAAAGAGACCTTTGAGACCTTTTCATTTGTAAATGGAGTTTGAATAATTAAATAAATGACCAGTTATATCAACAACACTATATGCAAACCTGCAATAATAAAAGAGGATATTTTTAAGAATGTCCAAACAACATTAGACTCAATTGACTTCCAAACATTTTAAGATTTAAAAATATATATATTTTCTTTTGTGTTCCACAGAAGAAAGATTGTCATAAGAATTGTTACAAGAAATTAAACTAATTTGCCTGCATATTATATTACAGTTGAAGAGCTTATTGTAGCACACAAGAAAAAAGTTGTTGATGCCTGAAGGAACAGAATCAACTAAATATAACTAAACACGCATGTAAATTAGTATGAAGTAGTTAAAAATTAGTTATAAGACCTTAATCCTTTGTGGTCAATTTCTGTCCAAGGCAACAATATAAAGTTCTCCAAATCTGTATTGTTCCAAGTATTGCAGTTCTTTTAAAATAACCATCTACCCTACTGAAAGCACACTCACACCTGCATATTATCAAAAGTTCAGTACATCAAAGTTAGAAGAAGGCAAGAAAATACAAAGTAGTATTGATAATTGGTACAAATCATTTTGTGATATAATATGTAGAGAAATGAATACACATCTACCTACAAAATCTAATTTTCAAAGTCAGAAGGAGACATGTCAGAAAGTGGGTAGGACCAAGCCATACTGGAATGCGGAACTTAAAAAACTTTGGAACGATAAAAGAAATGCAGAAAAGGAATTTCTAAAAATCCATTGATTAGACGACAACTTAAAGATAAATATACACAAACTCAGTTTATTTTTGATAAGAGGATACAGTTCTATAAAAGGCAATTTAGAAGAGGACAAGCGTTACAGTTAGATCGATTAAAAAAAAAAATAACCCACAACAATTTTGGAAAGAAATAAACAAATTGAGTCCTAAGAAATTGAAAAAAATTCCAATGGAAATTATATTAGAGAATGGTGAAACAGAAAATAAAAAAGAAATAGTGATTAGAAAATGGGGCAAATTATATTTCGCCAGGTTTTGATGATGTACATTTAAATAACATTCGTGTTAAGAAATGTAAGTCTGAGATGATTATGGATACACCAGATTATTGTCCAAATATATTTCTGAATCATGAAATTACTATGGAAGAGGTTAAAAGGGCCATTGATAATGCAAAATTGAAGAAAGCATCCGGTATAGAGGGGATCCCAAATGAAGCTTTAAAAACTCTGCTGCTATTAGAGATCCTATTTCATCTTTTTAAGACATGCTTTGACCATGGTATAATCCCGTCAACATGGCGTAAGTCTATTATTAAACCCGTTCCAAAGTCATCAAGAAATGATCCCAGAATGCCCCTTAATTTTAGGGGCATTAGTCTTCTTAGTACAGCCCATAAATTGTATTCCAATATACTGAATTATAGGCTTACACAGTAGAAATGGGTCAGTATCTTGTTGATGAGCTGAATGGATTTAGAAGGAAACGAGCATGCATTGATCATATATATTCTGTATCAACTATTATTAGAGCTAGAATTGCTGAAAGTAAATCCACCTTTGCATGTTTTATTGACTTTCAAAAAGCCTTTGACTGGATTAATAGAGAGCTGCTTGCTTTTAAACTAATTGAAGCAGGAGTGGATGGAAAATTTTATAAAACAATACAAGTAATGTATAGTGGTACAGTTGCTAGTGTCGAGATTAATGATTTATTTACTGATTGGTTTGATACACCTTTTGGAGTAAAACAAGGTGATGTACTCTCCCCAACCCTTTTCGCTTTATTTGTGAATGATTTAGCTTTACAAATTAAGGATGCTAATTTAGGAGTATTACTTGATGGTATTAAATTGGGAATTCTACTATATGCGGATGATATAGTCTTATTGGCTGAGTCTGAATTACAGAAAATGTTAAATGTGGTTAATCTGTGGTGTTTCAAGTGGCGATTAGCTATAAATCAAAGCAAAACACATGTAATGCATTTAAGAAAGGCATTGAAAGAAGTACACATATATTTAGCTATGGCTCAGTCAATTTGGACTATGTTAGTTCATATAAATATCTGGGTTTTGTTCTTGATGATTTTTTGACCTACGAGGTTGGTATTAAGTTACTTGTTGATTCTGGCGGGGGAGCCTTAGGATCAGTTATCAATAAACTAAAAGTATGTAAGGATCTTGGATATTCTACATATACTCGACTTTATGATGCATGTGTTTCTCCTATACTGAATTATGCTGCAGGGGTGTGGGGCTTGAAAGAATCCAAAACGGTAGATACCATACAGTATAGAGCTATACAATGTTTTTTGGGGGTTCATAAATTTGCTCCGATCCTAGCAATTCAGGGAGATATGGGCTGGGTACCAGGAGTTGTACAGAGAAAATGTGAAATGATACGATTGTGGAATCGACTAATCAGAATGGCAGAGGATAGAGTAAATAAGAGAGTATTTGGGTGGAGTAAAGCTCACAGGTCCCCATGGGTAAAGGAGATCTATTCTATTTTTGAGGAGGTGGATATGTTGTATATCTACAGAAATAATTTAAGTTGTAATGTCAATTCGCTTAAACACAAGCTGTTATTGAAATATGAAGAAAAATGTTTTGAAAATGTTTTATTAAAGCCAAAATTAAGAACATATATGCATATCAAACAGAATTTTAGTCCAGAATTATCCCTCTGATGGTTTACGGGGTCTTTTTGACCCCAAATGACTTTTGCTCAAATTAAAAAAAATGTTCCCTTTGTCCAAATGGTATGAAACCTTCTACGGCTCCCACACTTTCTAGATCTACAAAAAAAATTTTAAATTGGAATGATATCTGTTTTTATGTTAGCGTGACAAAAATTGTGACACTCGTGGTCTTCGGGGGCTCTGGAGACCCCGCAATCAAAATATACAAAATTCATCATCAAAATCAGAAACAACGCAGAACACATCGACAGAAATGGCACAAATAAAGTGGCACACTTCCACCAATGCAAAAAACATCCACAATGCTAAATTATTTTGCTCACAACACGCGTACACACACACACACACACACACACACACACATAGAGGAATACATTTTTGAGACTATAAAAACTGTTCTCTTATCATTTGTCAAATAAAATCATCCAAAATGCAGTACCACCACAAAAATAAATTGGTGACACTGACACATTGAAAATGTGCACACTCACACACACACACACACACACACACACACACACACGCACACGCACACGCACACACATGCACACACACATACAGGAACATTTGTAGGGCTATAATTTGTCAAAATTATGGGGGGAGGGGGTTCAGTACAAAAAAATGCTAAACTTTGACAAAAATAGTTTTATTTTTGTTATAATTGTGATTTTATAATATTTAGATATGAATCCAACCGAATCCAACTTGTGAAAAGATATCTTTCAGGTAGTCAAATAGCAAATAGCATATAGTGGAGCTCTATGGCCATCTAGTGGTTAAAGTGATTTTTTTTTTATTTTAAAACTGCATTTTCCAAAAAATGGGCATAAATGTTACATTAAACCATTTAAAATGATCCATGTTATCCCCATGAATGAAAGTTAGAAATCTGGGTCTTTTATAAAGTGAATTTTACATCAAATGCTGTTTTTTTGTAAAAAGCTTATTTAAATAAATATTTATTTATTTATTTATAGAAATTTAAAAGATATCATAAATTCTCCAAAAACTGCACAAATGTTGAGTAAAAACATTAACAAACAGAATAAAATTACATTTGTAAAAAAAAAAACGATTATCTTGTTACAAAATTAAATGTTATTGTCTGGGGTCTCTGGAGACCCCAAAAAACACGAGTGTAGACATAAATAAAGACCATCAGAGGGTTATATGTTACATCTCGTTTATCTAGAAGCCAGAGATCCTTGGTTGCACAGCTAAGATGTGGGATTTTGCCTCTATAGCCATTGAGGTTGGTCGATTCAAAAATATTCCAGAGGAAAACAGATTGTGTGTGCTATGTGACCTTGGTGAAGTGGAAAGTGAATCTCATTTCCTTTTGTATTGTTCACATCATGATGACCTAAGAGAATCTTTGTTTCTGGAAGTTACACAACAAATTTCTGAAATATTTTGGTATGCTGATGATCAAAAATGATTATGCTCGTTTAACTATGATGTATTTAAGTTTGCAAACTTTGTTTCAAAGTCCTGGAAAAGAAGGCAAGCTAGTTTGTTTAATTAGATTTAATTTTGTTATGTGTAGGATTATGGGTGGTTATGTGAATAAATGAGAATACACGTGTATATGATTACATACATGCATGTATTTGAATACATACGTATTATTACTATTATTATTTCTATTACTATTATATGGGGAGCAATGTATTCAATGTACCCTGGATCTGTCTATTTTGTATATCTATCTTGTATATTAATCCTCTTACTTATGCTTACTTATGTTGGTGTCTTGTAAGTCCATGCGGGCTGGGCGTATACGCATGACACAATAATAAAGCTTCATTCATTCATTCATTCATTCATTCATTCATTCATTCATTCATTCATTCATTCATTCATTCATTCATTCATTCATTCATTCATTCATTCATTCATTCAAATTCTCTGTAATGAAAGCTGTCAGATGATTAATTGCGGTTATATCTACTGCCAGAACAAATGTATTAAGGGCTCAAGTCTGATGTAAAATCAAAGTTCAGATTCTTGGAAGGAATGGGTGTGTACTGCTGTACTTATGTGTAACTTCATTGTCATTGTTTGCCACAACAGCATTTTGTTCCTAACTTCCTATCAACCCATTTATGTGTACACTCTTAAATAAGTATTCCTCTCCCATCATGGCAACAAAGCATTCACATCATGTTGAAATTATCATAATTACAAGATGACAACTCTGGAGAAAGCTCTCGGAAAATTATCGTAACTGCAGCAATTCTGACATGACGTGAACACACCACTAAACCATTGTTACAAGGAATTTGGTTAGTAATAAGAAGTGCTCTTGTGAAAAATTAAATGCAAACCTTGCCTTGGCTTAAACAAATGAAATGAGACTGCTTCCACATCTCTTTAACCAGAGGTGGACAAAGTACACAACTCCATTACTTGAGTGAAAGTATAAATACTACGGGTAAGTGAAAGGTGTAAAGACAGATTTTAAGTAAAAGTACAGGCTTATTAGTAAGTATCTTAGCACTAAGAGTTCTTCTAAATAGCAAAAAAAGTTCTTAGGTAAGAATTTCCCTGTTAAAACCTTTTCACAAAGCTGTTGAGACCAACTTTTACAAAGAAATAGAGAGAAGTCTTAAGCTAAGAGTAATGGCAAGGTTGACCTCGTTGCTATGGATGATGTCAGCACTCTTACTAACTATGAACACAGTATTTGTCTGATGGGGGAAGGGTCTCTGTCAGTGATTTAATCATAGAAATATTGTAGAATGATGTGTCATGTTGCCATATTCAAATAAAGGTTTTAAAAAAGTAAGCTATAGTGTCACTAATTAAACAAGTATGTTCAGCTAATTGTCAGGCTCTAACATGTCTGCATCTTAAGAGATTCAAGCAACAAATGTTGTTTTATAAACAAAGTTCGGGAGGAGCACGAACTTCTCCATTTCCACTTCTCCATTTCACTTTTATTCTCCATCATTCAGTGCATTTTGCCTGTACATAAAGGAAACTTTGTTATGTAATCGCAGATTAAAATCTATAAATCAAAATATTTATTGCATTTATGAAGAAAAGGTTCAGAAAGAAAAGGTTATTGCCTCAATGGTGTAGAGTGTCTTTGGGTGGATTGCCAGAAACAGCCATTAGGATTGTTTGTGTTTTGGTTTTAGTGACTTAGTAGTCCTTTTTAAGAGCTAGATTTAGTGTTAAAATGCTTTACTCTTAGAGCAAAAATGTAGGAGTCCTAAAATTAGGACTGACACACCCTTTATTTTTAAGAGTTTCAGCCCCAGTTTCGTAAGCCTATTGTTTTACTCTAGTCTGATTAAAATAACAGTCAAGCCAAATGCAAACAGACTTCTAAGCATCAAAAACTAAAATATGAAAAAAAACTAAAACTAAAAATTATTGTACACTTATGGTACATGTAATGTTGCTTTACAATGTAGTAGAATCAATATACAATGTTATCTAACAAATGGTTAATAAAAAGCTACTTCAGAAAGTTTTTTAAATCAGCCATTTTCTTACCTTTTCTTCTGCTGTAAAATGTGTGCACTTTGTAATCTTTGATCAGTGGTCTCTTTGTTGTACTCCGCTTTGGATAAAATGAATACTAAATGAATACAAGTAAACATAAGTGAAAGCTGAAAGAGTAATAGCTGTTATATTTACCCCATGTGAATTGTCCTTGTTGGAAGATTGAAGTACGATCTTTGTTTCCTCCTCCTTTATGGGAGGGGTGGGTGTGAAAAAGAGAATTCTTCTCAGAAAAACAGAATTCTTCTCAGAAAGTTGCCAGATGTTTTCCATTATCACACATTTTTTAGCACTATTGGGTGTGGGTCAATTTTTTTTATTTATCTTGACAAACTTTACCAATTGTCATGGTGCGCAGGTCTGTATGGTTCATCTTGCTTGTCTTGTTGTGTTTTCTGTCACCTGTTGCTAGGCAACGCTTCTTAGCCGATGAGCTAATCAACTCTGCGTACCTGAAGCTCGTCAGGACTGCCTTTATATGTGGTGTGTTTGCTCTCTCTTATCTTTTGTCAGATCGTTTGGTGTTCATGCCTGCTGTTTTTCCCCGTCCAGTTTTGTTTTTCACTTCTCTGTGCATATTTGTTTCCTTGCTGCCAAGGCCATTCACCATCTTCTACTCACAATTCTGACCATCTTGCTTGATTATTCTCTGTTTATAAATAAATGGACTTTTCTGCATTTGTGACTGGATCCTGAGGTATTCCCCGACACCAATGTTGTTATTTTAACTAGTATAAATGGTGAACTAAGAGAAATGTTTCTGCAATTTTGTATCTGAAATATCTGCTTTTAATTATTTGTTATGTTTGACGTTTCCTTTTAGAGTGCATGACTTACCGTTATGTTACCGTCATATTGTTATGTGTGGAATATTGGTTGTATAATGGCACTGGTTTTTGCCAAGGCAGCAGTTTCTTGCATTGGGGATTTATGCCCAGATATGGCAACAGAGCTGACAGTTAGTGAAAAGAAGTCATCTTGTGAAAAAAAATTCCATTACATGCAAAACATCTTGGGGTATGACTGTAATCCTTGTTCCCTGAGAACAGGGCACCTAGAGAACATATCATCCACTTCTCTTCTGAAGGGACTGTGCAGGCAGCCTGGAGGCATGACGACGAGACGCAGTGTCTCGTTCCCTGTTCTCAGCGAACAAGGGTTACAGTCATAACCTTTCGAAAGGGAACTCGCACTGCGTCCTGAGACACTTTGGGGAACGAAATACCCACTCTACAATGCTGAGGGGATGTTTGTCAATCATGGCAGTGACAACAAGTTGTCAGTCGGTGCCCCCTACGGCCACTGCCCAAGCTTCATGCTTAAAGGATTAGTTCACCTCAAAATAAAAATTTCCTGATAATTTACTCACCCCAATGCCATCCAAGATGTTCATGTCTTTCTTTCTTCAGTGGAAAAGAAATTAAGTTTTTTGAGGAAAACATTTCAGGATTTTTCTCCACACAATTGGCTTCAACGGCAACCAGAATGTTGAATTTCAAATCAATGCCGTTTCAAAGGGCTCTGAAGTGCTTCAAAGGGCTCTGCACGATCCCAGCTGAGGAATAACGGTCTTGCCTATAGCGAAACGATCAGTCATTTTCTAAAAAAAATGTAAATGTATGTACTTTTTAACCATAATTGTTCGTCTTGTGCTGGTCTGCGACGCGCCACGCATTGCGTCATCACGTTGGAAAGATCACGCGTCACGTCATCTATCTAAGTTATTTGTCTGTGTACTCCGGTTCAAAAAGGTTGGGAAGGGCGAAAAATTCCATCTCATTTTCTCTTCCAACTTCAAAATCGTCCAACATCTTTGTTTTAATGTTTTTTTTTTATTTGTTTTTTTTTATTATGACCTTTTTATATATTATATAAAAAAAACATATAGGCCTATATAAAATATATTTTAAAAATAGGGCCTCACTGATTAATTTTGCCTGGGGCCCCCATTCAGTGTTCGCCTCTGATTGGGGGCTGCTACTAAAGCATTTTGAACGTAGAAGTGTGATAAAGGTGTGATAGGCTATCAATTTTATGTGGATAAAGGCATATTTTGTACATGACTACACAAGAAAATATGTCATTTTAACGACATAGCATCTTGTTATTACGAGAAAAAAATTAGTTTTAACGACATAACATCTCATTATTACGAGAAAAGATGTCGTTAAAATGACATAAGATCTCGTTATTACGAGAAAATATGTCGTTTTAACGGCATAACATCTCGTTATTACGACATATTATGTTGTTTTAACGACATAACATCTCGTTATTACGACATAACTGAGTGGAAAAAATAATATGTATGTGGCAGCAATGCGTCACTGTAGGGCACAACCTAACACAGGGTTAAATGTAACACAGACCTTTTACATAGTTATTCAGGGTCAAGCAGGTTGTTTTTCCGCTATTTTTCTCTCGTCTTGTCTCGAGTCGTCTCCCGCCGATTTGTGGAAAGTTTTGATAAGATTTCGTGAAGATACTGGACAAAGAGTGTTTTGACACCATGCAAGTAAAAATTCTCTGACAGTAAATATATTTCCAAAGGTGCTATTGACATGAAATGTTCACCAGGGGCTCGTTCTTCGTAAGTTGCTTATTACATCCGAGATCAAATGACACATCCAAGATGATATCATCGTGCTAATCATGATCTGGCTAACTCGGTTCTTCGAACACACCTGTTGTTTATGATTAGTATCGCTGGATTGAGTTATCTGAGATAATTGCGCGTTCATGCGCTGGTTGAAAAGGGGATATGTATCGATAGTAGAAACATTGATCAGCAACGCTGCTATTGGCTGCTCAGCGTGGCCAAAGAGCGGGCACAGTTTTTCTCCGCAGCAGAGCAAGAACTAATAGTCGAAGTTTATTCGGAATCTTAATGTTTAATTAAAACGCCAGGGAACACCTCAAAGTCTGCAAAAGCCAGGAGAGAGGGCTGGCAAAAAGTAGCAGACAATTTAAATCCGTAAGAAGTGGCCATGTTAGATGTTTTTATCACTTATTAGCCTATATTTTTGTATTTTAATAATTGCATAATTACTTTGTTCATTGTAATGTCAGAGTCACCACACTAGAACATGGAAACAAATAAAAGTGAAGTACAAAAATATTCTACATAATGGTAATTTTTAGTTATTATAGTCTCTTCTATAAAAGGAACTGTTAAATAAATGGTTGTCTGTTTATAAAAGCAACCAAGAAAAAGGCTGGAAAAAAAGAAAAGATCTTAGTTGTATAGTCATTTCAACTGTTAAATCTTGAGTAATGATGAATTGCTTTGACTTGTGAAAGTGAAAACTGATAAACTTATGTTAATGTAAAAATATTTTGCCATGAGTTATTGATCACATTTTTCCCGAGTGTAGTTCATTGTAATGACATTGTGTTTTCCTCTTTTGTGCACTTTTACATAATACACCAACACTTGTATCTGTTCCCAAGAAAGTGGTGGCTGAAATATGTGCAGTAAGTGGACATTTTCTAACTTTCCAAAGGAAAGAAAGTATAAGACTTTGTAATGTCCATTTGTTTCCATTGCACTGGACAGTGAATAAACCCTCTCAGATAACTGTCATATGGAGGAACTAGCCTACCTGCAAGTGCTTAAATAACTTTACTTAATTTATACTTGTATGCTTTATGGCTGCAATATAAGTAGCAGGATTCCACATCTACAGAAAGGCCTACAGAAGAGTCTGCACAGACAGAGGAGACATAGGCCTACAGGTGGGCAGTGTATAGCCAACTTTTCCTTTTTATTTGTTGCATGAGGCATGTGTCTAATATCTCTTGTTGCAGGCACTTGACCACTGGCTTTTCTTTACAAAGAACAATTGAAATAAAACTCAAGGAACTAAGCATATTTGTCTTTTATGAAACATTTAATGAAAAGTGTTTTTTTTTTTTTTTTTTTTAATGTTGTGTAATATGGCACATGCAACAATGTCACAGGCCCTGTCAGGTGTGCAACCCTCAGACTTATCAGACACTGAAATCTTCCCTTTAGTTAGCCAAAGTTCATTTCATTGTGTTGCCTTGTCCTGGCTAGAGCTGCATTGTAACTGGTTTGGGTCAGGGAATGGGGTCATAAAACACCTGTCTGCAGGCAGGAACATGTCATAATCACCTATGAAAAAATGCAGTTCTGTTAGGATCAGCATAAGTGTATGTAATACAGTGAGCTTGATATTTAATTGTGGAACTTTCCTTACCACTTTCAAATAATGTGCATAAATGTGAATTTCTGAAAATTCTTAAGTCATACACAGATCCTGCCCATTTTGCTTTCACATTTGTGATATGGAAGATTTTAGTCAACTGCCTTTTTTACATTTGATATAATATTATTAATCTGGAATATTAAGAATCCCAATAGTAACTGGGCTGCACATTTACATTGTGAACCCCCTTTCTGTTCACATAATCCCCTTCATTGAGGCCTTGATGGTCTATGGTAGCCTATAGTCTATGGTACCAATCACGTTAGTGAAGCCTGAGTGACACATTCTGTAATCGGCATGGTCATGATTGCATGATCTTCATAAAAAATTATGATAGCCTAAAAAAAAAAAAACTGCTTTACAACATTGGGTCTTAAGTGGCTTGGAAATGCCACAAAAAAACCTAAAACTGTTTTTTAAACCTAAAAGCGCCAGGTAAACTCCGAATGACACGACAGACAGCACTTTCCATCAAGTTCTCCGCATCTCCAATAGTGTAAAGGAAAGAGCCACTCGCAAATAATCTTAGGGCAATGCAAACAGTTTGTGCTGCAGTTAAAGCCCGACTCCGACAAGTCGAAAATAAATGTGCGTTTCCAACAATTTTATAATGTAAACGACAATCTCATGAGTCACGAAAAAATATATACATCTCAGAAAGTGCACTATCGCGCTGCGCTGGACTTCCCCATGGACTTCCCATATCAGCTCCGTTTATGAAGCCGCAGTCTAATCCTGTTTACATGAAATAAGCCTGCTCACGAGCAGGTTCAAGTTTGCGCACCTGTTGCTATGACAGCAAGTCCAGGATGAGCGTCGAAGAACCAAACAATCCAAGATCATGCCAAATCGTCAACAATCAAATCCAGCTAACTGAGTTAGCGACGTACGAAGAACGGGCCCCAGATGTTGGTAACAACCCAAGTAATCCATACATACAAAGAAACCAAAACAAATAAGTTCAGAAATTAAGTTATGTGTAATAATGTGAAATGACACAGGGAAAAAGTATTGAACACATGAAGAAAGGGAGGTGCAAAAAGGCATGGAAAGCCAAGACAACAGCTGAAAACTATCAGTAATTAAAAAGCAATCCAGCCCCCTGTCAGTACAAATTAATATCAGCTGGTTCAGTCCCAAATGATGGCCTACAAAAAGATCTCATTGCCAAGGTGTCACACAAGACACATCTCATGATGGGTAAAAGCAAAGAGCTGTCTCAAGACCTTCGCAACCTAATTGTTGCAAAACATGATGGCATTGGTTATAGGTGCATTTCTAAGCTTCTGAATGTTCCAGTGAGCACTGTTGGGGCCATAATACGGAAGTGGAAGGACAATCATTTCACCATAAATTTGCCTCGATCAGTGCTCCTCGCAAGATTTCTGACAGAGGAGTGAAAAGAATAATCAGAAGAGTTGCAGGTACTGTTGTCTCAAAGAAAACAGTAAGTAATTCACTCCACTGCCATGGCCTGTATGCACGCTCACCATGCAAGACTCCATTGCTGAAAAAAAAAAGCATGTTGAAGCTTGTTTTAAGTTTGCTGCACAACATTTGGAAAAGCCAGTGACATACTGGGAGAATGGCAGTGACAGTGGTCAGATGAGAGCAAAATTTAACTGTTTATAATACACACCATGTTTGGAGGAGAAATGGCACTGCACATCACCCTAAAAACACCATACCACCAGTGAAGTTTGGAGGTGGGAACATCATGGTGTGGGGCTGTTTTTCAGCAAATGGTACTGGCAAACTTCACATAATTGAAGGAAGGATGAATGGGCAAATTTACAAGAGACATTCTTGACAAAAATCTGCTGCCATCTACCAGGATGATGAAGATGAAATGAGGGTGGACATTTCAGCAAGACAATGATCCCAAACACACAGCCAAGGAAACTCTCAATTGGTTTCAAAGAAAGAAAATAAAGCCGCTAGAATGGCCCAGCCAATCACCTGACTTAAATCCCATTGAAAATCTATGGAAAGAACTGAAGATCAAGATTCATAGAAAAGGCCCACGGAACCTGCAAGATTTGAAGACTGTTTGTGTGGAAGAATGGGCCAAAATCACACCAGAGCAATGCATGCGACTAGTTTCTCCATACAGGAGGCGTCTTGAAGCTAAAGGCTTTTGTACAAAATATTTCAGTAAGCGTGTTCAATACTTTTTCCCTGTGTCATTTCACATTATTACACATAAGCTTAATTTATGAACTTAATTGTTTTGGTTTCTTTGTATGCATGGATTACTTGGGATGTTACCAACATCTGGTGAAAACTTCATGTCAATAGCACCTTTGGAAATACATTTTCTGAGAAAAATGGTGACGTGTTCAATACTTATTTCACCCGCTGTATGTATATCTATCAATACATATGTACAAACAATATCAAACTATACAGATAAAATAGTACACAAGTGTTACAACCCTTCTGTCTGTTACAATTAACCCCGCATATGGGGTAAGTTGTAACATTTGTCACTTTCAGTGCAACTGTTCGAAAATGGTAGGTCCTAAAAAAAAACTTTAAGTGTTCATTTGAGATGTGTATGTTGCTTGTGCAAAAAAGATTAATCTAACTTAATTTTTTTAATAATTGAGCCAAAACCAAAATGTGTTAAGTTGTGCCCCGCGCTCCCCTATATATATACACACACAGAGATGTTTTTTTTTTAAATATACAGTTAATGAGATATCTTAGTTTTATATAAATGGTATGATAATATTTATTGTCACATGATGAAAGCCATTTGTTTATAAGGAAACAGAAAGTGGACCATTTTAAAGGATTTGTTGTCAGAGTGCAACAAAAAGATCCAAAAGCAAAGGTAACTCAATTCAAAGTCTTTAATGTACAACAAAAATGCGGCTTGTAGTAGATAGCTCAGAACTGGAACTCAAAAGATGCTCTCCAGGAAGACAGCTACACAGTGGATACTTTGTCAGGAGAGATAACGTTGAACAGAAAAATTCTCTCTCTCTCAGTAGGAACTTGTCCTTGTAGAAAGCAGCTCGAGCAGAGTAAACCTTAGATGAGGCTCACCACAGCAGGTAACAGGAGACAGGGCACACAAAGGCGAATGCTGCTACACAAGACAAGACAGACAAGACAAGAGCGTTACTCACACAATAATCCGACACAGAACAGAGAGAACAAACACCAGAAGTAGACCGAGTAATCAGACAAGACAAGAAACAGGTGTCAGCGCAAAGCAGCGCGAGCGCTGATTGTGATGATCAACAGGTGATGACAGAGTGTAAACATGAAAGTGTGTGTGTGCGCTGGTGAGTGAGTGAGATGAGTGTCAATGAGTGTGTGTGGTAGTGTGAGAGTGAGAGAGAACAGAGAAGCAACCCAGATCCTGACACTTCCCCTCCCTCAACGAGCGCCACCAGGTGCTCCCAAGGAAGAGGCCTGGCGAGACCGGTAGAAATCCTCGATGAGCGAGCGGTCCAGGACGTCCCGGGCCGGAATCCACCGCCTCTCCTCTGTAGTGGATTCGGGAACAGCTTCCACTGAAGCTGGCTCGGAAACTGCTCTCAGCAGCGGGCTCTGGGACTGAGTTCACAGGAGTGGGTGCTGGGACCGCTCTCTCAGCAGCGGGCGCTGAGACTGAGTTCACAGGATCGGGCTCGGGGACCGCCTTCACAGTAGCGGGCTCGGATTCTGTGGTCACAACAGGTTTGGCAGAAATTTCTAGGGACTTGACAAGATTTGTAAGACATTCAGAGAAGGCCTCTGCGGCAATGACAACAAGCATCTTGGGACTGGCCTCTGTGAACATGACAGGACTGGTAGAGATTGTCTCAGAGGGAATGACACTACTAGTCAACGGCTTAGAAATTGATTTCACTGGACTTGATACCTCAGGAACCACTGGACCTGGAGCTTGAGAATGGAGAATCGTAGATTGTTCTGCACAGGCCTTTCTCTTCTTCCTCTTTCGACGGGCTGATACTGTGTGCTGGGCTGCCTCTGTAGCATCTATTCTACAGCAAACTCAACCAACCCAGGTAGAAAAGCAGTGACCTTCGTCGACTCAGCAGTGACTGAAACAGACCTGGCAGACTCTGAAGTAACAGGAATACTCTTGGTAGTTACTGGGAAAGCAGAGGTTAAGTCAGCAGACTCAGAGGTGGCTGGAACTGACTTAATTGTCCTAGAGATGACAGCGGTTGACTTGACTGGGTCTTGAATAACAGATATTGACTCAGATTTTGAAGTGACTGGGACTGACCTGGATGCCTGGGAGAAGATGGCAGTTGGTTTGACTGACTCGGGGGTAGCTGTGGTGGACTGGACTGCCCTATTCCGTTTGGATCTTAGTTTCTTGGTAGAAGCCAGAAGAGGATCATAAACTTGACAGGCAAGGAAGGGCAGGGTGATTGTTGAAAGATGATACTGGTCGACTTGGTATTCCCCACTTACTGCGATGACCAAGGTACCTGGAGAATCCCCAGAAATCCTGAATCCTGAGAGAATCCATCTCCCATGCAGGCAGGGGGTCATCCAAGCAGGAGTTAAAAATGTCCTTGAGAGCAGCATCATTATAATCTAGCCCCACAGACATGGTCCAAAAGAATTGGGCAAAACCCCCCACCTCAAAGCCATCCTGGCGAAGAGCAGTGAGACCACAATGACGAGCCATTCTCTCCCGGATGTTAGCAGGTGGCAGGATTTTGATGCTCATTCTGCTGAGTCCTGAATTGGCCAGTTCGTTCTGTCACGGGTCTATGAAGGAGAACTAAAATGCAGAACGAGTGTTAACCGGTTTATTGACAAACAGTAGACAGATGACAAGATGTGGTGGGAGAGGTGAACAGTCCAGACCATAGGCAGGGATGAGACACAATGACAGCCGTTGTAACTAGCCGAGCAGCAGTTGTAACTAGCCGAGCAGCAGTTGTAACTAGCACAAGAGGACTGTAGGCTGGAGAGTAGTATCTGACCGCTACCATTTTGTCTATTTAAATGGAGAAAAATCGATCATAACTCCAGTAAACTATGGAGTGCCGCAGGGATCTGTATTAGGCCCTCTGTTATTTTCAATATATATGATGCCACTTGGAAATATTATAAGGAAACATTGAATTAGTTTCCATTGTTATGCTGATGACACTCAAATATATATTTCATCACGGCCGGATGAAAACGCAAAATTTTCCAAATTGACAGAGTGTGTTAAAGATATAAAAGATTGGATGACCCGTAATTTTCTTTTATTAAATCCAGACAAGACAGAGGTAATACTTATCGGTTCAAAAAACCGCCCACAAAACCTCGCACAATACAACTTTAACATCATAGGATGTCCTGTTACTTTATCCTCTACAGTAAAAGACCTGGGTGTCATACTCGATTGCAACCTGTCTTTTGAAAATCATATTTCATATGTTACAAAAACAGCATTTTTCCACCTTAGAAACATTGCTAAACTACGTAATATGCTATCAGTTTCTGATGCAGAAAAGTTAGTTCATGCATTCATGACCTCGAGACTGGATTACTGTAATGCTTTACTAGCTGGTTGTCCTGCATCCTCAATAAACAAGCTACAGTTAGTCCAAAATGCCGCCGCTAGAGTTCTTACTAGATCAAGAAAATATGATCATATAACACCAATTTTATCATCACTGCATTGGTTACCTATAAAGTTCCGTATTAATTACAAGGTATTGCTACTGACCTATAAAGCCCTAAACGGCTTAGCTCCAGTCTATTTAACGGATCTTTTATCACCCTATAATCCATCGCGCTCTTTAAGATCACTAAATTCAAGGCTTTTGGTCATACCTAGGATATCCAGAACCACCAAAGGAGGGAGAGCATTCTCACATTTGGCTCCAAAACTCTGGAATAGTCTTCCTGATACTGTTCGTTGCTCAGACTCGCTCTCCCAGTTTAAAACTAGATTAAAGTCGCATCTCTTCAGCCAGGCATTCATATAATCCTACAGTTCAAACTACAATCCGGCCTCTAGCTCATAAATGCCAGAGGAGAACTGGCCCCAGACTGAGCCTGGGTTCTCCCAAGGTTTTTTTTTCTCCATTAGGTCACCTGATGGAGTTTTAGGACACCATTAGGTCACTTGATGAAGTTTTTCGGTTCCTTGCCACTGTTGCCTTTGGCTTGCTCAGTTGGGGATATTTTGGGGATATTTAATTTAATTTTATCAATCAATAAATTCCTCTTGAAACAAACTTTGTTGTATTATTTTAATTTAATACTGTGAAGCTGCTTTGATACAATCTGTATTGTGAAAAGCGCTATACAAATAAACTTGACTTGACTTGACTTGACTAGTAATGGCAGAGCAGAATGAGACCTGAGAGTACCAGCAATAGCCAGACAGGAACTTCAAGTACACCAGGCAAAGCACTCAGGGAGCACCAGGCTTGCTCCAAAGCAAAGAGTGTAAGCAGTCAGGGACGCTCTGCTAGCAGGACAGGACTGGAACTTAGTAACAAAAAACAAACATCTAACGAACTGGCAACACATGAGGGAAAGACCACACATATAAAGGGAGCTAAGAACAAAAGGAACAGGTGAGCACACTCAGACAAGGAACAGGTGAACACACTCAGGTAAATGAGGACTCATACAAGGGAGCAGAGAACATGAGGAACAGGTGACAACACTCAGACAAACGAGGACTCAGCTAGACAAAAGGGCGTGGTACAGGGAAACAAGGAGGCAGGAACAGAGGAGCACATGGCCAACACAAACAAAGACAGAGCCATATGTTGAAGTACAACACAAACATAGATACATGAAACAAAGACACAGACAAAGCTGCCAGGGCAGAACCCTGACATTTGTAGTAAAGATTTGTAGTAGCCTAGTAATTACATTTTTACATACCCAAAACTGGTTGTAAGGCACAAATTTCTGTAAAGATGCTTTGAAATAATTTTGAAAAGCAATAAAAACATTTACCGGATTTGAAATGACTAGATACAGCAGGATTGCAGGAGCCAGAATATGTTTATTGTTTCATTTATTGAATAACCTTTGCCTGACTAGAAATATTAAACGGGTGTTATGACAAGCAAAAGGAAAAGACAATTACTGCTTCTTAATAGTAGCCTGTGGCCTTAAAGACCTTGAATGGAGACAATTACTTAACCTAGTTCATTCCAGCATTTACAGAGTATATGCTACTAATTTGCACAAAGGCAGAATGAGGCTTAAATATTATTCTTTATTGAACATAAGGTTATAAAACAAGCCATATTTTTTTTTTACAAAACTAAATGAAATATAAAGACTATAAATGAGTAATTCAAGGTGATCTAAGTGATGTTGGGTGACGTCACTTCTTGTTGACGTTTAAAGTATTGTCAAACAAAACGGAGGTTAGCTAGACCCTCCCTCTTCCTCATCCGCACACTAACCCCCCAAACCCCACCCCCAAATCCTTCTTGTCGGTTATTGGCTGGAACAGTTTGTTATGTTACGTGGTGCGGATTGGCCCAGTTTGTTTTGTTGCCATTTGTGGAGCCTGTGGTGTCTGCAGAGACAGCGTTTTTTTTTACAGTGTGTTCAGGGGACAGGCAGCTAGCAGATAATGAGGAGATGTCTGCTGTATGTGACAAAAAATGTTTTGGCCTAAAAAACGTGTGACATGGCTTAAAGCACCTTTAACCCTCTGGGGACGGATTGGGCGGTACCGCCCAAAATGGCGTACTTTTACAAATGTGTAATTATCTTAAAAACTATTGATGATAGAGAGATGCGGTCTTTTTTGCCGTCTTCCTCAGACTCCGCTGAAAACAGTGGTATATGGTATACACACATCCTTGTTGCGCAATACCACTGCGTATAAGGCCAATGAAATCGATGTTGTTAGGAATATTCCACGCGCAAAGACCAATGGAAAAATTGCCGCTGGGAGGAATATTTTTCTTGCCCAATCAGAGGAAGGTTACCATGACGTATTCTAGCTAATCAGAGGACTCTGTAGCCTTGCAAGGGGTGGTACTATAGTAAGTGATATGACGCAAACAGCGTCGAGTGGAGAAGGAGACAGAGAGCGAACGGAGCGTAGAATTACACACACAAATTTATATGAGAGAGACAGAACGATTATAATGTTTATATATATAGCATATTAGCATTTATAGCATTATTATTTTATTGTTTTAGCACTTTTATGATGGCAAGCAGAAAAAGATTTACCTCAGAACAAGCTCTGGAACAATTAACAGTTACTGGAAAGTGACAAGGAGAAATTCGAATCACTGGCATGCCTGAGAAAAAACGCCTGGGACTGTTTGTATATAAAGTTAATTATTTCATTGTTCTTTACACTTTTGATTGAACAATTACAAATGTCTGTCAAGTAAAGGGTTTGACAAATATATATTTTGTTAAAAAACTGTTCACTATTGTTGTGTAAGGTGTGATTTTCAGTAATAAATTACTCAAATAAAATTTTCGTTTTTGAAATTATCTAGTTTATTTTACATTTTTTACTCATACTTCCTTTATAAACACATTACATGCATTCTTATGTTAGCTTAGGGTCTTCTGAATCCATAGATACCAAACACATGGTGTTCCCATCTCCATTACATGGTTTATAAGCCCAAATGTAAAAATAGAGAAAACGGACCAAAAAGGGCTTAGTCCCTAGAGGGTTAAGTATATATCAATATAAAAATGTTAATAAAGCCTATAAACACAATATTAATGAAGTACAATAGGTGTTTTCTCTGGAAGTCGGTGCATTACTGGCATTGGCCAGACTCTCAGAACACAATAATAACAAAATTCACATCAAAACTCAATAAATTCCAAAAACATGCTCAAGCAAGCTACTGTAAATAATTTCTAGGAACAATTGCAGGGCTATTGTGAGTTTTCTCTTTCATGTCGGTCAGATCCATTAGATCAGGCTTGTGAACCTTCTGACTCAAAGTCTATGTCAATTGCAACCGGTCCATTCATTGAGAATCCGATGAAGAATGTCACTCTTGTGCCAGATTCTTTACGTAACTGGCTTCTGAACATTGGATCAACAATAACATTCACATCTTCAACCCAGATCAAATTGTTGCGAATTTCACCAGAAACTCTGTGAAGTTTATTACTATTCCTCACTTGCTTCCATATTGTTTCATCATCCCACTGAGTTGAGATGTTCTGCCCTGATCCTAACCAGCTGTTAATATCCCTCTGGGAAATCAGGCCACCATAACCTTTATCCTTCCCAAGGTAAAAATGAACCGCTGCTCTTTTTCCATTAGACACAGGTTTCAGCTCAGTTGAGTATGACGTCTTCATTTGTGACACAAATGTTGGTAATGTGCGGTCGGCCTCTTGCCATAACAATAAAACTGTGATGTAGTGCAATGGCAGAATCTCACTGAAGGGTGTGGGGCGTTTGATTATATTAAGGAGTAATTCACGAAGGTCTCGGCAAGGCTTGATGTACTGAGATTCAGGGTTGATGTTGGCCAGAATTACATTGGCATATATAAAGTTAACAGTGTCCATCGTGTTTCTGTCCTCTTCTTTGAGATTCAGAATGAAATGATACTGCTGGATGATCTCTTCAAGAGTTGACGCAGAGTCTCCCTCATACAAATATTCCAGAAGACTGGAATAGGAATCACCCTTGTTCCTCTCCAGACATTCACGCGTCTGCTCAGTTTTAACCTTGTGGTTCATTTGCTCATTGCTGATCAGCTCACTCCAATTTATTTTACAAAAGAGGCCAGTGTACTGTTGAAAGAACCTGGAAACCTTGGGCTTTATTGATTCTTTTTGTTTGTCTTTCCCAGCAAAAAAGGGTACTAAGTTGACAAAAAAAGTTGTCAAGAAAAACAAAATGCTGTTTCATTGTTTTTTTAAGTTGATTAAGAAGGTTTTTATGCTTCTGCAATATATGTAAATATGACTCATTTTCAGGGTCCTCCTCTCCTGCCTCTGGCAATTTTCTGTTGTCCAAGTTAGACTTTTGCATTATTTCTATAACTGTAGCTGCAATTTGAAGTTCACCGAGATGGCCAGCAGTGTTATATGTATTATAATCCTTTTGTCTTTCCAGTCGATTCTTGGCCTCTTTGTTTGCAGTTTGTTGTGTTTCTTTACAAGCTTCTGCTGCAGACTCAGCCAATGTAAGATACCTATCAAGACTGTTTGGCTTGATGGGATCATCTTTGTCTTCACGAAATGCATGCTTCAGCTTGCGCACAAGTACCTGTGATACTGTATCGCATATGTACGAGTTTTCCCTTGAAAGGTCTTTGGCTTTCTTTGCCCAGTCCATGGCCATAGTAAAGTCCTGTTTTTTGATGTAATAGTACCTTGCGATGAGCTGGAATATTACTGGATCCTTGCTGTAGCACTTTGCTGCATTGTGTAGAACAGTCTCTTCCTTCCCTGGAGTCTCTTTCATTATATCTTGGATAAGAGGAGAAAAAAGTGTGTCTTCAACTTCGGCTGAATATTGCCTCTTCACCAACATGCTGTGGACATCCTGAATTAATTTTTGTTTCCCCAAAGTGTACTCATAAAATAAATCTGTTGTGAGCAGAAGGTTAGTGATGGCTGCTTTTGACACTCCATGAGAAGCTGAAAGCTCTTCCAAACAGCGTTGAGCTATACTTGAGTGAATCAACCTAACCCCCTCAAAGGTCATTTTGGAATCAACTGTGCATCTTGTCAAAAGAGTAGAAAACTTCTCAAATCCATCTTCGACTTTACAGGATTTAGTGTCTGCTTTTGTTTGCAGACCAAGGAACTCTTCACATGTAGAGACTGACAGTGCATTTTTGCAATACACATCCAAGAGGACAAGAATAGAAATAAGTTGAGCATGTTTGTGTCGAAAGTTGAAGCCTTTCAGTGTATTTCTTACAATACCCCGAATATACTTAGATGAAAAGTCTGTCTTCAGAATCATAAATCCATAAAACGTTTGAGTGTTTGTGTCAGTCGCCTTAAACTCCTTCAGCTTTTCTTCAAACAGTTCCTGTTCCGTCTTAGATAAACTGTTTCCAATGGAAACTACATCATCAGTCTGTTCACACAATTCAGCTCTCATGCAGTTTACAATTATGACTTGTGGAGACTTTGAAAAAATGTTTTGCTTCAAACATTCCTCCTCAATTTGAAGTTGGAGTTTTTTTACATCACAGATGTCTTCAAAGTCATCGATCATGATTAAAACGGGAAGTCGTGTAGGTTGCTCTTTTGTCTCATATGTTAGTAGCTGCACAACCTGTTCGGCTACGGTAGAATAATCATGTGGTGTGTCCTTCAGCACGGCACAACGGTATTTATTCTTCAGTGTCCATAAGACATGCATGGCTAACGTAGTGCCACCACAGCCTGGAAGATGAAAGATGTTGAAAAACTCACAAGCTCTCTTCCGGCTGCGTATGTCTGGAATAATAGTGTTGATGATATAGTCAAACTTGTCACGTTTGATGAATGGCATTGATCCAGGCTGTTCTGAGAAGTAGAAGTTCCACCAAGACACCTTTCCTCCCTTGTAAAATGTCTCCTCATGATGTTGTTTGTCCTCATCACCTCCTTCACACTGGTTCACACAAAGAACACGAAGCGTTTTTAAGGATTGCTCAGTTTTCGATAGTACAACATTACTGCCACCACCACAAGGCAGAAACCGGCTTGATTTGCGATTCTCTGACCACAGACTGAGCACGGTGCCATTGACCTCAGCAAAACTTAGCTCATAAATGCATCTTTTAGAGATGTCAACTCCATATCGGCCCTCAATTAGTTCCTTCCAGTAGGTGTATGTTGTTTCATTGTCACTGATGCACAATATTTGGTTTTCTCCATTGAGCTCCTGTAAAAAGATACTAAAGGTCTCAAGCAAAGGGTCTTTCCCATCACTCACATGATCTAATAGCAAGAATATGACAAGAAATTTCCTGTGAGGCAGCACGTCTTTTCGGCACAGAAAAGAAATAACATCACGCATGGAGGATCCTTTTTCAGTCAACCAGTTATCAGTATCAGAGCGGTTTTCTTTATTATTGTCTCCATTACAGAAAACCCAGCTTGTATTTGTAGTCAAATTTAACCTGTGTGAAATATCTTCAACTGGACCTGTAATTTTATACTGAGCTGGTAAATGAACATTAAACATTTTTCTCTCTTCGAGTAGCTTATTCAGGCCACTCTGAGCAGATTCTGGATCGAAATCCAGAACAGCCACTAGATTCATGTGATGAAGGAAATCCAGGTTTTCCAGCTGAACAGGATGAGACTTGTTAGCCACCAAAATGTACCATGCAAAGTGTGACCTGTCCAAAGATTGGGTACCTCCTGTTATCATCTCACACAGTTTAGAGCCTTGCACGCTGTGTTTGACAACAGAGAGATGCTTTTCTTCAGCGTCTTTCCTCAAATGGGACAAATGAGGCATGTCTTTGATATATTTCTCATACTCCTTTAAGGAAGCAGATGTGATAAGATTTTTGCTGCTGCTACTGTCTCTTACAAAAAAAGACTTGTCATCATTCTTCTTCATCCCTTTTGCTTTGGGCTCTTGCATTGTGTTTTTATTCCTGCATTTCTTGTTATTTCTTTCTACTTCATATGTGTTAAAATAAAGGTCTTCACAGACTATAGAAGACGGCTCAGTGTCTACCTCAATAACATATTTTCCTGCAGATGTCATGTCAGCTTTGAGAACTTCAACAAATCTAGGGGGTTTAATACATCTCTTTGCTATTTGAACATGCTTTTCCCATTTGAAATGTTTTTCAATTGCATGTGACTGTTGTTTATCAAAATCATCTGTTTTCTGGATGCAAACACCCTGAATTTGTCCATGTGGTTCGTCTGCCACTCCAAAATGAATAGTGCCATTTGTGCGGCTGTTCATACAAGCTGCTGTGAATCGAATTACTTCATCTATGTATCTTTTCATTCTGTCCTCTTTATTGCTGCTGTTGAGTGCTTTGAATTCATGGCATGGTTGTATGAAGTCTAAATGACCGGTTTCAGTTACATCCAGAATGCTGTTTTCTCTGTACCTGTGAGCAGCATTAAATCTATTGAAAGGGTAAGGCTTCAAGCTATAAGACTGAGTCACCACGTCATTCTGCTGCTGAGTCTTTTGTTTCAGAAGATCTAAGTTGTGAATAATCAGCATTTTTGCATTCATTGACAGTTTTAGTTCTGTGAGAATAGACATCTCCAAGAGGAGAAGACCTGCTCCATTAATTCTCTGGTTGTACAAAATCTCTGCATCTTCTTTGTCCACTTTTATCTTGAGCATCCATTGTCTCACATGGTCTTTATTCCAGTCATTGATATCCACTGGAAGTTCAGATGAAACCGCCATCTCCTTATTATCCTGAAAGAAATATTACCAAATATTAGCAAACAGGCATATTGTAAAAATGTTAGTTAATGTTATTGCATTGGACTTAAACTTACTGACTCACATAGGCTATAATGACTTGATTCCATATTGTACAAAATAAAATCATTTCAAAACAAACTTACTGGTTAAACATTGAAGCACACTAGTGTGATAGTACAAATTCTTTCCATATTTTGTTGAATATTTACAAAATGATACACAGATAATGCTTTTTTAACTCAAAAACTGAGGCTTAAATCAATCCACCTACTATAAGTCAGTTCCAAGAATAAATACAAAACCTGTCCTAACTAAAAGAAAACATGTTAACAAAAAGATTGAATCCAATATTTGGTGATATTATAAAATAACGAGCCATTTACAAGCTATTTTTAAAAGGCCGATAATTTTGACCGAGAACATTAAGGGCCCTATCTTGCACCCAGCGCAATTGACTTTGTACACCGACGTATGTATCATTCCTATTTTGCACCCGCGCAAAGCGGACTTTTCCCTCCACAGAAGCACGTCGGTTAACTAAGAAATACACTTGCGCTCCCGGAAGCGGTTTAGCGCAAAGAGGAGGCGTGTTCCGGCGCAAACGTTCCTTCATGCTATTTTGCAGGTTTAGAAAACAATTGCGCCACTAACCAGGAAAAAATAGTTTAAAGTCAGTGGCGCGTTGCGCATGTTATTCATATGCTATTTTAAGGGCGCATGCTTGGCCATAATCAATGTAGCGTGTGCACAACGCGCACTTTGATTCTCTCATCTACACAGAAGCAGCAGTTTTCATTTTTGCAAATCATACATTATTACGATAGATAGATAGATAGATAGATAGATAGATAGATAGATAGATAGATAGATAGATAGATAGATAGATAGATAGATAGACAGATAGACAGACAATTTATTATAAAAGCATACATAACTTACACATTTACCCAAATTATCATACGCCTGTTTAACCGAAGTTAATTTGGGTGGGTTTATCCATCCCCAATGTCCCTGACGAGAACGTCGGTCTCCTCGGCTGTGAACCGCTCCTGGCGCGCGCCTGGCAAATCCGCCGTTATAATAGCAATCCGCTTTAGAACAAGCGCGCCTGCTCTTAAAGGGAATGTGAGATGTTGCTCTGATTGGTTTATTTCACGTTACGCCCAAACCACACCTATGAATAATGAAGCTACTTCAGACCAACCCCTTTTAGATTTGCGCTGGGCGCAAGAGGCATTTATCCCGCCAGGAAAATAGCAACAGCGCCGGAGATCCACCCACAAAGTTACTTGCGCTTTGCGCTTGACACTTGCGTTTCAGATCGTTAAAATAGGGTCCTACAGGTGTTAAGGGGTTTTCAACACAGCATGAGGGTTAAGCCATTTGAGAGCAAGAAGACGCAAAAGAAAACTAAATCCTGTACTAGCATGCTCTCTGGGACAATTTTCTTGCCACACATCAATACAGTAGAAAGTCTAGGTTACTAATGTTACCCCCGTTCCCTGAAGGAGGGAACGGAGACGTTACAAAACATCCAAAGGACACTGGTGAGAGAGATTTGCATTGCAAACCACTCCCAGCAAGGCGGGTATGTAACCCAGCAAGACGTCTAATAGCCGTCCAAACACAGCCCAGACGTCTAGGCTAAAACAGGGCAAAATTTGGGCTGTCAGTGAAAGTTTAATAGATGTCTAAACCATAGCCCAAAAATAGACTAGTAATCAATTAGATAACAAAGAAATGAAATGAGTGAAGAAATAAAACCAAGCACCTTGTAATCAGTTTACTTTGCTTACGTGATGGAGTATCTCACACGTTATTTTGGCAAAAACGACATGTAACCAAATTCAAGGTTATTTTGGCTTGAAGTAGGTTACTCATAGCCGGACTATATCAGGTCTATAGTTAACCTAGACGGTGAAATGACTGCTATAGATGAGGAGTTACACATATGGACTGACCAATAGGGCAGTACATATGGAAGGTCTCTGTGGTAGATCCAGCCTTGCTAGGGTAATAGTAATAATAATAATAATAATAATTTGTTACATTTAAATAGCGCTTTTCTGGGTACTCAAAGCGCTTTACATAGAATGGGGAAATCTCCTCAACCAACACCAATGTGCAGCATCCACCTGGATGATGCGACGGCAGCCATACTGTGCCAGAACGCCCACCACACACCAGCTTACTGGTGGAGAGGAGACAGAGTGATGAAGCCAATCAGTATATATGGGGATGAATTCAATACCTGAGAGTCAATCAAAGGGTGGAATCAATACCGGCAGAGATGACAGAGCGGGCTCTGCCAAGGGAAAGACACAGGCTCCCCGACAGGGAAGCCATACCATGAAGGAAAATACAGTACATGTGGGATCACCCATAGGGGAGTCACAACACATACACACTAAGTCTAGCACAGGGACTGACCTTCTGGACATACACACGAGAGCTAGACCTAGCACCAGAAGCTTCTGCCGCGTCTGACTGCTGAGGGTGCTGGAGAAACTCTGTTCGGGGTTCGTCAGGTGGGGAACTCACCTGGGGAGCAAGATAGGTGCTCATGTCCCATTCTTAGAGGGGAATGGCACTGGAATGGCACTGCAAGCGAGACACTATTTAGAAATCAGGGCAGCCGATGGCCGATATATGATGCCGATATTTTTTGGACGATATGTTTAGCCGTTTTTTTTTTTTTGTTGTTGTTGTTTTTTATCTCATAAAATCTAACAGTTAAGCAATAAAAAAGTGATACAGAAAGGCTACATGTTCTCATATCCATTTATTTTATTCTAATGTCACAAGCAATAATCTCAAGGAGGAAAGTTAACATGCATGTTTTAGCCAGAAGTTTTGTCTGAATTGCAAGTTTCTACTTTCACATGCAAATGACTTGTTGCACTTATGATAAGCATGGTTGGCATCAATTCTAGTAGGCTACAGAAACGGTGTGTTTTCCATGCCAAAGTTAGCTGAAGCTGTGTGTGAAACAAGGCACGGCTGCAGAGTGTGCGTTGCTCCGTCTCACACGCAGACTTGGAGAGAAATTCTCCGGTACAGACACAGAATTGATAACGTCAGAGCTTATCTATAAAACGCAGGCTTCTATAATAATTTAGTCACTTGGCTCGTTACCAGGTTCTGGTACCCGTGCCTACCTGTAGCCTAAACTACAGCTGGTTGAAGGCTCGCTAACAATATAGTTCCAAAAAGTTACTTGCATTCTCTATCAAAATATTATTCTCATTGTCTTTTCAAGCATAGCATAATATTTAACCTTTGAAATATACAAGGCTAGATTAAGAACGAAGGATAAGAACTTTAGTTTTACAGACAGAGGGGGACATCACAGGGTTATGCCGGTGGAATGGTAATCTGCTTGGCGCAAAAGGCAGTGTCACGTGTTCCACAACAATGCTTAGCAGCTCACAGATGTGCCTGCCTATTAATCGGCCTAATTTGCAAAGCGTGAACGGGACACAGCAGTGCAAGGGCTGGGTCTGCCTCCTTCTGGGTTAGCTCTTGCCAGTTCATCACCTGGGCACGTATCCAGGCCAGGGTCTCATTATTACGTGATAATTGGCCAGCCAAATTCCAGGCACATTTCCTTGACTGAAAATGCATGTCAGCAAAGTCAGATCAATAATATTGTTAAAAAGTAAGTGTCCCCAACTAAGCAAGCCAGATTTGACAGTGGCAAGGAACCAAAACTTAAAACAGGCTCAACTTCAAAGCAAAAGCATGCCTCAAAGAGGGGGCTCTCGCTGAAGTGATCATGTCTACCACTCCGTGTCCCGTCCGGAGACCACACGTGGAGGTTCCAGAGGTCTAGACGTGGGTGCCATAGGGTGCCCCGTCCCTGAGAAAGCAGGGCCTTCCTCAGGGGAATCCATAGGTTGTCGTGAAGAGAATCAGTTCTGAGAACCAGGTCCGGGTGGGCCAGTACAGTGCGGCCATACTGAGCCAAGGTTTGACCACGGGCTTAAAGTTTGACACAGGCCAGTGCAATCGGGCGTGTAACCAGTGCTGAAGCGGTCTAACATGAAGCAATCCGAGCGTCGTGACTGTGGCTGCGGATGCCATATGCCACAGGAGCCTCTAAAATGTACTGATACTGATATGGCCGTCCCTCGAACCCAAAGCATTGGAATGGTCTGTGTCAAGGGACAATCGAGACATGGAAGTACGCGTCCTTCAGGCCGATCGCTGCAAGCCAATCTTGGGGACAAACGCACTCAAAAATGCATCTCTGCATTAGCATCTTGAACACAATTTTGTGAAGGCCCGATTTAAGACACGCAGATCCAGGATTGGTCATAACCCACCGCCTTTCTTGTGTAAAATAAAGTGAGGGATTCCTTTGCCAGTAGGACTGCAATCTCCACACGCAGGACAGGAGCATCCTTGTGTGCCACGTCGCGACTGAGCTGGCCGCGCCGGAGCACTTGCTTTTCTTTTTTTACCGCAAGGGGACGGACATCCTTAGCGACGAGCAGACTGAGGGGCAGCTCACGACAGCCTTCCATACTGGCACGAATGCTTCCATACTGCCAAAGTTCTTCATTAACCTCTGGGAAGAAAGGCACGGGGGCAGGGACAAGACTGTTTCCAGTCACGCTGCGCCCCCAGAAAAACAAATCAATCCAGCTGTGATAATTTGTGTCCAAGTGCGCAGGGGCTCAGGCAAGCATGGCTATCAACTCTGAATCCGATTCAGCATGAGCAAACGCAGCTGAAGCGGGAAGCTCAGCGTCATCTTCATCTCCAGAGCATAATAGCCCTCTCTCCGATGCAACTATCGACCTCTGATCCTCATTCAGAGCGGCAAATGACGCACTGGGTTGCCATGACAACCTGCACTGTTAGCCAGCAGCTCAACAGCACACAACATGCTGAGGAGCGGAAGGACTGTGGGGTTTCCCCGGTGGAAGAGCTCCCACTGTAATCCTCCCAATGTGTTAAGCAGATTCGCGGCTGTGCTTTTACACACAAGCAACAGCTGGTCAACAGAAGAGGGGCTCAAGCCTTTACAAGAAAGGCGAGAAAGGCGAGTCGCGACCAGCGTGCAGATGTGGTCATGTTCTAATGCGAGAGCATGAACCACCCACGAATGTCGTATCAGCATGCTTATGCCCAGACATGTGAGACAGTGATCGTGGCCGACAGATGAGGACAGGAAACGACCACATCCAAAAATGCACGGACAGAGAGGCGTCTTTAAAAAGAAAAGCTTGCTCTTTTAGTGCTGAAGCGCACAAGAATGGCTGCTGCATTGCGTGCAAGACCCACTTCAGGCAGTCTGCACTGCAGCGTATGAAACTCTTTTAGGATAACTGCAATGAATGCAGAGAAATCTGCTCTTAAATGGGTGAGTGCTGCATGCTTTCTTACATACACACCTCGCAGGGAGTGCTTTGAGTTGCAAATCTCACTCGCCAATGTCCATTAGCTTGTTTTTTTTGTGATCAAATTTTTATTTATTTTTTTCTTTTAGAAAAAACAATACATACAGGTATATACAAGCCACAAAAATAGAGTAAAAAAAAAAATAAAAATAAAAAAAAATATATATATATACATATACACATGCACACACACACATACATACATATATACTTTCACATACATACCTATACATAAGCATATATAATTAAGCATATGATTAACATAATATAAAAAAATTAATAAAAAAAAGGAAAAAACAAAATGAAGAACAATTAAAATAAAATAAAATAAATAAATAAAAACCCCAGGTATAACCCATCCACCCCCTGGATCCAGATCTCCAAATCTCAGTTACAACTTAAATCTGAAGCCCACGAAGAGTGGTTAGCAGTGAATGCCAAGCCTCTATTGCTGACTCTTTTGCACCGTGGACTCTAGCTGTCGACAACTCCAAGTAAACAATATCCATATATGTTAAAACCCAAGCTCGAAAAGAGAGTGAATGTGGAGGTTTCCAACGTGTGGCAATTAGTTTTTTTGCAGCCGTAAGTCCAGCCAGCAATGCTCTTCTCTTATCCAATGTCAAACTCAACCTTGAAAGATCATTCAAAATGAGTGTAGCAGGTGTACAAGGCAATCTAATCTTAAACAACCTAGAGAGGTTAAAGGCAATCATCTTCCAAAAGTCGGCCACTGGGGTACATTCCCAGAACATGTGAAAGTAACTGCCAATCACTTTGGAAGAACATAAAGTACACGTAGGATCGTTGATAACCTTAATCATATGATGCCTCCTAGGAGTTAAATAAACCCTATGTACATAATTATAATGTATTTGCTGATGATCGGGGTTCCTGGACGCTAAACCCATACTGATCCACACTTTATTCCAATCAAATGTGGGTGCCAAATCTGGAACATCTCTCCTCCACACCGTGTCCAACGCCAGAGGTCTATAAGCATACCGCAGCACGAACCAGTAGAGTCTCGACACAAAACCCCTTGTACTCCCAACAGAGTGAAACAACTTTCGAAGTGGGTGTGGTGTGAGAGGGGCCTGTAAAGGGGCACCATTGCTTTTTAAAGCCGATCTCAACTGCAAATAAAAGAAAAAGGAGGTACGTGGTATACCATGCTTAATACAGATGTTCTGGAAAGTGAGTAACCCCCCCTCCCCATAAATATCACCAAGTGTACAAACGTTTTTTTTTTTTCCAATCAGGAAATCGAATAGGACAACCGCCAATCAACAACCTCTCATTGTTAAATATAGCAAAGTGTGGGTCCCAAACAGAAGAGCAACCAGCCAATTTCTCCACCCTCCTCCATACCAATAACAAATATGAAATCATAGGACCAAATCTCAAACGGCACTGATGGGGTGAGATTTTAGCATGCAGAATGTTAGTAAAAGAGTATGGAGCTATCATCCGTTCCTCCAAAGTTCGCCAAGACACTTGACCATCAGATTGAAACCAGGATAGGAGAGGTCTAAGTGTAAAGGCCCACTCATAAAACTTAAAATTTGGGAGAGACAGGCCACCGGCCTGCCTTTCTCGCTGCATAGTGGTGAGCTTAATGCGAGGTCGTTTGCCATGCCACAGAAATTTAGTTATTGCTGACTGTAATTTGCTCCAATAATTAGGGGACGGGGGAAGGGGGAGCATCGAGCTGACGAAATTGACTCTGGGCAGAATATTCATTTTAATTATGGCTACCCTGCCACGAAGCGAATTTGGCAGGTTTGACCACCTGTCCAGATCCGCCACAACTTTGTTAAGTGTTTTACAAAAATTGTTTTTAATAATTGTCTGTATAGAGGAAGAGATATCTATCCCCAGATAAGTCAAGTTTTTAGTGACTGGAATAGATGCAGGGATGGGAACATTACACATTGCCTGATTTAAAGGTAGCAAAGCTGATTTCTGCCAGTTTATTTTGAAACAAGCTTGCCATAAAGATCAAAGGTAGACAAAACATGTGGGATACATTGCACTGGATTGTTTAAATACAATAAAACATCGTCAGCATACAGTGAAACGTGATGATGTGTTCCTCTAATGGAAATTGGAGAGATTGTGGGTGAGCCACGGATAGCTTGCGCCAGTGATTCAAGAGAAAGGGCGAATAACAGAGGGCTAAGAGGGCAGCCTTGTCTTGATTCTCTCGAGACAGCAAAGGGAGAAGAACTAATTTTGCCCGTAAGTACTACAGCTGTAGGGTTTTTATACAGGACCTTAATCATATTAATAAACGGCAAACCGACTCCCATGAACTCTAACACTGACCACATAAATGGCCACTCCAGGCAGTCAAAGGCCTTCATTGCATCTAGTGAAAGGACAGCAGCAGGGGAACTTAAGCCTTGAGCACCATCTATAACGTGTAATAGTCTTCTAACATTATCTGTAGCAAGTCTAGACTTTATAAACCCTGTCTGGTCACTATGAACCAGTTCTGTCATATGACCTTGAAGCCGTCGGGCCAGTAATTTCGCGTAAATCTTTAAATCTGCATTTAAAAGCGAAAGAGGCCTGTAGCTGGAGCACTCAACTGGGTCCTTTCCTTTTTTAAGAAGCAGTGAAATGAATGCAGAATTAACATCCCTAGAAAATGATCCCACTCTGATCGAGTAAAGGATCATATCCAATAAAAGCGGACCGATCAGGGGCCAAAAGGTAAGATAAAATTCGGGTGGAATTCCGTCTGGCCCTGGTGATCTACCTTTACGCATGTCCCTAGCAGCTGCCTCGCACTCCTGCAATGTAATAGGGTGATCTAGCTTTATGGAGTCATCAGTACTAAGGCGGGATAGTTTAACGTCATTCAGGAAATTATCGCAGACATGTTTATCAAAATTACTTTCCGAATTATATAACTCCTGATAAAAGGAGGCAAAAGAAGCATTTACTTTCTTTGGGTCACATTGTATAGTGCTGTTTTTGTCTTTAATGCAAAAAATATCAGCAAAGTGCTCATCCGTCCGGAGTTTCATTGCTAGTAAACAACTGGGTTTTGAGGAGTTAAAATAGTAAGTTTGTCTTGTTTTGTGCATGAGGAATTCTGAACGGCGTCTCAGAAGAGAGTTAATCTCTTTTTTAATCAGTTCCTTCTGTAGGGCTGTGTAATCGTTAAAATTATGTTGCAGGGAAGCATCAAGGGTGGCATATTTTAATTCTAAAGCTTCCAATTTGGCTGCACGTGCTTTGTTTCGCGTTAAAGCATATAAAGTGGTGTTACTCCTTATAAAGCCTTTTACCGCCTCCCAAAGTATCCTTGGATCAAAAACAGAGCCGACATTAAATTCCAAAAATTCGCTAAAATTTGTTTCAAACTGAGTTTTGAATGATTCATCAAGCAGTAAGGAAGCGTTAAAACGCCACCTGGGGGCTTTAGTGGAAGATGGGCGAACAGTGACCGAACAATATATGGGTTTGTGATCAGACCAGGTAACCGGAATGTAATGCGCATTTTGAATATTTTGAAATAAATCTTTTGAGGCAAAGATAAAATCTAGCCTCGAGAAGGATTTATATCTCGCTGAGTAAAATGAAAAGTCTTTTAAAGAAGGGTTTAACAAACGCCAAATGTCGACCATGCCTGTATCGGATGCCCAGTGGCGCAACGCCTCAGATGCAAGATGTTGGTCCCTAGTCTCGCTGCCACCTGATCTGTCCATGCCGCTGTCCCACACCGCATTGAAATCTGCACCAAGAACTAAATGAAACCCTGTGAGATCAAGCAAAGATTTAGGTAATAGTTGAAAAAAAGTGCGATCAAATGCATTAGGGGCATAAGCAGAAATAAGTGCAATGTTTTTCCCATCCATGCAAATCTTTGCAATGGCTATCCGACCTGCTTCATCCGCCCAAGAGTCAATCACATCAAATTTTAGTTTGCGTTTACACAAAACCATTACCCCTTTACACTTTGTAGCTGCAGATGAAGTTGCAATAGGGTGATAAAACTTATTGGCTAATCGACCCACATCTTTGCACAATAAATGTGACTCCTGAATCATAGCAAAATCTATATTTTTCTTCCGGAGAAATTCTAGTACAGTGGTCCTTTTGTGTGGAACGTTAAGACCCCTGGCGTTGACTGAAATAAGATTAAGAGCTGTCATATGCTAGAAAAATTTGTGAAAAAGGAAGAAAGAAAAATGGAGTTGTCCCCACAATAGTAGAAGAGAAGTCTGGATCCATAAAAGAAAAACACCCCAAAAACAGGAAAAGACAAAAAAAACCCACATCAAAAACACCCAAAAAGAAAAAAGGAAGGTGAGGAAGCAAGGTACTGTCGAACCTTCCTGATAAATCCACAACTGGATAACTAACTCAAGGAACTAAGAGTTTCTGGCCACTCGAGTGTGGCAGCGGCACCACCAAATATCAAAAAACGAAACAGCAGCAGTGTGAACATTTTCTTCAACATTAAAACATCTGCCATATAACAATGTGGTATACCCTTAACAGACCACGGCACCCACGGGTACGCCCCCCATCCAACATACATACATGACCTACAACCCAGGCAGAAATGAAAAGGCCTACCTGTTAATAATAAACCCACAGTCTACAAAATGTAAAACAATAAATAAAAAATAAAAAATAAAAAAATGCACCTATAGAAACAACACTAAAGACAATAAAATGAACATAGAGTGGTAGACCTATGCTATGAAGTAGATTACAGGTAGCGATGCAAGACAATGAAAAAAATAAAATAAAATAATAATAATAATAATAATAATCAACTTTAAAAAATAAATAAATAAATAAACACATCTCCAACCTCCAGTAATATAAATCCGAAACACTAATTTAAATGTATATCAGAGGGAGAGATGAAAAACGGAACATAGATTACATTATCTTACCCGAGTCACTCTGCAAAGTAAAGAAAATAAAAAAAACATTGGGGAGAGGTACACCACCGCGGATGGACGGAGACAATCAAAGGTTTTGATTGTGGGTTTATTATCCCACCTGGCGTTGTGAATGAAAGCACTGCAGGATAGCCGATGCCAAACGGAATCTTGGCTGAGTGAAGCAGACGTTTACACTCCAGAAAAGAGTGTCGCCGCTCCTGTGTGGCCTTAGAGAAGTCTTGATAGAAGCTTATCTTATGGTTCTGCCAACAGACGTCCTCGATTTCTCTAGCAAGTTGTCTCACCCGTTCCTTCTGTTGAAACCTCAGGAATCACACGATGAATGGCCTTGGGGGGGCTCCGGCAGAGTCCTGCAACGGGTCGGGTACCCGCGGGTATCCGCGGGTACCCGCATAAAAGTGGCTAAAACGGGTGGATTGTGACATTCCTAAAATTCACGGGCGGGGACGCGGGCGGATAATGAACTCCTTGCGGGCGGGTATCGGATGAAAAATATGTGCAATATTTTGTATGTCTAAATTACCAGCATTACACATACGCAAATATGTGTTTTAGTCAGGCCATCCTTAAAAATATTCATGTTTGCCGTAACCCGACCGACCCTGTCAATTTAGGACCTAGGATTTAATAAATAAGAAGTAAATATAGCAGGCAGGCAATATAATCAGGACACGGCCGGAACCGAAACTCATCGTATAAGCTACTTGCCTCACAGACCTGAGAAATAGAAAGCATGAAATGTGTACTTTTAAACAAAACAATTCAAAACGAAAGAAAACAGACTGTTCTCTGCTTATAATCCGTATGAAATGTGCATTTCTCTCTGGCGCGTTCACTACTGTGAAGATCGCGAGTCAGCATTATCATCTTTGACACAGAAAACACTTGCTTATTAATAAACAATTGAAATGTCTCATTGATATATTTGACATAGGCCTATTAATAATCATTACTTTTCCCAGTTCTTTGTGACAGCTTTTAGGCGCGTTATTGGCAGCGCACCCTTACATGTTACATGAACGCGTCACCTGTGTGGTTTATCGCGGGCACGGGTCGGGTAACGGGCCAAATATTAACGGGTCTGGGCGGGTGCGGATTTAATTTTGATATTATCACGGGTGACGGGTCGGATCTGGTGCTGAACTTTGCGGGTACGGGCGGGGGCGGGTCTCCAAAAATGGACCCGTGCAGGACTCTGGGCTCCAGGCTTAGCTGGTAGTAGTGACCGATGAGCACGCTCCAAATCTAAGCCGCCTTGGAAGTCAGCCTGGAGGATTTCGGGGAGAGTGACCCTCAAAAACGATATGGCATCTTTATCCTCAACGCGTTCCGGAAATCCATAAATGCGTAGGTTAACTCGCCTTTCCCGATCCTCGTACTCAGTTAGTTTGGCGTTCAATTTTTCAACCTCCGAAGCCGAAGCCGGGGGGGAGACGCAGCGCTGCCTCTCCGCCTCCTCCAGCATATCGAGACGAACCTCCGCGCTAGTTATCCTGGTTAGCATGTCGGCTAGCTTACCCTCAATCGCCTCAACAGCTCTTCTCGTTTCTGAGACGTCCTTGCGGATGTCTGCAAAGTGTTTGGTTTGTTCATCTGATAGTTTCTGAAGAAGCTCGTGTATTTTAGCAGTGGAGATGGACTCATCCGCGTCTTCACGTGCTGGCGATACAGGAGAGGCGTGGGCAGCTTTTGAACTAGCGGTAGCCCTAGCACTTTGCTGCTGTTGAGACGCATTTTCGTTTTTCCGGGGGTTTGGCATATCGGTAGTGGTTGAGGCTTATTATAGGCAACTTGTGAAAAAACTAAACAATGCAATAAACTGTGAATGCCTATATATTCACACAAAATGTAAACTCGTGGCGCCGCCGCCCTCAACCTAAGCAGCCATCTTGCTCGGCGTCATCACGTGACCCCTCGTCCATTAGCTTGTTTTGTGTGCATTGTGTGCATGCATTCCACTCGAAAGTGATTGGGCTCTCAAGCGAGACCCAAATTCGTCAGTTACCTAACGTAACGTCGAACTCGACAGCCTGATAGGGAACCATAAGTATGTGCAGGAGTTACACTATTTAAAACATTTATTTGAACACTTATGTCTGCAAAAACATTACAAGAGAGTGTTTTTGAGTGCCGTTCTCTGTGCAGTAATGTAGAATTTCCACCTTATATGGTATTGAATGTTTTCCAACTCTTCAGTTCAAACACACATCTGACTCCAGTTCATTATGCAATGAGATGTTGCATGTTGTTGTTCGTGCTGCAATTTATCAGGAGAAAGAGACTGAAAAGAATCTTTAAAAATTACCAGCTCAAACATAACTTTTCAACGTCATATCTTTATGATGATGAATGCAATGATGAATTAATTCAATTCATTAACAGGTCAGCATCTGCACTCAGTTCTTCATCATTCAAATCCTTATAATGTAACTTTAACATTATAAATGAATGACACATTTTAATATATACACTGTCCTCCAGTCAGAGTTGGAAATTTCAAGATATGGGGGTGAAAAAATTGTCCTGTGTGAGTTCTTGCTTTTTATATTTAACATTAGTTTAGCAATATGACATGAGCAAAAGTGCTGTTTTTCCGAATATCAGCACGATTGCAAATGTGATTGATTTTTATACAACAGTTTAATAAACAAAAAGTAAAAAATTAAATGACATTTTAGACACAACATTGTCAATATTGATGTTCCCTTTCGAGAACGGTCACTTTGTATTGCGTAGCTAATACACAATGGGGAAACTCCTTTCCTCGAGAAATATTGAAGCCTATATTTTAAAACGCAGTGCAGCTGCAACGCGAACACAGCAGAGCGTCTAGCTCGCCCATTGGCTGTGCTGCGGCAACTGCACATCCTATGGCGAAGCGCCTCTGATGCACAAACCAATCAGGTGACTTGGCGCCATAGCACATCAGAGCCCACCAGAATGGGTGACCCCGCCCTCTCACAGTCGGGTTGTAGCGCTGCAACTACCAGGACAAATTCAGACGCCAAGATGCTGCGCATCCTCACCGCGGCCGTTTCACACCTCGGGCTTGAGTGGGCCATGCCCGAGGAGCCTCCTAGGAGTCGGCTGGGTGGATGGTTTGTTTCTGGATGGATGGCCAGCGCCCTTCTTCCCTGAGGTCCATGATGAACTCACGAAGTCATGGCGCGCTCCCTACTCGGCACGCACGAGCGCTTCTACTTCCGCTACGCTCTCCTCGGTTGACGGCGGAAGACCTCCTAGCATCAGGAGGAGGGTCTGAGTCTCGCTCTAGCCGGACTGCCCTCGAAAAGAGCTCATCTAAATCTCTCAGCTCCCTGTTTAGCTCAGGGGGCTGGGGATTTTTCTGCTGTAGTCAATGGGCCCATTGCACTGCACGCGCCACTACAAACAAACGCTGTTTTAACAGCGACCCAAATAAAGCACACAAAGAGTATGTTTCAAACACACAACACCCGGGTAACCGGTCTCCCTTATCTAGGCGGCCCTCCCCCAGTTGTCTCTCTATCTCTGTCCAGTCGGGCCAAGGCCTGTCCAGCCAGCCCCAAAGAGAATATGTGCACAAAACACAACACAGGGGTATTAGGTCCCCCTATGCTAGGCGGCCCAGCCCCATGTTTTCTTCAAACCCTGGCCACAAGGGCCGAGGCCTGGCAAGCCATCCCCGAAGTGTCGAACTGGGTTTTGAACATTATAAAGTGAGGCTACTTGCTCCAATTTGCTCGCAGACTCCCGCTATTTCAGGCGGTCATTGAGACTTCGGTGAAAAGCCACGTGGCCCACGTGCTTCGCATCGAAGTGCAAAATCTGCTAGCAAAAGGGGCAATGGAATTAATCCCCCCCGCACTGAGCCGTTCTGGGTTTTACAGTCGCTACTTCCTTGTACCGAAAAAGGACGACAGCACCCGCCCCATTTTAGACCTAAGACATCTGAACAAAGCCCTCATGAGACGGCCATTCTGATTGATAACTACCAAACAAATCCTCACACAGGTTCGCCCGGGGGATTGGTTCTTTACGGTGGATATGGAGTGTATTCAGCAAGGCGGAGGTCGACTTCTTCGCCTCGATAAACAACGCTCATTGTGCAATGTTCTTTTCGAAGGACAGGGACGTGCTGGCCCAGACACCCTCTATATGCGTTCCGGCCAGTCTCTATGATCCCTCAGGTCATCAGACGGATCAAGGAAAGCGGATTCCCAGTCCTCCTAGTAGCCCCCCTCTGGAAAACCCAGGCGTGGTTTCCAGAGCTGGCACAGATGATGGACATGGACATGTGTGGCCACTCAACGGGTATCCTGGGACCTCCCAGAAAAGGTCTTGAATACCATCACTGAGGCTAGAGCACCGTCTACTAGGCGCCTCTATGCTCTTAAGTGGTCAGTATTCACCAGCTGGTGCACAGCTAGGGACCTCGAGCCCCAGTCATGTGAGGTGTCAGTGGTACTCTCCTTCCAACAAGAGCTTCTGGATGTGGGTCGCTCCCCATCCATGCTCAAAGAGTATGTGGCAGCAATAGCAGCTTACAATGCTCCTGTGGCTGGCCAGTCACTGGGGAGAAACGACTTTGTTGTTTGTTTCCTCAAAGGAGCCAGGAGGATGAATCCCCCCAGGCCCCCTTCTATACCGGCTTGGGACCTCTCCACGGTCCTTCGGGCCCTGAAGGGCCCCCCGTTTGAGCCGCTGCAGTCGGCTGATCTTAAACCACTTTCGCTGAAAACTACTCTGCTGCTGGCCCTGGCATCAGTCAAGCGAGTGGGAGATTCACAGGCGCTCTCTGTGAGCCCTTCCTGCTTGGAATTTGGGGTTGGTAACTCCAGGGTCACACTCAAGCCAAGGCATGGTTACGTATCCAAGGTGCTCTCAACTCTGTTCAGAGCACAGGTTATTACATTATCAGCACTTCCAGCCTCGGAGAACGATGGGGAGGCTAATTTGCTCTGTCCTGGCAGAGCTCTAAAAATCTACCTGGAGCGTTCTGCACCGTATCTTTGTATCTTTGTTCTGCAAGCTCTTTGTATGATTCGGTGGTCCGATTACAAAGCAGATTACAAAGCAGAGGCTGTCCAGATGGATAGTGGATGCCATCGCTCTGGCATACGCCTCGGTGGGCCAGGTTTGTCCCATAGCCCACTGTACAAGAGGCATGGCCACTTCGTGGGCCTGGTCCAGTGGTGTGCCAATTCAAGACATATGTGCGGGGTGGTCCTGGCTGTCCACGTTTGTTAGGTTTTACAACATGGAGGTATCTTGCCTGCAGGCTTGAGTCCTCTCAATATGATAATAGACCCGACGTTGTCCGGTCTTGTCAGTCTAACATGATTACTGTCCATAACCACAAGTTGTCCTAGGACTAGGTTATGAGAGTTAGCCTGGTTCAGGCGCTCCAGCCCCTCTTATCATGAGACCCGACTTGGGTCCGGTCCCTGTCCTTGTGAGGGTTTATTATGGCTTGTTTCTGTGAGCCTCGGGATGCTTCCCTAGGCTCCAGTTGGACTAGAGCCAGTTGCTAATAGTGCGCCGTGTTACATTGCGTCCCCACTGCGTATTAGCTACGCAATACAAAGTGACCGTTCTCGAAAGGGAACGTACTCTGTTACTAACGTAACCTCGGTTCCCAGAGAATAGGGAACGATTGCGTTGCCTGCCGCACTATTGCAATCTGTCAGTGTGTCGCTTCAGTCGATTTAACCTGTCTATGGGCGAAAAAGGCGGCTTCTTATAGCCATAAGCCACACCCATTCTGGCGGGCTCTGACGTGCTATGGCACCAAGTCACCTGATTGGTTTGCGCGTCAGAGGCACTTCGCCTCCATAAAATGTGCAGTTGCCGCAGCACAGCCAATGGGCGAGCTAGACGCGCTGCTGTGTTCATGGTGTAGCTGCACTGCGTTTTAAAATATAGACTTCAATATTTCTTGAGGAAAGGAGTTAGTAACCGAGTAAGTTTTTGCTCTATTTCACCAATGTTTTGTGTTTTTGAATGATTGTGAATGAATGATTCAATATGCCATTCATAAAAACAGTCACTTTCTTCGTTCCTAAAATAATTAGCCGTTTTAATTGAATCGGTTGAATGAATGATTCAGTAACTCAATCATTAAGGATGCTACTCAAACGGAAGTCTTAAAGCTGCCGTCGGCAACATTTTTTTGATCATATTCAGTGAAATTGACACTATAATCCGACAGAACAACATAAATAAGATGGTTTTAGAAAAAAACCCGAGCTTCTAACTCCACCTGGAGCGTGTTATTTGTTTTGCAAAAATCCACCGCTCCCGGATCATCGGGTCCAATCAGCGCAGGGGGGTGTGAGATCTGACTGTCAATCACAGGTCGTGCACACGCCACAGATCCCCCCTCACTCGCGCACGTTAATATCACATGCACACGCCACGCCTGAAGTTCGCCTGGAGATTGCATGAAGCGTGATGGCGGAGAGAAAATCTACTAACAAGCTTCCAATTCCTCGGTTATTGCTATCTATGGATAGATTAGCCAGGGCAGCCTACCTCCGAGTCCATGGTGTTGATAGATGCTGAAGAGACGGACGTGTTCACAGAAAATCAGGTACACACGCACAGTGACGCACTGACGAGCACGACCTCGATGGGAGGGTGCTCGCTGGTAGTGGGGAGGGGCATGAGAGTTGTAAACATTCAAAATTTTGGCTAATCGACCCAATCTGCCAGACTTGCCGACTGCAGCTTTAATGACGGAAATCCTAGTGATGCTGTAATGTCGTTAAACTACATAAATTGACAGTGTTAAATGTCACTTCAGATGCCACTTATCCAGTGCTAAGATGGATTTTGTTTGCACTGATTTCATTTGTTTGATAACAATAGCCAGTTATTTATTTTCATTAAGGAAAATCTAATCTGTTTTCACTTGCATCTATGTATTTATGAAATTTTGGTTCATTTTATATGTAACACCGGTGTAATTTTTTTTTAAACAGAACATTTTCCGGTCAAAGGTAACCGAAGAACACCAGAGGGGTTTTAATTCAGCCCGAATAGTATCGTAAGATATGTTTATGGTATCGTGACAACCCTAATGCCCATCTTTGCGAGTATCCTTGTAAACCGAGTCAATTATGTTTTAACTCTTTCCCCGCCAGCATTTCTTTCTTTTTTTAGTTGCCAGCCACCGTTTTTGATCATTTTTGCGTTTTTGATAATTTTTACAAAAAAAATTCATGGCTCCCAGAATATTTTATTGTATGAATATCTAAACATGCAGTATGCCAAAATAAAGAACAGACCCTCTGCTTAAAAAAAACCCTGTTTTATTCTAGCTTCATGCATTCTTTTTTTAATTTTTTTATCAACCCTTGAATGTGGGTAAGTTTAATAAAAAAGCAACATTTTGAGCAAAAAGCTGAGAAAATCAAGTTTTTGTCAAAGACTACACCCAGATCAGATTCAGAACAATGATCAAAACATATATGGATTAGATCGAGTCCATCAACACCCCTAAAGCTTCACAGTCCTACAGCTCATCCTGGGTCAACATTTTATTATGTCACATTAGGCAGTTTTGATTTAAATGCTGTTTAATGTTGATGATTGCGTTATTTTAAAAATGCATATAATTACATATGAGATCACTTGTTTCTGCTTATTCTTCACATGTGTTTTGATTGGGAGATTCTGTACTCTTTCAGAAGATGTAATAGCGCTGTAATGGTTGGTTATAATGGTTGTTTCATGTTGAAGCCTGAGTAACTTCACATTGAATAACAAGTTAGACCTACTTAATGACCTATACTTACTTCTCTAAACTCTTTAATTTTGTTAACTAAATTATTAAAAATGTATGAATCGAAAATGGTCAAATGTAATGAATATGTAAAAAAAAAAAAGCAGCTTAATACAAACTTTTAACTGTTACAAGAAATTAAACTCATTTACCTGCATATTGTATTACAGTTGAAGGGCTTCTTGTAGCACACAAGAAAAAAGTTGTTGATGCCTGAAGGAACAGAATCAACAAAATATAAACACGCATGTAAATTAGTATGAACTAGTTAGAAATTGGTTATAAGACCTTAATCCTTTGTGGTCAATGTCTGCCCAAGGCAACAATACTATAGGGCAGGGTTTAAATTAAGCCATGCAGGCCTGAGTTACAGAAAGCCATTTTCTACACGATTAACTATTCTAGATTAAGTACAGATTAGTTACACCTGGACTATGGAGTCCTGAACTAAAATAAACCAGATTAATTTAAAACCAACTGTGCTAATCTGAATTAGCATGGCAGAGGTTGCCTATAAAACATGGAATGAACCAAGAAAAGCTTATAAAATGCAATTGGGAAGCAAATCCAAGGAAAACAACGGCATTAGAAAAAAGACTGCAATTTTTGGATTATATATATATATATATATGAAGAGTTCAGATGCAAAAGGTTCAGATTACCTATTAATTAACATTTAAGTGAAATTACTGAACTTAAATATACGAGCTTGATAAAAATTATCATTCTAGAAGAAAATTTCAGATGGCACTTAGAGGCTTTTGCATCTGAACTCTTCATATATATATATATATATATATTCTATTAATGTGTGTGTGTGTGTGTGTGTGTGTGTGTGTGTGTGTGTGTGTGTGTGTGTGTGTGTGTGTGTGTGTGTGTGTGTGTGTGTGTGTGTATATAATCATATATCAATATGATCCTATCATATATCAATCATGTGCTACTAACTAGAATCAAAGGTGTTCTTTAACAATGAATGGTTTTAATTTAAAATGAATTATTCAAATAGTCCTGCTTCTTGTTTATTCCTATGAGTTACATAACAATCTATTATTCTTCTTTACACATGTGGTGTTCTGTGTTGACAGTCTAGAAGCAATTTTGATTTCAACTAGAGTTCTATCATATAGCGTCTGTATTTGTATTTATACAAAATAAAATTGAAGGTAGCAGGTCTTCTAATCAAGGACAGGCTCAACACTTCACCACAATGGTGAACCAACATAATAGAACATTAAACATTAACAAGTCTCTCAATTTTCTCATCTTGCTAAAAAATGCATAAAATATCACTTTATTTCAAAATGTACCCTCCCAAATCAGCCATGTGCAAAGCATGATGGGAAGTGAAAGTCCTGTATGACTGGGTTAGATTGAAACATATTTCAAAATGAAAACATCAAGTGAAGTCAAAAAGTGACCATTTCAAGTCAATTTAACATGAACCAATCACATTTGAACTAGAAACCCAATACAATTGTTAAAACAAAATTAAACGTTTAAATAAAGTGAACAGCATACACATGTCTTCTTTGAAATACAATGTTAATCTGAAGTTAAACCTGCCTCCTGGTAGGTTTAATTTAAGACTTAATTTAGTCCTGGAGTAACTCTAGTCTTCTTCCAGGAAATCAGCTTATTAAACTCTGGACTAAACTAAATCTAGGACTATTTAAAGTCATGACAGAGAAAGCAGATTTCTGTTAATCTAGTTTAAATGGCCATTTTAATCTAGGGCTAAGCTTAATCTCTGTCCAAGAAACCGCCCCAAAGTTATCCAAATCTGTATTGTTCCAAGTATTGCAGTTCTTTTAAAATAACCACCCTATACTGAAAGCACACTCACCTGAGCATATTATCAAAAGTTCAGTACATCAAATTCTCTGTAATGAAAGCTGTCAGATGATTAATTGCGGTTATATCTACTGCCAGAACAAATGTATTAAGGGCTCAAGTCTGATGTAAAATCAAAGTTCAGATTCTTGGAAGGAATGGGTGTGTACTGCTGTACTTATGTGTAACTTCATTGTCATTGTTTGCCACAACAGCATTTTGTTCCTAACTTCCTATCAACCCATTTATGTGTACACTCTTAAATAAGTATTCCTCTCCCATCATGGCAACAAAGCATTCACATCATGTTGAAATTATCATAATTACAAGATGACAACTCTGAAGAAAGCTCTCAGAAAATTCTCGACATGACATGAACACATTAAACCATTGTTATAAGCAAGTTGGTTAATGATTAGTAGCGCTCTTGTTAAAAATTACATACAAACCATCCTTTCCTTATCTTAAACAAACTAAATGAGACTGCTTCCACATCTCTTTAACCAGAGGTAAACTATATACTAGTCAAATATTTCGTTAGAAGTGAAAGTTGTAAAGACAGATTTTACTTAAGTAAAAGTACAGGGGCCATATTCACCAAACCTTTTATCTTACCACTAAGAGTTCTCGAGTTCTCACTAAGAGTTCTCCTAAATGGCAGTAAAAGTTATTAGTTAAGAGTTTTCTCTTAAAACCTATTTCAAAGCTGCTGAGACAAACCAAGGAACAGAGAGAAGTCTTAAGCTAAGAGTAATGGTGGGGTTGACCTCGTGGCTATGGATGTTGTCAACATGCATACGACCACAGTATTTGTCTGATGGGGGAAGGGTCTCTGTCTGTGATTTAATCATAGAAATATTGTAGAACGAGGTGTCATGTTGCCATATTCAAATAAAGGTTTTAAAAATGTAGGCTACGTGTCACTAATTAAACAAGAATATGTTCAGCTAATTGTCAGCCTCTAACATCTCTGCATCTCGAGAGATTGCAGAATTCAAGCGATAAATTATGTTTTATTAACAGAGTTCGGGAGGAGCACATACAAACGGTCTATCTAATCAGCTCGAGAGGAGACATGCGGGATCGGGAAAGGTCCACGAGCCGGATCTCAAACTCAGGTCATGCCCACAAGGACATTATTTTCAACTTGACTGCACTGCTTTATTCTCCATCATTCAAGGCAGTTTGTACATAAATGAACCCCTTATGTATTGTAATCGCAGATTAAAGTCTACAAATCAAAATGTGCATTGCATTTAAAAATGTATAACATATAAATGGCACATATAAATGGCTCATTCATTTAAGAAAAGGTTCAGCACCCAAGGCTCTATCGCCTGTTGCCTTAATGGTGTCCAATGTCGGATTGCTGAGGCGGATTGCCAGCAACAGCCATTTTAGGATCATTTGTGATTTGGTCCTATAGTGACTTAGGAGTCCTCTTCACTACACCTAACTTTTCACAGATTTAAGAGCTGGTTTTGGCGATATGGCCATTATTTTTAAGAGTTTATCCTAAATCTGCAAGCTACTTTTAGCTTTAAGATATTTTGTAAATTCAGCCCCAGTTTTTGTAAGCCTTGTATTGTTTTACTCTAGTCTGAAATATGCTAATTATTGTACACTCATGGTACATTTAATGTTGCTTTACAATGTAGTAAAATCAATAATGTATATAACAAATGGTTAATTTACAATACTTCAGAAAGCTTTTTAAATCTTTTTTTTTTTTTACCTTTTCCTCTGCTGTAAAATGTGTGTAATTCACTTTGTAATCTTTGATCAATGGTCTCTTTGTTGTACTCCGCTTTGGATAAAATGAATACTAAATGAATAAAAGTAAACATAAATTAAAGATGAAAGATTAATAGCTGTTATATTTACCCCATGCCAAGTGTCCTTGTTGGAAGATTAAAGTCTGTTCTTTGGTTCCCTCTTCTTCTCCTCTTTTTTATGGGAGGGGTGGGTGTAAAAAAAAAAAAAAAATCTTCTCAGAAAGTTGCCAGATGTTTTATAATAGCACACATTTTTCAGCACTATTGGTGCGGGCCACAATTGTAGATTTATCTTGACAAAACCAATGGTATTTTAACTTGAATAAATGGTGAACTAATAGAGAAAGGTTTCTGCAAAGAGGCAAAGAAATTAAGTAAAGCAAGTTCCCCTTATATTCAAGGTGTGTGTGTGTGTGTGTGTGTGTGTGTGTGTGTGTGTGTGTGTGTGTGTGTGTGTGTGTGTGTGTGTGTGTGTGTGTGTGTGTGTGTGTGTGTGTGTGTGTGTGTGTGTGTGCATTTCTTTGAACTGCTAGACCTTAGGCTACTATGTATTTGGGTGTAACTTAAAAATTCTAAAACTGCTGTATGTATAATTTTTACGTTTTGCCTATAGATAAATAATATAGCAAATCAGTAAATGAGTTCTGCAGGTTGATATAAAAAAACGGGGGGAAAAAATGAACGTGACATAAGTTTGTGTTTCCTGAATTCAGAGAGATTATGTGCTGTTACCCAGAGGCCAAAATAACTCAAAAAGAACAAGTCTGAGTCTGTCGAGAGTTCCTGAAGCTAGCTAGAAACAAGCAGTGCTGACTGGATAAGATATATTTAAAACAGCACTGGAACGTTCGTTGAATCACACAACAGTGTAACTTTCATTGATAAAGAAGCAAAAATAAACCAACTATCTGATCATATTGTGTCATGCTGAACAAAACAAGAAATTAAAATCAGATTTTTCAGACACAAAAATCTGATTTTAATTTCTTGTTTTGTTCAGCGTGTCCTCTTAGAGTGCGTGATATGTTACCGTCATATTGTTATGTGTAGAATCTCTGTTGTATAATGCCACTGTTGTTTACCCACGTAGCAGTTTTTTCTTGAATTGGGGATTTATGGCCAAACATGGCAACAGAGCTGAAAGTTGGCTGGTGAAAAGAAGTCATCTTCTGAAAAACAAATTCCATTACATGCAAAACCACTATTTCCTCAGGAAATGGCCATGAGACTGCTTCATCTCTTTATTATCTTTTGTTCTGTTGTTAATAGATCCTGTGAAAAAAGTATTAATGATATATAGTTATGTCATGATTCTTGTCTGGTGTTCCCCTTGTCTTGTGTGGACTTTTGTGTTATTTCCTGTTCTGTGCCATGTTTTGTAGTCCTTTGTAGTTTTTTCTGTTGATTAGTTCCTGATTGTTCCCAGGTGTGTTTTGTTTGCCAATCAATCTCCTCTTGTGTGTATATATACCCGTGTTTCTCAAGTTCTTTGTCTGGTGTTGTCCTTAGTGGATGTATTGTGTGAGTTGTTTTCAGTTCACGGACCGAACAAGATTTTCAGATTGGTGTCATCAAACTTTATTATTTTCAATAAAACATCAACTTCTAATCCTCTGTTAATTCACAATAAGAACTTTAGTATGAAATAAATAAAGTCTTGTTTGTAATAAGTGAAGATGCTGAGATATTGAGAGATCTGTTAGTGTTTAATATTCTGTTGGGATTTAAAGTATTTCTGTATGGTTTGTTTTGTGGGTCACTATTGTGTTGAAGAGTAGAGCCTGAGCTTCAGTTCAGGATGAGCAGAGAAACACAGATGTTATGCTGAATGTTGCTTTATTTAACAGACAGTGACTGTGTAGTTGCTGATGCAGTCACAGTCACATTAATTCATGCATTTAGTTAACTGCAAGAGATTCACTTTTTACAGTGAATATTTGTTAGTAAAAAATCAGGAAATATCAGTAAAATAAATGTTTCTGTCAAAAAGTTTAATTAAAATATCTGTAGGAGTTTTTTGCACTTTATTTAAATTAGGATATTTTACATTCATTTGACCATAAAAAAAAGGTTTTTGATCATAATAATTCAGGAAATATCTGTAAAATAACAGTGTTTTTCTGTAAAACATTTAAGAAAAGTTTCTGTTAAAGGTTATTGCACTTTATTTAAATTAGGATATTTTACGGTTTTTGTTTGGCAGCCGTAGCTGACAGTCATTGACCGTTTTTAACAGGTTTTTTTTTTTTTTACAGTGAAAAGGGGTGTTTTAATAAATTATTAACAGTTTATAATTCATTCCCTTTTTATCGTGAGGCCTACTCTGAGATTTCTAAATTGAGGGAACAGTCTTTAAAAGTACTGGGGGTAGGACCTAATAATAGGGCTTCTACATATCCTTTTTGAACGGGTTGAGTATTATGTTGACATTTTTTTTACTCGTTTGTATTTCATTTATGTGTGTCTTTCTTTTTTTAATAGTTTCAAATAAATAAATAAATCATTTTTTTATTTCATATTTTACAGTACGTGTACTTAAAGTGTACTTACCCAAGAAAGTACTGGTTAATATGGGTTAAACAGTCCTTCCAGAAAAATGCTGAGTTTTTTTGTGATTGTTGCGGGCAAAAATCCTTGATTATGCGGCACGTTTTCTTAAAAAATGCGATGGAATATGCGGGATATTTATGCAATTTTATGTAATGAAATTGCGGGAACTTGCAAAAATTGCTGGAACTTGCAAAAACTGCGGTTTGATGAAAAAGAGAAAAACAAAGTGATTCCCCCAACACCCTGTTCTACCTTAATGTAAAGAGTCATTTCTTATTACTGAAGCAAGCATACTACATCACAGAAAGTGCTTTATCATAAATCTTGTTTTATTTCAGACCTTAATAAACACATAGCTCAAACTTACAAAACATTGATGAGTCAAACAAGTTCTGTAGCTTTACAAAAGAAATATGCTAAAACTTCTGTAAAAATGAATAAATAAAATATAAAAAAATTAAATGTGTGCTTCCTGTTTTACAGAGGTAGCTATACAAAACAGACATCTTCTGTTAAAATAAGTGCTTCCAATGCACAAAGTGCAATCTCTTACTGTAAAGTAAATTTACATACTACTAATATACTTACAACTGTAATAACGTCACTTCATAACGTTCCCATGGCAACAGGGGAAAATGGCTGCTCTTGTGTGAAGTAAACGCAAAATTTTTTCAACTTTCTGCTAAGATATATGTGACTTTTTTGCAACGAAAATGCGGGGATTATGAAATCATGCAAGCCCCATACAAAAATTGTCACAAAAACACACATTCCAGCACGGAAACACACATTTCAAAGTAAAATAACTGGCCGTAGGAGTGTTTTTCAGAGAAACTAGTATGTGAAGTAGAGTGGAAAAAGTTAATTTCAGGGTTAGTACGTTGTTATAACCTACTTATTGTAATTGCTGTAATAAGTACATAGTATGTACATGGAGAACAGCAGTGTAAAATAAAGTTCTACCTAAATTTCATTGGTCAGTGAACCTGTGTAGGTTCTACACATTTATTGTGCAAATGACACACTGCATGTCTCTCATGTGTAACTGCATCCAGCTTCCACCAGAGGGCAGCAGTAGCAGCAAATTAAAGGCTCAAAGACAGTTATTACATGAAAAATTTACATTTACAGGCCGAGGCATTGAATTCACTCAAACATAACTGTAAGTGGACCTAATATTTTACAAAACGCAAATGCTGTTATAACTAAACACCTTTCAGTTTGTTCTGCCAAGTGCACTTAAATGTAATGGCAAAGTACAACAACATCCGTCTATCCATCCATCATCCAAACCACTTTATCCTTATTAGAGTTGACTTATGTTGCATGTCTTTGTTTTGTGGGGTAAACCGGAGCACCGGAGGTAACCCACACAGACACAGGGGAGAACATGCTGTACAACCAGATATTCAGCATAAATATGACTGACTGTAATTGCTATTCAGAAGCTGAGTATGAAAAGAAGGATTATTTTAAATACTGTAAAGAATCTGTAATAATGGATCACATGCTTCAGGGCTGGGATGTGTCTTCAACAAACTCACATCTGCCTTTCATTATTCCTGACCTTATTCACCCACACATACACTCATGTTTCAGTAAAGCAAAGCCCTCAGAAACGATATGTGATGTATGTGAAATATTTTGGCCAGCGTTACATTTGAGTGAGTTTTCAACAATGATCTCATGCAACATTTCTCTCTGTGTTGTTTATGTTCAGTGAGGATATTCATACTTTAAGCAGTTAAGATTGAGATGAAGACCTTATAATTGTATTGCTCAGATGTTGCTTTTTCATATCTAAGAGGATTTATTAAAATTATAATTAAAAAATCTAATTTGTTCAAATCTTGGGGTAAGATTTTTTTTTTTTTTTTTATTAAATTAACATCAAGG